>VKOC01000001.1:58695495-58751562 GCA_009364415.1 Spea multiplicata | reverse complement strand
TCCACCAAACCATGGGCATGAGTTGGGTCTTCACCCTTCAAATAGTCTTGTCAATTCCAGTGCCATCTATATCTGATGTCCTTATCCAACCCATTAGTGTCCGCTCCATTGTACCGTCTATATCATTCATTTCTATAGGTTCATTCCAAGAGTTTGTTGGTCATCCCTATTAAAACTGTCTTCTGGAGCAAACTTGCAGTCTACAATTAAAAGCAACTCAGCCCCTTCTTGAAAAACTCTGACTATCCCACAACCTTTTATTGTCCAACCCCGACTACAGCAATTGATTAAGCGCATCCAATTAGTATTTAGCATTAATTAGTAATCATTTTGTAGAATTAGCTTCACCTCCAATAAAGCCTCATTAATCTTTCTTTTGATGTTCATAAGAGTAGATATATTTTCTAAACATCTGGAGAAAATATAAAATGCAGTAAAATATATATTTTAGATAGATAAATATACTTTGATGGATTACGCTATTTAGAGGGCTTAAGTAACCTACAGTAAACAGTAAAAATATATTTTATTCTAGCTTTTTGGGTTTATCCAGTGTTAATTAGATCTTCATTATTGCAAAAAAACTTAGTCATCTACACACTATTTAGTTTTGTAGTTTTTTTTATTTTAGATGCAATAGCTGGGTGAAAATCTGTCATAGATCCAAATTTGCAGCTGGTGAAAGACTTCTTACATTTCCAAGGTGTTGCTTCTTTATTCTTAAAGTATCTCGTGGTTTGGGTCTATTAACTGCAATTTGCTTGGCTAATTATCACTGTATTTTTTTATAATGCGTGGAAAAACTTGTAATAAACCTGATGCATGAATAGTATCAGCGTTTGTCCAGGTGTGACTTTTCTGTTCAGTCTAATGCTAACATGAAATTAATCTTGTTACACTGTTGCGATACACTGATAATAATTTCTACGTCCTTAAGAAAATATTATTTATTAAAATAATTATTTATTCTATAATACATGCTTAGCGCACCATGGTATTAAACAGCCTGATAAAGGTATATGCCCTCCCAACTCTTATTTTAGTGAACAAACACCAAAATCTTTAAATCAGCCAGCCTTCCCCTGATTGTACGACCAAGGACTGCTTCACTGAATTCTAGACTAAAGATGCCAAACATTCTAGTTTCTATTCAGAATATTATGGAGAATTGTTTTTAAAGATTAAATTGTAAATATAAATTAAATATAGTAATATGTATAGTATATAAAATAATTTTGTTAATTAACCAGGCACAGCAAAGTTAAGTGAGTGGTCCATTATAATCCTATATATAATATAGTAAATATATATAATATTGCTAGAGATACATAGATATAATATATATAGTATATATATATATGGGACTAAGGAGACCAAGGAATACACTGTATAATCGGTAAATTCCTGTAGATCATGCAGAAACAAAGTTCTTTGAATTGTGTAACAATGTTATTTTACAGTCCCAAAAATATACCGTTTTAACCAAATATACTATGTTTGTTTTTTTAGAGGAGTTAACGAGTGTCCTTGAAATTGATGGTAAGTGAAGATTGACAGAATTATTTAAAAATATAGTAACAAACGTGATCTGGTGATTTAAAATAGTACAGTTCTTTGTCTTGCCATTTGCAGCTATCCAAACATGTTTGGGTCCCAGGCAAATTGTCCTTTTTGATCTTAGGAAAAAACTTGAGGACCTCCTACTGCAAAGGCTTTTCTAAATCCATGTGATCCAATAACATTGTTTCTTACTTTTTGTGGTAAGCCTGGGTTCCAAAATATAAAATTATTTGGTTCTTGTTGGTTAAAATAATAATTTACCGGTACTTGTGGTACTTGGAGAGAAATATTAAGAAATGTAATTGCAGTGTTGCTGGAACCCCTCCATTGGCCTCTAGACCACATCAGAATTACGACCCCCCCAAAAAAAGGCTACCATTATTTTTAGAAACGGACCCATATTAAGATATCCCATTAGAAGTGGCCACACTGGCAGAAAGTCACCTAAGCGGCCCAAAGGCTGACCTGATGGGACAGCTGCTTCTGGCCATCAGGTTGGATCCATGCTCAGTGGAAGGTCAGTATGATGACTCTTGGGCTTTTACCAGAGACTCCTCCACACCTAGTTACAAATGTTTTAGGGATACAGCGTTGAGCAAAAGTTTTCTTTTTATAGCATTCTGTTGGATATTAATTTGTTTTCATCTGTTTTATAGAGAAGGAAGAAGACACGTTTTTTGGTAAGTATACACAACGTTACACGAACAACTAACTTCCGTGTATGGGATTTATCTTAACGTAACATCTACTATTTTGATACATGAGTTTTAAACAAAATGTATCGAAAGATGTGGTCTATGGAGACTGTTGCCTGTAATGGCACAACAGAGCAGCTTTACCCCCGTTTCTTCAGCAGAGCTGGATTTAGGTGAATATTTGCTTTGATTTAATCAGTTCCTGCCATTTTTATTGAGCCGCCAGTGCCCGTGCATGGATCACCAGTAAAATTGTCCTGGCTATGACCCTGAAGACCAAGAGTTTGACACCTCTGGTTTAGAGGAAAGGAACAGTCTACCCAACCCGCGCCATTGCAGTCCCTTTTCTCATGAGTTAGAAAATCAGGAGTGTCTCGTTTCTTCATTCGTGAAGGCAAGATGTGTTTTATATTTTATCTTTTCAGCCACAGACAAGGTTGCACTACTCATTGGGAATATGTCCTACAAAAACCACACTCAGCTCAAAGCTCCAATGGTGGATGTCTACGAACTCACTAATCTACTCAGACAACTAAATTTTAAGGTCGTGTCTCTACTTGATCTCACTGAGCTGGAAATGAGGAATGCTGTGAAAGAATTTCTACTTTTACTCGATAAAGGAGTTTATGGTAAGTAGCTGTTTTTTTTAATTGATATCCTAATGAGAGTTCATTTTAACTACTATACTGGCAGCATGTTTTGGTAATTTTAGGTTACTTTGCATGATTCTAGTATCCACATGCTTCCTGTGGTAAAGCTTTGCAAATTGCCTTAAGAACTTGGTTGAGATATTTACTTCCTTTTCTTTCTTCTGGCTTTTCTTACATATTACACCAATGTTTTCTTTTTTATATATTTATTTTTATGTATTTACTTTAGATTTTATAGACATAGGCTACAGGGAGGTTCACAAGAGTGAAACCATTTTTTATGAAAAATAAGAGGTGTCAACCCACTAGTTGTGTTACTAGAAAGAACATTCAAAAATAAGATACATAAAAAATACATAAAACATGAATGCTACTATTTTTTGTAATTAATCATGTATTCACTTATTGTAAACTAGTTTTAGAAGTTAATATAGAAGTCACATTTGGCATATGCTATAGAGAGATACATGCAGGGATCAGTACACAGAGCAGGCAGTTTAGTATAGTTGCCTGCTGCCATGGTAAAAATATCATTGACAAAATTGGAAATCAGAAAAAATAAAAAAAAATCAACGCATTTGAAAGAAAATATGAGATGTTGTGTGTTATAGATTTCAACATGGCCTCTCTATATATGTACAAAAGGCAAAAAACAGCGATGTCTCCTCTCCAATCTCCCCATCAATAATAAGTATTCGGAACGATGCAAAATAAAATGCAAGGGATTAGCGCTACTGACGCTCCATAAATAAATTGTAATGTAATGAATGAGAAATGTTATTAAAAGAAAATATCTCTAAAAAACAGCTAAGCCGTTAAAAATATGTCATTACTATGTTATTTTTTAAGGCCATTGGATAAAACCATTCCCGTTTGAGTTAAATTGGATAAAAATATGTAATTATACTGTGCCCTTTCACCATTGTATTATATGATTTTCTGTAGCACTGTACTTCTGTAATAATAATAATAATATGACAATATGGCAAGATAATTATATAGAGATGCTACGTAGATAAAAAATACATTCCGATAAGCGTTACAGCCTGCTCAAAATCAATGATAAACACAGCATTATAATCTTTAAATATTATTACATACGGTAAGATAATTATATATACACGGCAAGGATTATGTGATCATCCACTGTTGATAATAGATTAGAATCTTTTTAAGAACTATGTAGTATAGTTTGTTTTTCCACAATGAAATGCTTTTACGGTCCGCACACAAGGAATTTTAGGTTAACCGAGTTGGCTTAAAGGAACAGTCATGTCATTTACCGTAATTTTATTTTTACATAGTTGCTCCTTTTTTTTTTTTTAAAGTCTATTATGGTTGCCGGCTCTCGTTGCTCTGCACAGCGTCTCTGCAAGGTTTCATGACTCCATGACATGGCTAGTGTGCCATTGGCGTGAATGGATACCAGCAGGGTCCAGTCCTCAACCCTGCCCTTGGCACACCTCCCAACCATCTCATTTTTGGTGGGACAGTTCTGATTTTTTGGCACTGTCCTACTTTCCCTTCCAGCTGCCTCGCTGTCCAACTTTTGCAGAATCATGGGGCTGTTGGGCATATCCTTTGACCCCCCTCCCCACTCCAGTTACCCCCAACCACCTGAAAGGGTAGATATGCCCTAGTGAGAATGTATTGGACGCGTACAAGTGAAACATCACTTATTTAGCTGAAACAAAGGTGACGGGTGGGGGAACACTGTCTGACATACTGATTTCTGGAAAAATGGGCACCTTTTTAACTAATTCATACATTTAAGGAATGCACTGTATGTCTCTTTATTTAGAGGGGAAGTGCCTATTGAGTTCTTAAAAAAAAACAACAAAATCTGATTTTTTTTTAATTAAAGGGTGGCAAATGTAGGCAAAACAAAAGAATTAAACAGACGTATCATTTTATTGTATCATGAAATTCCAATGTTGAGTAATCTTTTATATGCGTGAAACTGATGTTGCCAGAGATTTTACGGGTTTCGTTGGCGTCATGTTATGTATGACAGGCACAGGTGTTTATTACCATACATTCTGTTTAAACTGGTACAAAGGGGACGTTTCCCATTAAATCTACTGCGAGTTTAGCTAAAAAGAGCAAAATGTTGCCAATACTTCTTCTAGTGAACTGTATACCTTTTTAAAATGTTATTTTATTGTTGATTTTGTATTCTCCATCGTTAGTAATGCCTTTTATTGGGCCAAGACAGAAAAATGGTTATAGCTATGTTGGACCAAGTCTTTAGTTGAAGTTGATATCTTTTATTGGGCTAACAAAGAAAAGCATCTAAAAGCATCTAAAGATACACAAGCTTTTAAGACTTCCTAGGTCCATCTAAGAAGAGACTTTTGGGGACCAACACTTTACATGGCATTGTGTCCTATTAAGGGATCTTTATTATTGAGTAAAGCAATTAGAAAGACAAAAATGTCTTTTAGTTTATTTCAATTTATTTTATTCACATTATTATGACTTTTGAGGCTGCAGAACACTGTGATACCCTCATACCCAGCAAACTTTCTGAGCTCCTAGAAAAGAGGTGCATCAGGGGAGGAAAGGGGGATGTAGGGATTTGGGTACCAGGGGATAATTGGGAGGTGTAACATAAAATGCAATTACAGGTGAATTGGAAGTCCTTTAGTCACACTCATTTCATACATTCATGCTCACACTCCACTACACACACTGTTTTTTTGTCTTTTAGGTTTGTTATATTATGCAGGTCATGGATATGAAAACTATGGGAACAGCTTTATGGTGCCTATAGATGCACCCAAACCCTACGGATCTTCAAACTGTATGTGTGTGCAAAGTATATTGAAGCTGATGCAGGAGAAAGAGACGGGGCTCAACGTCTTCCTACTGGATATGTGTAGAAAAAGGTGAGTTTTGCTGTTAGGAATCATCATTAGTGTTAGTGCGTTACCCTAAATTATCCTACGAGAAAGAATTTATGGGCTTGATCTGTAATGCTAGTGATAAAAACAATAATTATATATAAATTGAGATATGCAATTATTATGATTTAAAGTTTGTTTAGAAATTAAATATAAATTAATAACTTTATTAGGACACTCTGTTCCATTCATCCAATATCCTACAAGTCTACTCTGATTAATCTGTTTACGTGGCGGTAACTTCTCGGAATATAGCTTCACATTTTCATAGACTTGTAATATTTGCATTCTTTTGTTTTATAAGGAGTGCCCCTTTAGCATCCTTTGATTAGGATAACGTTTCTTGATGGGGTTTTTTTATTGTAGGAATCAGTATGATGACACCATAGTGATCCCAGACAGTCTGAAGGTTACAGCTAACATCGTTTTTGGATACGCTACGTAAGTTTTATTACCGCTTACTGACTATTGTATATCTTTAATGAAAATATTTCCCTTATTGCTCCTAAAATGTCTAAAAGTGTAAATTCACTGCTGAGCCCATTACCATTTTTGCCCATACTGCCCTGAAATAAAGTATCAGCCATTTGGTTTATTACGGCCTCTTCTTGCCTGCGGTAACCTCAGACCACTGTGTGACCAAGTGGTAATTTACTTCAAACATTGCCCTCATTTCAAGATCAGGTTGATCAGGATGTTTTGAGTAGATTTGTGGTCCGCAAGACTGGATGATACACTATTGTTTTGACAAAATGAGCAAAAGTCTTAAAAAGGATCCAACCATAATGTAAATGCTGCCTAAAATCTATAGTACTCTCTAGTGGTTGTATATGGAATTGTAAGTAGAATCATTAAGCCTCTAGGGCAGGGGTGTCCAACCTTCGGACCTTCAGCTGCTGCAGGACTACATCTCCCATAACGCTCTTTCAGCTAAGGGGCTGGCTGAGGAGTAACGGAGATGTAGTCCTGCAGCAGCTGGAGGGCCGCAGGTTGGACACCCTTGCTCTAGGACACCCCAAGCAAGAATAATCTTGTGTTCCTCTCTTGCCATTGTTTCCCCTTTTAGGTAGCATTTTGTTGTTACGCAGTTATTGCATGTTTATACAATTTAGTTTAAAAACATGTTTTCTGTTTTGCCCTGCTGTTTTATCTAAACTTTATTGTGGCTGCAGGACAATACATTCTAAACTCCTTGGAAGGGAAGTTTAAGCTGATATTGCCATAGTATGGTGGGCCTAGGGGCTGCCACCACTTCGGACCTGTCTCCCTGAGAAACATACACCAAATCCCCATTTGTTTTAGGTGTCAAGGAGCAGAAGCTTTTGAAATCCAACGTTCTGATTTGGCAAATGGAATCTTCATGAAGTTCTTGAAAAAGCGCCTTTTGGAGGAAAAGAAAATCACTGTTCTGCTAGACCAAGTTGCAGAAGGTAGTGAATGTTTTTACTTAAAAAAAACTGACAATGCTTACAAATTATGTCTGAACAGCATTATGTCTGAATCAAGAGACGTTGTCTGTATGCAAAATAGTGTTCATCATATCTGGGAACAGCCCTGCTTCCTCGGGTCTCTACATCGGTTTCTTCTTTCTCTGGGCGGAAGAGCTGTGTTTGGCCATGCCCACTCCGGCCTCCTCCCCGCCCACTTTCCATTGCACCCTACCCAGTTCCCTCCCACTAAAGCCTTGGTTGCCACACCCATTCCCAAAGCCACTCCCCCAGACAAGGGTGACCTCCAGGTATGGTGGTTATCTGTTAAGAACAATTATTGTGCAGAGTGGTAGAAGTGGAGCAATTAGCAGAAAAATATAATGGGTTGCTATGGCGATTGCTTGATTTTTATTGTTTAATAAACAAACCAATATAACTATTTTTATAAGATTTATTTGATCTGTCCTTCCAGTTTAACCTGGGGAACTCTGACTTAGAGTTGGACTAAGAGCGTAAGTGGGAAGTAGTTTGTGATTCAGGGTTTGATTTACCTGCTACTGAAACTCCAACTAAAATGATTCCAATTCAATTACCCTTAATGCATAAGAAAACGTCAAACTGGATAGATTTTAATAATACATTTATTGGTGCTAAAAGCTGTGAAGGTTTCTGTAATTCATGTGGGGAAAGACATTGCGTGTTGGCAATTCCATATTCCAACGGCAGTAACATTTTTCTCACATGTTGGCCAACATCTCCTGGTGCGAGCAGCTGCTAATGGTCATTCTTTTTATATTTCTTCCAGACATGGGCCGGTGCCAGCTAACTAAAGGGATGCAAGCTCTGGAAATCCGCAGCAGCTTATCAGCAAAAAGGGCCTTAACTGACCTTATACAACAATCGGCCAGTTCTTTAGAATCCTCCAAGAGTAACCTACAGTGGGCAAAGGCTAATGGTAATATGCGCTTGTAGCTCAGATCTTCTAACTTCCATAAATAGGACAGGGAGAGCATCATAGGAATTGTTGTCTATATAGCTACATCATAAGGTTGAAAAAAATACAAAAATCCTTTAAATTCAAGCTGTTCAAGATATCTGAAATGGCACTAATCAAGATAAAGATGAAACCCACAGTCTTAATCTGATTTTACTTAGAATGAGAATAACATTTCTGATCAACAATATTTAAAAGATGTACAATCTAAAAGAATTAAAGTAAAGCCTCTACGGGTGGTTAATTATTGCGAAGAATGTCCTTCTCTGTTTAAGATGGAACTATGGCTCCTCCAAACATAGTAAATAGCCTCATTCCCTGGGGGTCAAGATTTCCCATGGCAGATCCATGTGTCTTTGGACTAAAAGTCTCATCATCCCCTGGTAGTTAGAGGGAAATTAATATTAATAATTGCCCAGCTTTGCAAGGCTAAACGTGCAAACTAATAACAACGTCCTTTCTTTTCTAGAACTCCCGGAAAGCATGTGCATCGAATTTGAATGTGGGGTTAAAATCCAGCTTGGTTTTGCAGCAGAATTTTCCAACGTCCTGATTATCTACACAAGGATAGTGGAGAAGCCGTCCGAGATAATTAACTGTAACGCAAATATCACCAACTTCCCATTAGTAAGTAACCTTTTTCTTCATGTAATTTGATTTGACCTGCCAAGGAATTACTGAAAATATAACAAGTTTAATAAAAAATAAATTATGTACAGTAGTAAGCTACGATTAAAAACATACACCCCTCATAAGAGCAGATGATTTATTAATCTAGTTTTGGGAGAAAATGTAAATTGTATATTATCTTGTCAAATATATCACTCAAAAAATTATCCCATAAAAGAAAAAAATATAATGGCAAGTATGGCTTGTAATGGTTTTCTTTCAACTGGTTACTTACCAGGACTTATACGTGGACCCCAAAGAAGCAAATAAACAAACTCCGGAGGAAACAGGGAGTTTTTTGGTGTCTAAAGACCTTCCCAAGCACTGCCTGTATACGCGTCTCAGTTCTTTGCAGACACTAAAGGTTGGTTTCTTCTGAAAATGGCTCACCCTATATTGTCATCGCCTGTCTATCCCTTAAACAAACCTCCGGTCTCTTTAACGCTCCTGCCGCTCACTATAGGCTGATGAACATTAAAAAAGCCACATCTAAGGCAATGTCGGGTGCAGGTCTATGTGTGGCTTACAGCTCATCCCAAAGTAAAGTGTGGAAGTTGGGTTGGACTGTGGCTACCTTCGCCATAAGGCAGGCAAAAGAGATGCTTATAGGACAGCTTAGATGTTGTGCGTGAAAGTATTGGAATTTGTTATTGCTCTCAAAATGATTTAATATTATATATATATAAAAAGAAACCCTTTTTTATTTAATGTAATTACCTGGCTTTTATGCCCCAGTTTGATGGCGGAGAAGACCCATTCGGCCCACAGTCTGCACATTTGTCGTTTGTCTTGTCTTTCAATACCATATTAGCCTCTAACACCTAAGCTAGCCTCTGACACCCCTTTCGACAATCCTTTTATGTATTTAAATGTTAAAATGTTTACATTTTCAGGAAAACCTGACATTCACAGTATGTTTAAGCTACATGTATCACGGAATCGAAGACATATTGGACGAACACAAGGAAATTGACGTAGGAAGACCGCTAATTTCAAAGTTGGATATTCATTCTGGAATTCAAAATCCATGCTCAAAGAGCTGTCTGTTTCCGGACAGCCCGTGTCACGTCCCTGAATACTTCGGGGCGACGTCACACCAAAGACGCCACGTTCAGCCACCAAGCTATCCGCAGTCTATGTACTTTCGGGTCTGTCCAGATTCTAGACTGGGTTACTTACCGGAATGTTCAACATCGCCGAATATTCCAGAGGAGAGTGCCGATGAATACAGTGACTTTGCTTCCGTAATGTAAGAGAAAATCTGCCAACACAGCATATTGAGTATTGTGATTAACCCTCCACTGGCCCTCTGAAAGCTGTGATAACGGTGTTCTAGGTGTCTCAACAACCCCAGTTTATGTCTCATGAAATCTTTACCTCGGGCACTCCTATAGGCCGGACTCCTCACTGTACGACGTCATATCCCAGATGCTTTTAATGCATCCTATGGGGGCCACGCCAGCTCAGCAAAGTCTTCCAAAGTTTAAAGGGGTCTCTCTCCCATTGAGTAGTGTCATAGCGGGAGCCCTGATTGGCCAAGTGGACGATTCATTCCCCAGTATTGCTGCTGCCACTTCTGCTTAGAAGTGACTTTAGTTAACAATAAATGCCCCCAGAAATTTTTGTGGTGCTACACCGTTTATAAGTCCCTTATATATAAATAGTTGACGTATACATTAAAAAAGATGGGCTCTATTTTCTCCATTTCTCATTTGAAAGAAGGATACCCCTTAGGTACCGTTGTACTTGATAGCTAAGATTAAAAGGGGCAATATATATATATATATATACTCAATATAAAGTGCATATAGCATAGGCACTGACTGAGTTGGGGAAAGTATAAAATCAGGAATCCCTGCTAAACTGAGTAACTTTTGTCAATTGTTTGACTACTAGGGCATTCTGTGTCTCATTTGATTTAGTATTATATCAGTTGAATAGAATGTGTTTTTGAGTGGATGTTATTTTAATGTAAGACGAAATCTAGCTGATATATAAGTGAATATTACTAACCATATAGTATGACTAGTGGGAAAACTATTGATGGTTCCATCTTCAACCTCGCAGACATGTAGTATAATATAACAAAAGAGAGATTTAGGAAAGTTATTTAAAAATGTGTTAAATGGGAAATCTCTTAGTTATGACTCTGAACGTTATATTTATCTTACAGTTTGTCTTAGTCTGTCAATTCTAGTCTTGTCAGACCCCTTGAATATATGATTTGTAAGAAGCGCTGTGTAAATTGTTGGCGCTATATAAATAAAAGCTAATAATAATATAATAATAATAATAATAATAATAGTAATATTATTAGTAATACATACAGTGCAAAGTTACCATGGAATAGTATAGGCAGTTGTTTGGCTTTTTAGGAAAAGTAAAAGCCTCCAAGGTACTGCAATATGTTCCTGTACTGAGAGGGTGTAATATAAGCAGAAGAGCCTCCCAGCAGAAGTGGTAGAAGTTAATACAGTAAGGGAGAGATCATCTAAATCAAGGCAAGACCAAGGGCTAAGTAAGTTTTGAGTGTTTGTATGTACAGTTTCCATACCCCATTGTACAGCACTATATCTATCTATCTATCTATCTATCTATCTATCTATCTATCTATATATATATATAATAATAATACTCCATGGCCAGCTGTGTGTTCTTTGGCTGGATATATTACAGATTAGGCTGCACCTTGCTGCTTTGCTCCCATATCCTTTAAGGTCAGTCCTATTTGCCATATTCCTTCCCAGTGTCAGTATTCCAAACCTTCGTTCCATTTAGGAAGGAGATCTGTTCTCAAACGGTTAGCACAGCATAAAGATGGTTTTTTTACTGGTTTGTGTCCATTTATATTGCAATATTCAGTACTTATTTATCAACTGTACACCTAGGTTGTACAGATATTGAAATGATCTCATATCTATCTATCTATCTATCTATCTATCTATCTATCTATCTATCTATCTATCTATCATGTTTACAGATTGAAAGCTAAACTATATACTATATAGAAATGGTTTATTAATCATGTACTAGATGGCTCCTCTATCTATCAATGCAGGTAACTACAACTCCCATTAAGCTAATCTATCACGCTATTAGAGTATACCTAAAAGGCATATTCACTAAACAAGGGGTTTTCCGGTGACTCACATTATGAAGCACACTGCACAATGATATCAGGGGGTTCACGCTCTTGAGCAAAGTCCAGTTTGACTTGCCATTCATCTTTCACCGTGACAGATTACTAGCCAGACCGGCCATCTGATATACCCGGGTGCTGCGGTGTGCAACTCCAGGGCCGCCAAGTCATCCTCCACCTATTGCTACGCCTGGCCCTGGAAGATGCATGTAGTGAAATACATAGTATACTTTGGCCATTTTCTTTATATTAATGTATTAAATTGTTTCGGTTCGCACAAAACGTGATGCAATGAGATCCAGAGATTGCACGTGTGGTTTATCCTGTTATTTATCCAGTTCTCTTACTTCTGGGGTTTTAAAGTTTGAGGGTAATAGAATTCTAGATGTCTTGACTTTTGTATCATATGCATTAAATTCTTTTTTTGTTTTCTTACGGTGATATCTTTTTTAGCTACACAGCCAATGGATGAGTTCTCAAGATATTAGAATAAATATATACTGTTTTTATCTATTTTTTACTTATTTCTACATTAAAAATAAATCCTGATCTTATTTTATTATGTTCATGGTGATCTTTTACTAAACCTTCTGTATTAATATAATTTTGGTCAAAACGTTGGTTTTCTGTTATGGGTATGTAATTACTTTATTTCTTTTGATCAACATTTAGAGAATTTCCAAGTACCCCAAAATCCTGAGTATAATACACAAAATGTACCCCTTTTTGAAGAGATCTGAAAAGGAGGGGTATGTGTGTGTATTATACCCCGAGTACAAATTCGTTCATGCTGCATGATTACTGTATGAGAGCTATTGTGCAGTGTTAACTCCTTCAATGATGACACAATCACCACATTGAAGGGGTTAACTTTTGCGTCTTCAGTCCCCACAGGTTTGTGCAAACAAGGTGCACATGTAGCTCTGCTGGTTTGAGTGACATGCTCCCAAGCCCCGCCCCCCTGGGTCCCGATTTGCCGGGGAGATAAGTTGGGAGGTATATATTATGCAGGACCAGCTTCTTAATGTATAATAGCTGGAACACGTCTCTCCCGTAAACTCTCCCTTTAGTGAATAGACTCCAGGGAGTGGAAGCTGCTGCGGATTTCCACTCCAGCGAGCCGTCCCCTGGATATATAAGTTGCCTGTCTCCCAGGAAACCGACCTGTGCTTGTTATTGCGCAGCGTTTCCTTCTGACGGGGTGTCTGCTCACTTCCTGCCGTGTCTCTGCGGTTCACAAAGCGTCTATTTTAAAATACGTTTCCTGCTCGCTCTCGACAGTCTCGGCAATACGGTGGGCCTGCCCGACGAGCCGAACATGATTCATTTTTATTTATATTAAGCATCATTCCCTGTTTTGGGAAGCACTTGATTGAGCGTTTTATAATTATGAACATTGTGGTCATGATATCGTTACCGTAATGTTTACATTATTAGTAATATTATTTTTGCCGAGGCACGCCCATGCTTCTGAATTCCTCGTAGGACCTGCCCAAGATGGTTTTACAGCATACAATGTAAGCCATGCCTGCCTCAAAGCACTCGAAGCCTAAAGACGCCTGCTATTTTCCCAGCTATTATTGGAGAAGAAAGAGGGGTTATTACACACATAAACGGGTTTCACAAAGTACAGGAGGGAAGATTATTTGAAAGGAGGAGAAATGTTAGAACAAGAGGTCATAATCCAAACCTAGAGGCTGAGAAAGTAGTAGATAAATGGAACAGTCTCCCAGTAGAAGTGGTGGAGACTAATACTGGAGGAAATTTAAACAAAGCTATCCTCACTATGGGACCCAGACCAAGTACTGATAGGGGGTGTGATACTAAGGCCAGTTTTTTTGTTTGTTTTTTTTACTTTTTATTGACGAAAGAAATACATTATTATTATTATTATCTTTTATTTATATAGCGCCAACAATTTACGCAGTGTGTAATACAATACATATATTCAAGGGATCTGACAAGACTAGAATTGACAGACTAAGACAAACCGATACATTAGGTGGCAATAATCAGACATTACGGCAACAGGATACAAGTCACAGGAGGGATATGAGGCAACCTACTGTTGTAAATGTATGTGGTTAGTATCCTAAGGATGTAATCTGACGGAATGCAAATTATCATAGGAGTTAAACAACAGTAACAATAGTAACATCAACCGGAATCGGATACATATCAAAGAATAAATGAATGAATATTCCACTCCTTCACCTGAGACCCAGAGCCCTCCCAGCATAGCTGGGAATTCTCTGGGTTTTGTCTGGAAACTCTGGGAGAATCCCCACCTCTCCAGGTTGACACCCAAATCCTCCGGGACACGGGAGCGGGGTACTGACACGCCTCACTCCCTGCTTATTCCCCCGTTAAATTAGTGTGTTGCCCGAAACATCAGCAACACTGTTCACTGACATCAGTGGGACAACCTGCAACGTTAGCAGGCATCACCTGCAACATCAACGGGATCACCCGTAACATCAACAGGACGCCCCCCTGGACGTCAGTGGGCAGTCCTGGCCGGGTCCCATAAGGTTTCCAGGTATGCCTCATAGAATTTTCTTTTAAAAAAGATAATTGAGTAATTGTAGCAGGTTTTTAGGTAGGTTTTTAGGTAGCAGGTAATTGATATTATAATCCTCGGGGTAAATTAAAGCCAAGAAAGGCCATTTTGTTTCTCCATATTTAATTAGAGTGAATCCAAAAATGACTTAATGTAGGTGTCTCAGTCTTATATATGTCTATATTGACATTGTAGACAGAAGAAAGAAGATGTGGCGACAAGCAGACAAAGAAAGAAGACGGAAGCAGGAGACAAGAAATAATGCAGATAGATAGCAGAGAGAGAGAGAGAGAGAGAGAGAGAGAGAGAGGCGCAGAAACGATTCTCTTTCTCCAAGAATCTTTCGCAGAAGAACATGCCTTGACTGACTACCCCCAGACAACCTTCCACCGTGAAGGTCTGGTGTTAAGGTAAGGGCATGAGAGGCAAAGAATTATGGCGGAGGTACCTGGATTTTTGAGTTACAAGACCCTCATCACCCATAATATGCCACTGGCTAGTAAAAAAAATTTGTATCTGTATGTCAACAGTTTACAAAAAAATTGTCTTCATCTAAAATGGAATTTCTCTCACCAAGTGAAAATGTTTTTCCGGACAAATAAAAGTTGTAGAATTACACAGTCGGCATTAATCTCAGTCAGTCAAACAAAATATTTAACTGATTAGACTCTTTCCTGGTAACGTACAAAGTACAAAGTGATTCCGCGTTATGTAAAAGTCTAAATGGTTTACAAACAATTACATATACATATACATTACTCAAGGGCACCAAATAATCAAAATTCTTTAAGATCTAAAGTACACTATATGGACAAAAGTATTGGGACATCTGACCAACAAGGACTTTTATGACATCGCATTCTAAATACATAGACATTAATATGCAGTTGGCCCCCCCTTTGCAGCCATATGGGAAGGCTTTCCACAAAATTTTGGGTGAATTTTTCCCATTCATCCATTAGCTAACTGCCCCCACTATCCATAGCACTGTCCAAAATGGCTGAAGCATTAAGATTTTCCTTTAAGTAAGTGGGCCCAAACCTGATTTTAATAATTAAGAGGTATATCCCAATACTTTTGTCCATATAGTGGTGCACAAAGCAAGGTCCATAAAGACACGGTTGGATGAGTTTAGTGTGGAAGAACTTGACCGGCCGCACAGAGCCCTGACCTCAACCTCATCCAACACCTTTGGGATAAACTGGAACGGAGATTGTGAGCCGGGTGTCTCGTCCAACATCAGTGTCTGACCTCACAGACGCTCTACTGGATGGATGGGCAAATGTTCCCACAGAAACCCTCCATAATCTTGTGGAAAGCCTTCCCTGAAGAGTGAAAGCTGTTATGGCCGCAAAGGGGGGGGGGCAACATAGAATTGTCTATTTATTAAGAATGTGATGTCATTAAAGTCCCTGTTGGTGTAATGGTCAGGTGTCCTAATACTTTTGTCCATATAGTGTCTTTAGCTGTATAAATATTCTGGCTAGATTTGTTGTAAATTGACAAAAGACAGATCATTTTAAAACTGTACAATAGTTTTGTTTGGCAAACACTTTAATGATCTAATTTTTTTTTTTTTTAACAAAGTCTACTAGAATGAAAGTTTGCCAGTTACAGCATAAACTGAAATGGAACAGAAGTGCTGTGTATCTTTAGCTGTATCATGCAATCACACTTTTTCTGTATTTAAAACGTGAAATGATCTTCAATCATTACGTAGTCTGGATGTTGTTAAATTCTGTGCCGTCTTCTTACCTAATGATGCACAAGGCCGTCGCCGATGCCCCCATACACGAGTGTGAGTGGATGTCTGTGTAGTCCTCTCATTTTGTGGTCTGCATGCGTCCTGCTGCTGTGATTCAAGGTATAATGTCATCTACATTAGTGCTCCGCACCACGTTATGTGCAGGACTCGGGGGAAGGAAGAGTTAATGGAGAGGTCTATGCAGCCGCTTGTGCAGTTGGCCACCTTAGGACAATGGCCCCATGGCGATGCCCCTAAGGTAATCTTGGGCCAAGGGCAAATGCCCCTTATGGCCTACGCTAAATTTGGCTCTGGTTAAATAAATAATGACAAATGTTGAAAGCCCTATAAGATAACAGGCAAGTAATTTCAGAATTTTTGGCTTATTAAGTGTTAAAATAAAAAGATCTGTAGAAGGCAATGAAAACAATTTTGGCAAAAAACATATTTTCCATGCTTGGAAACCTTCAAGTTTAATTTGTTCTTACACGTTGTTACATGACACACGCGGTTTTATAGCTGAACGCTGGACTCGGTGTATCCTGCCAAACCAGTTTGGCTGGTTAAGTACAATCTAATTAAGAGGGTGGCAGACAGGAAAAAAAATCATTTACATAATGTCTATTTTGATAATGTCTGTTTTGATATATTGCTCTAAAAGTGGGTTTGTTGCTTGTTGTTGGTTGCGTCGATTATACTTCTCCCTCTTCCAGGTTTTGTGTCACTCTTTCTAAGTTGGCCCAATAAAAGGCACGACGGTAGATAAAAGAATTGGTTCAAGGTGGATCTTTACATTGGCAGCGTCAATCGTTGTGTCATCAAAAGTGTAGCTTTTAATTGCCTTATGACTTATGGTCAAAATATTTTATTATCATTTTTGGTTTGCATGGCACCATCATATGCCAAAGAACTGTACAAAGGGTAAATATGAAATAATAAGTAATGCATAATATTAGGAAACAAGCTTACAATGTAGAATATACAGAAATTTTAAAAATCCATTAACCGGAGTTTAGTTCTGGATTTATCTTTAGAGCCGCGACACCCTCCTTTTCGCAGTGGTTCTTGATGCTGAGCGCTTTTCACCCTTACACCCACTGACCTCATGCCACAAGTGAAATTACCTGAAGCCTTACATCACAAGCGTTCGCATGACATAGACTTTACAACGTTCGTGATGTACCTGTGAATGGAAACTCACAGTTTCAGCAAGGTGAGCGTTTCCGCGGGGTAGACAGTGTTACTCCTCACCTATTTTCTTCCTATCACAATAACAATGACATTTTTTAAAACGTTCCTTAAGATTAAAACCGGATTAGACTGGTCATGGGCATGTTTGGGAATTTCAAACTACTACTGATCGCTGTCAGAAAACACAACATTTGTTGCTGATTAATGTAACATTCTCATAGGTGACCTTCTCTAAAGTGCTTTCCCCGTCGCAGTTCACAAGGTAAGAGCCACATTTAGAAACACAACGCTTCTTACTGGAAACTCTTCAATAACAAGCTTTACTAGAAAATGACTCACATATCATTTATTTACCGATGACCTGACCTACAAACTATATATACTTTCATGGCATGTACGTATTGTCTTATAGAGTCCTGTGTGTTTTATGTTATATATATATATTTTTTTCAATTGTATTATGGAATTTGTGAATAAAAAGCAACGATAGTTATACCAGCTTCCAACTTATTGACATATGCCAAGTACAACAACCATCTACCTCTGATATCCATTTGGTGTTATTTTATCTGGCAAAGCATGGTGAGAGTTAAAGCCTGTTCCTGAAATTTGTGAATTGGCTGTCTATTATTATGGTAGCTCTGATAAGAGTAGTATTGATCGTAGCTGGGAACTCTCAGGGTTTGGCCATGGGCACTCCAGTTATCAAAACTATTAGGATGTGATGTATGACCACTTAACGCTTGAGGCTACCTCTTTGGGGAAGCAGTTGGGGTGAAGATCCACCGTTGACTAGTTGATCTTCTAGTCCGACAGTGGGTACCTGTCCAGAAACGGACCAGTCATCTTCCTAAAAGGATTTTTATACGTAAAGTGCAACTATATAACTGATATAAATACAGAAAGTGCATCTGATTAATCATTTTCTGTCTGACTGTGATCATGAATTAATCGGTGACATCGTAAATGACAAAAGTGAGCTGCCATCTATAAATGAACCTGGTGAAGTGCACACAAGTTCTTGTTTACAATATAGTAATTTGCAAAGGGACAATTCATGGGCTGTGACTGCCCTCATCAGTAAGCAACGAAACTAACAGCTACCTAACACAAAACATGCCTGAAGAAAGCCGTTCTTGTTCTTTATATATATATATATATATATATATATATGTGTGTGTGTGGGGGGGTTACTAAATGGGTGAGAAGAAAATTACAGCTAAACATGAGCACCGCGAAAGTGTTGGTCAAGAAGGGTACAAAAAGGGAAAAAAACAGCCTGGTCCTTAAGGGGTTAAAGAGTGTTTTGTACATTTTTATATTTTTCAATTTGGAATTGTATTCCTGGTTAAGGCTGGCAATGTCCTGTTCTGTTCTTTCATGTTATCTGGGTTCTCACTGGACCACACACTTTTCACGTTTTGCGTCGTTTACCGGTAGTGGTCTCTTGTGATATGAGCCATTCCTTTCTTTAGTTTACTTGAACTCATATTTTCCTCTTTTCTCCCTTTGTACCAGTTTGAGTTAATGTGTGTTGTTTTAAATTATTTATTTTTACTGTTTCTTATTGTAGGAGCACTGCGTAATCTGTTGGCGCTATATACATAAATGTAAAGTCATTATTCAAGTATATAACCAGGAAGGGAACAAGGTACAGGGGGTATAGATCTACAGGTTCTTTTTTGGGTCTGAGATCAATTATATTTGATTGTGCTTTCTATAATTACTGAAGATTATGATTCTGGGACAGCTCCCTTTTATTTAAAATCATTGTGAGACCCTCACAGCCAAATTTCTACTACTACATCTTCAAGTAATTAATATATGCCTCCCCAGTCTGTACTATAATAAAAATCACTTTTTAAAAGGCAGGGAATTGGAATCAAACTTTTCTACTTTCAATTAAAAAATAATGTAATGATCACATGGTGAAATATAGGCCTTACTTTAGAGCCATGCGTCCTCAAACACAATTTCCCCCATTGAAGGCTTCCATTTTTTTGCAATTGCAATAAGCTTTATAAAGCATGATGGTCAATAAAGGAATGTGAGTATCATTATGGGTTTGTCACTTTTTTTCTGATATTTTAACATCTAAATTATCATACAGCTAAACTGAATATGCCGGAGCTTAATATACATTCTTAGTACAGAATATTGGAAGTGTAATTCTTCTGACATGCACTAGAGGGCACTGTGTTTCTGTTATTTTCCAGACTAGATCCCAATCTGAATGTTGATGCTTCTAAGAAATGAGGAAGTATTAATAAACACTCATCTACAGACACCAGACAAGCCAGAAAGCTTGTTTTCCCCTCAGAAATCTCATGGTGCTGCCTCAACCACAGGGGATTCTGGGTAGGCGCATGCAAATAAGGTTAACAATTATCAACTTTTGCCTCTAAATCCAATTTATACATGGATTCCTTGAAAGTAATTGCCCGCTGTACAGGACAGCCTTTCGACAAAACTCGGGAAGAGGTGCAATAGCCAGATCACCACTAATGGACAGCTGTTTCGTCCTTAATGGGACTCATCAGCATGAGGTTGGGATACTGGCTTAATACTTGAGGCTTAATTTTAGTGGAAGGGTTTTCCATCACCTTTACCCACCATAACTTATGTAATAGTAGTTTTTGGTTACCCCAAGCCTCAAGTATTAAGGTGGATACAGAGGCAAAAGGTGATAATTGTTAGCCTTATTTGCATGTGCCTACCCAGAATCCCTTGTGGTTGTGGCACAACCATGAGATTTCTGAGGGTAAAAACAAGCCTTCTGGCTTGTCTGGTGTCTGTAGATGAGTGATTAATAATGCTTCTGCCCCCCCTTTAATTTTAGTGGAAGGGTTTTCCATCACCTTTACCCACTGTAACTTATGTAAAGAAATGTGGAAAAAAGATACTTTGAGGTCTGCTCAATATGTATAACGAAGGGCATACCCCAGTGAGCTTTTGAATTAAGCGCTAAATTGGCCCTGTGAAATGCATAGTTTAGATGGAAAGAAGTCTACTCATTAATTTAATTATGCAATACACAGGACCAGATCCACCCTTCCCGCAGGGGAAGCTCCTGGGATTTGTCTTGAATAACGCACTCATGTGCTCTTTAATCTCGTTCTGGTTCTGGAACACTCCCTATTCCCTTTAGGAGATCAGCCATTTTTGGAGCTTCATTCAATGATCTGTGTACAATATAGATTGTGAAAATTTGGATGTGTGCTCTGCGTCCCCCTCTGGTGTCTCAACCAGCAACAGTGCAATTTGTATATAAAAGAGGTAATGCCACTCAGAATGCTGTAGGCAGTGGCCACTCACCCTGAATGGTGAAACCACTTCTCATTTTATCCAGATCAACTGGAGACCCATAAGGTTACTGTGTTCCTTGCTCCAAAGACCCGACCTTGACACTCAAGAAGATAAAAGTAGCTCTGGCATTAAAAATCTTTTATTCCTAAAAACAATTCAGCAAATATCTTACAGTAAAATCAGATGATATCCTCCAGAAGACAAAGTAAAAGGTAAGTGCACATGAAAATCCTCAAAACTGGTGCCAGGTTCCTTTCCCTCCACAACATGTTTCACCCGTTACTGTGCTTCATCTGGTATGACATGGGGAAAAAATGTTTTCCTTCGAGCATAAATTACAGCGCCATATGCAATAATGTACGTTACCATTTAAGAAAACGTGATCTTATTTCATTTAGTTTCAATAAACTTCATTTATCTGCAGACCCAGAGTAGTTTATTGGTTTTTTTTGCCAGCTTTAACACCAATAAACCTTTAGACGGGTCATTGAATCTTGCCCATGGTGCCTTCTACCTAGGATCCTATCTGTGGATGGCTATACAAAACGAAGCAGTAAGTCTGGGTTTAATCACCTAAAGGGATCAATATAAAATGCCATTACATCTGATGCGTTTCAGATTATTTTAAATCTGCTTTCTATAGCGTTTACTGTTTCCCAGAGGGGGTCAAATCCAATTTGAAATAAGCTACTATAGTGATTCTTAGAAAACAAATGGCACCAAACTCAAGTGTGTGAAGAAAATCAACACATTTTTTGAAAAAAAATGGTTCTATTTGTCGCAACCTTATTAAAGCCGGTAACTCCATTATCTTTCCAGTACTTTGTTAAAGCAATGTGATGATGTGTAGATTTATTTTGGAAACATATCCAGATACTGCAAATGATTGATGATTAAATATCAAATATGTAACAAATGAATACAATTTTAATATTACCACTCAGCTTAAAAAAAGCTTAAAATAAGTTAAATGTTATTTCACCTAAATGTATATATATATATATATATATATATATGCACTAACATCTGCAAATTCCAATGGAGGCTAAAGTGTTTATTGCAGTTTTCAAAAATATATGGTTTGATTGGGGTAAATAGAACTGACCAGCTTCAAAGATGTCCCAAATAGGACACGGGCCAGAATGACTGGATTTGAAAAAAGGTTTTGAAATAGCAAAAGGCTACTTGTACTTAATGCCCTATAACGTGCAAAAAAAAAAAGAAAAAAAAACATTGGGCATTTCTAAATTATATAATATATTGAACAGTTTTTTTTCCATTATTACTATATATATAATTATATCAATGACATTCTAGTCATCAATAATTCAATCAATACCAGAAAACCAGACTGTGGTCCTCTCCCCATTACCCTTGGAATTATATAGGCTCTCTTTATTACTAGTTTGTTTGTATTTTCTTTGAAAGATGAAGCACAGCACAAGTCCTCAGCATGATGTGACAGGAGTGAGCTGATTGGACAAACGAAGATCAGCTCAGTCAAAGTCCCTGCTCTTAGTGCAGGCACTGTTGAGATTCTCCTTCTCTTAGTGTAGTTAAAATGGCGGCCGCAGCGATGGAATGAATGAACGAAGATTTTTACATTGCACACATTTTTTTTCCATTTCTTTCGTCCAATGTGAAAGTCTACTTTGTACTAATGTCAAAGGAAAAGGGAGCTCAGTATTTTTGTTTTGGTTTTATTTAGGCCATGTAGACAAATACTATGCACTGTAGTATCATAGGCCTATTAATATCATGTAACGGTAGTGGTATGACATCATAGGTGAATATTTACTAAGACCTCCTTATTTTCTGGCACTGTTCAGACAAGAAGCTGTAAATGATCAAAGCTCTCACATGGCCCTTTTGGGATTTGGTGACGCTGTGCACCAGAACATGATGTCATATCCTAGTAATGGTCCTGCCCCCAGCTCCACCCATTACCGCATCCTATCTGCCTAAAGCCCCACCCCCAAGCAAAGGTGCCTTGGTTTAGATGCTTGAAATGTTTTCCAGGATGCATATCAATTTCACATGTAAAGTGTTGGCACCTTCTGGCCCAGGGGGCAAATAAAGCCCATCGGACCCTTGCCCCCTCACCTCACATACGCACCTGCACACATATGTATATACACATACACTCTAACACAAACTTAAACATACTCCTGCTCAGCACACACATTTATACACTCATGCAGACGCACACTGGGTGAATCTGTATCCTGGAAAAAAGGCTCAATGTGGTCACCATACTTTTAGCACATTTGTGCCACCTGTAATAATGCCACAGTGATCAATCCCCATATCTGGGAACTGTCAGGGTTTGCATCTAAAGAACCCAACTGGTGCTTTTCTCACTAGTGTATCATAGCTGGAATCCTTGCTTGAAAACAGGTGACCTAATTCAGAATATTGTGAAAAGCTCTGGTCATCATAAGACCATATGTATGTCACCATGAATTCTCTTATATTTGTGAATGGCTGTTTAAGGGTTACTGTTTGCATAATCTCATTTAGATAGATCTCAGGGATGTCACGGTTCCCAAAATGTGCCTGTTGTAGAAACAGCGACATTATTTCGATAATAAGTCTGCCTTATCATCAGAGGCTACATGCACACGCGTCATTATTCATGTCACGGGAACATATTACCCCGTTCCGTGTTTTATTAATAATACCCCTTAAACTTATTATAGAAGTGTGAATGATTAAAGGAAGAAATTATACGTTTTCACTTTCCAGGGGGTCCGTCGCACTGCCAAGTCTCTCTCCAGATGAACAATGGCTGCCATGGAAGGTAAACAGAGAGACAGCTGGAAGTCCTTTGTGTTACAAACAGCTAGTATTTTCCTCCTCTGCCTTCAGACAGATCCCATTCCCATTCTCCTCCCCTCCCCCTCCCTACAAAAGGATGTACGAGTGACATAAATAAACACTTATCAGCAGGTATGTGGTTTAAACATTAAGCTATTCTCAAGACCAGGCGAATCATAGGAGCCAGGTGATCGGGGCTTTGAACCATCAAGTATATCTATATCTTCTTGTTGTAAGATTGCAAACCTTACATGAATACATAGTTTTAGTCTGCCTGTTTTTTTCCTGACCCTAATCAGTTGTTTGTTCTCATCTTAGGTTCAGGAGCCATATGCTTATCCCATACATGTTTAAATCCCCTCACTGTATTAGCCTCTACCACCTCTGCTGGAAGGCTGCTCCACTTATCTACCACTCTCTCAGTAAAGTAAAACTTTCTTACATTATGGGTTATGGTTGGTATTCCTGCTTGAATGCAGGTGACTAAATTAAGTGTATTTTAAATAGTGACAAATCAAGGTTTCCATGAGGTATTAGGGGCCATTTGGGTAACACATTTTTTCGAGTTGCTGCGTATAATCTTCATGGTGACCTATTAAAAGGTTAATATATCAAGTCTCAGGGTCAGCTCTAGAAAGTTCCCAGGTATGGAGGCCCCACAGCACCCTTGGTGGGATTAGATATGGGGGAGGAGGTGTATTGGGAATTGCTAGACAGGAAGTACTCTTGTCTGTTTTATCACCTCCACAGCTTCAGCTGGATATTAAGGAAGCGCAGAGGGTTGCTAGGCAACCCATGTATGGGTGGGTGTTATGGAGATGGTAAAACCCAATGGAGCGTCTTCAATGAGGACTCGATTTACGGCAACTCGATTGCTCTGTTGGCTTCCCTGCGGTTATTACGTTTTCTAAGTACTCAGCAGGAGAATTAAGCAGCCATACCAAACAGAAATAGCAGTCGCTGTAACTAGGGTTGTCAAGGCAACACCCCCCTCCGTACTAAAAGAAGGGAGTCTCTCGGTTATACACCCCAATTACTGCAGGGGGCAGCACTTTACATACGCTGCTCGGTAATAAGTGGAATACATATGTGTCCTGGGAAAAAATATCCAATATGGCTTCCCTAGTTACTCAGACCTGGAATATCGTCAACACATACAGCAGCTAGCAATAGAGTCCTGGTGTTTCCGCAGCCGAGGTCGGGCCTCTCGAAGAAAGACTTATTAAGTCTGAAAACCGGATCCTGACTAAAAACGGATAGCGCATGCGCAAAGGACAAAGCCAACGGGTTCTGCAGATGGAGCGTGTTGTGATATAAAATAAGACAACTGGGTGCAACAACAAAATAAACCGAAATGTTAATAAATACTCATAGGAAGCTTCTGCCCTCCCCTGATGCCCCTCTTTTCTAGGAGCCCAGAATGTTTGCTGGATATGAGGGGTATCACATGGTTCTACAGCCCTAAAAAAGCCCAATAATGTGTATAGAAACAGCAGGAAATGGGTTAATAAATGACATTCTAGAAATCATAACCATTATCATCCGCTTATCAAACATCTGTTCTCATTCTGATTTGCTCCGAGGATCCTCCTAGATTAAAACTCTTGGAACCCCCTCCCCGCTCGTTCTGCGGTGTCTGCCGGTTTTCCTTCCTGCTGAACTGTTTAACCCCTTTGGCACTGATGGGGTTAAATATACTGGTCCTGAAAGTAAGGAGGAGCTTTTAATCACAGAGGCCGGTGCAATAATAGCTTCCAGGGAGGCCTCTACAGGGTATTAGTGCTTAAAGCAGCCCCTGATCACCATGGGCTAGTTAGATGCATGTATGTAATCCCCCAAAATTGGTCCCAAAACCATCTTAAGTCTATCGATAAATTATATAATGCAGAACTTATTTTTTTGCATCAAATGCCATTAACAGTATTTACCATTATGAATTTCATTATATAATCCCTGCCAGCCAATTCATATTATTGAATAAAACCCTTAAAATAACATCAGTGATATTAAACGTTCTAAAAACAAATAATGCTCATGCTAGATTGTAAGCTCCTTTGAGCAGGGCCCCCCCTTACCTTTATCGTTACGTCATGCACTACTTGTTATGTCCTGTTTACTCATTGTATGATGGTGCTATGCAAATCAATAAATAATATCTATTTTAATAATATTCCTTTCTTTTTATGTATAAATATGTAACTTTGTTCTATACACTGGATATTTTTGAAAATAAGTGAAATGTATCAATGTATATTGTTCCTGGTTAAATTAATAAATCCATCTAGAATGATGATGTTAATCTTAATGTCGTTATTTATTAAACTATATATATAATTGGGGAAAAGCTTTTTTATATACAGTATATATATATATATATATGTATAATTATTTGTATAATAATATTGGTGGGCAGGAGGGTTAAAGCAATTGCGGGACTCATCATCTTCAATCTGTTACATGTAACAATATCCCCCCATCCCCCACATACTCTCACCTTACTATGGGGGGGCAGGGGTAGTATGCTCACTAAGCAATTCAGCAATTAAATAGTTAAGATGGTCCTCATTATTAAACTCTCACTCTCACAGTTTGCATGGAAACAGTAGGTATTAAGAAGTCTTCTTCTGTCTTTGTCCGGACAGCTTAGTAGACACATTGACCAGAAGGTCCTGCTCATGTTCCCCGGTCCACAGACCCCACCGGTGTTGGTGGAAAAGAGACTGCTGTAATTATTTATTTGATGTGCAGTGCAGGGGATTTTATGGAGGATATTTTGTATCATTCTAGATGATACAGAAGTTCCAGTTGGGTTTAACAGAGCTGCCATCTCATATCTAAAGGGGATATACAACTGGGCTTCACATGCTTCACCTCGAGTGGGCGACCATCTTTATTGTAGTGGAACCCCCCTCCTTCCCCAGAGGATTACAATTATTGGAATATTATTATTTATTGTTTTATATGGCGCCATCATATTCCACAGAGATGTACAATGGCAAATAGGACAAGTAGAGTGTCACATAAATTGAACTTGAACAAAAGGTGAGGAGGACCCTTCTCAAAGGAGCTTACAATCTAGAAGGAGGTGGGGACATATTACACAAGAGCTGAGGTTGCGGTGGACCAGCTGCACATATAGGGCTGTAAGAGTCAACTTCTGCATGCACTATTGTTAATCTTTTGTAATCTATTTTGAGAATGTTGACTAAAACAAGAACTCCCTAGAGCTTTTAACACGTGTATTAGGAAATCCCCAATGTCCGCTAGGAATTTATTATGTTTTACGACACTGACACTCTGTCGAAGGTTATTTTGGACTTTTGACCCATACATTCTATAGGACCGGAATGACCAAGCCCTCTTAGAACATCGAAGAAAATCTTGTGGCAGGCAAGGCCCAGCTGCTCTGCTTCTCTCTGCGATCGATAAAACCCTGTAAACCGTTTATTAACCAGGATCAAATTAAACCGGCTACGCACTTCTCCTGTTATCGGGGGGGGGAGGTAAAATATTGGGGGCATTTTATTTAGAAAGGCCTATGATTTTGGAACTAATGCATGTATCCTAGGGTTGCCATCGGCTTTAACGTAGGGTGTCCAGATCCGGCTGAAACTGGTTTGAGGCAGATCAGCTCATGTAACAATGCAGTCACAGCTACATTGGGATAACTCCTACATGGCATGCAGAGGAGATTGCAGGAAGGTATCATCCCCAGTCAGTGTGAATTGCACTATAGACACACAGCACTGGTACGTGATAAAAACACACGTGCATATGTGTGCATATTTTTGGGGGGTAAAAAGGGTTGGATTGGGTTTTTTTGTGTCTGCTGCTTTTCTTTCCTTAAGCAAAGAACAGAGCTGGGATTGAAATGGCATTTCGCAATCATTGCATAGGCTAGGGCAGGAGAACAGATCAAGCATCACATCTTAAGAAACTAAGGGGGTTATTTTGACGAGGGGTTCTTCTCTGTTGCATGAAGTGTATTTCGGTGCATGCCTTCTGTGTTCGTTTTTATGTGCTGCTTGCAAACATTCCCAAGAAAAGCAAAAACAAAGAATAATGATACATTTTATCTAGCGAGCATCAAAGGTGAGAGCAGGCAAGCAGGCATTTTCACGATCAGGATACCTGCAAAGTAACAGTGTCCGCTTCGGGTTTAACCCCTTGCGTTCCGGAGCAGGTACCGAAAGGTCAAAGTTCAAAAAAAAAAAGATGCGATTGTGGCATTCTGAGCGCGCCTCTTATCACACTCACGTTACGCGCTCAGGATCACAATATAATGTTTTACGGTGAGTTTTTAAAAATATTTTTTTATGTAAATTTTGTACCACCTTCTTTTTTTTTTGCTTGTATTTTACACGTTTAAAATCCTAAGGGTTAAAAAATAACGTATAGCATGCGATTTACCCTATATGTGTGTAAACGCCTCTTTTCCTAAAAAATATTTAATGAAAAAAATGTAAAAAAAAAATAAAAAAAAATGCTGTCATTTTAAATAATATAAGGAGAACGTGTGTGGGACCTGTGTCTGTCGAATGTGAAATTGATGTTTTTTTCCATTTCCAATTTCACAGTTATGGAAATTAAACAAAACCTGTTTCTTAAAAAAAAAAAATTGTGCTTTCATTTGAAGCTGGCGTGTGCATCTTGTTTTGTAAGCTGGAGGCCTGAGAGAGAAGGGAGAGCGTGGCAGAAGAGGGACACACAGGAGTACGAAGGCAGCTGTAGTGAATGAGTCGAAGGGATGAACGAACGCATATACAGCAGAGAGAGAATGGACTGCTAAACATTCCGTCTTGGAAAAAAAAAAGGGACAAATCTCCTGTTACTTCCTAAAACAGGAAACCCACAGCCCCTGCGATCTCGCCCACTTCGATTCTAAGATCGGCTCTGGCCTTCAGCTGGCTTTGTGTGAACTTCAATCAAGGGGGAAAAAAATGGAGATCTATAGGGAACATGCATTCAGTTATTCAGTGTGACACAGGGATCCTTGTACTGCCCACATCAGCATAATGCAGCCCATAAAGCCTTGGGAAATTTTGGACTGGGTAAGTTGCTTAACCGCAGGGCAGAAGACCCTAATGTTTGACGTCAGGCGGTGTTTAAGAATAGATACATATATATATAAATTGTATTCTTCTCGATCACAGTCATCTGCTGTACATCTAATGCTTTGTTGACCATCAATGTTCGGGGGATTTAGCTTTCAGATGTTTCTTTAGCGTTGCCCATTGCAGGGAAGTAAAAACATTCCGGAAATTCCTCTCTTTCAAAGGCAAATTCCCTGTTTGTCTCTCGGTCTTTCAGCATCCGATTACAGACAGCTAGGTTGACATTACGGTCTAAAAGAGACAGTGTTTTTTGTGTCTTGCTTTTAAATGCCTTTAAATGTGGTAAAATGTGGGTCTTTTTTTTGGGGGGGTGGGGGGGGGGACAATGTCACGGCCAGTACGGAATGTTGGCTAGCCTTGTTCTTTGAATCCTGATGGAAACAAAGAATTCATTTTTGAAGCATGCAGTATCTCCTGAGCTGTGCTGCTTGATAGATGTATCAGTTTACGAGATATCGGTGGGTTTAGGTGTGACATGAAGGCCTGCCTTTGTTCGATGTTGCATTGCTTAGAGACTTAGTCCATGTATTGGTATAAATATTCTGGCTCTGGCTTCTCCTGGCTTCTCCTGGCTTTCTCCTGGCCTATTGTATTGTTATTAAGGGTTAGCGTGAACAACGGTGCTTTAATTGCAGACCGGTGAAGTCTTTGTGTCTTTAGGTGGCTTCCCTATAGGACACTGGATTCAAGAACATAATGGTTGGAGGGCCCCTTGTTTACGGCTAGCGTTACAGAGGCAGGCCCTGTCTGGCTTGCGTTTTTTTTTTCCTTTCCTTCTCTCCCTTGAATGTTATTGCCTGCAGCTGAATTACCCTGCTTCCCGAGCAGGAATCTATGCGTGGAAACTGCTAGTTTGGCTGAAAGAGATGAATAGAAGAAAAGACTAATTAAAAAAAAAACACAAAAATAACTGTACGTTCCATCCTAAACTTTTTTTTAAATGTATATCATATTCTATTTTCTGGTAGGAAAAAAACTCTGCAGATTAAACCAAGAGGCAACTGGCCACATTGAAGTCATTTGTTCATTTTTTTTTTTTTTGTAGGTAGGCCTGATAAATACTGCAATGGAAAAATCAGGCCCCATTCACTAAGCATGTCTTTGTTCTCTGCCAGACGGGCCTTGATGCTCACAAAAAAAGGTAGGATTTGATTTCTGTTTCTGGAAATGACAGCATGGAAATATAGCAATGTTCTGAACACGTCATTCATACACGGCTTAAAGAACGAAACCACGGATTAGATTTTGGGAATATTTTGATATTCTGGTGAAATGCTTTCTAAGTCCATCTTAAAAATACTATATCTTAGTTCTTTTTTAGGTAGTACCCGGGAGCTTATTTATTTATGAGATTTTGCTTCTACCGACATTAGTAATTTATTTTTTTTCTTATTATCCTGAAATGCATTCCAGAACTCTATGGGTGTACATTGCTGCATGCATACCGGATGTCAAATACCAATTTTGCTATATTATAGTGAGTTTGGGGATATATAGTACATGTTAAGCCTTGTTTAAATGCCATGGGTCTATAATATTGCTTTTTCTGTTTTGGTTCATTTAAAAAAAAAAAAATTATAAAATTGTTTTTCAAAAATCTTTTTGTTCTTGTCGTGTTTACATACATTTTTTATTGGTTGCCCTTTTTTCATCAATTTCATATCGACTTTTTTAGAATACTGTATATATATATATATATATATATATATATATACATAATTTATGATTATCATATTAATAAGATGTTCAGGTTTGGCTATTGTGATGAGTGTTTTTTAAAACATGTCTTGTATCTCGTAACAGAGCATAACTGGAGTGCAAATGAATCAGCAACGGATTATTTATTTTGCAACGTTTTGTATTTTCTAATTACTAGGCTACAGAATGCTAGATTACAAGCAAAATGTTTTCCTACATTTCATTTTAATTCAGGCAAAAACTAAAAATGTGTTTATATGCTCCAGCTGGACCACAGTAGACTGCTGGATGGAGGAAGGTAAAAGCAGCTGGTAGAGGATCTCCATTCTTCATGTCTTTTCTAATCAGCCAAATGTATTGTGTGCTTTCTTCATCTCAAAACCTGGCAAGACCCCAATCAAGTGCTTCTCTCTTTTCCAGTAAGAGGGCTTTGTTTCCGCAGCGCTTTCTTGAGCCCAATAGACCGTGCGTGTCGGCTGGCACAAAACCTATGCCTATGGGGTCAGATATTTGGCACCAGGGATCCTTACTGTAAGACTTTTTATTTTTCTAGAAAAAAACTACTCTGACACAAATACCTTGACCAAGTGACACGACAAAGGGCTAGAGACATCCTGGGCTTCATTGAAAAGGTGTGCATGCTTCTGTAGACCTATAGGGTCTCCAGTGGCAGATTATCCATTAGAAACAATAGGCATCCACCCAGGGGCAACAAGCTAATGGGGGCACTGGTGCGCTAATGGATATTCTGCCAGTGCACGGCCACCGGCCACGTATCAGTAACTGGTGGTAGGTCAGTTAAGTCACATTACGTTACTCTGCATTACCAGTACAGTCACATGTATAACCCTAACATTTCAGGCGTCCAAATTGGGACATCTTTGATGGGGTGTGCCAAGAGGCGGGGAGTGGCGGGATTGACCCAGAAGTGGGTGGGAGGCATGACCACCCACCTACCTTATCCGAATTGCTCCAAGGTAGGAGCTACAAAAGAGGTCTGTGCCATTGCAGCAGCACAGATCTCCATTGATGTTTTATTTCACATCCCTGGGCTGGCCAGGGCTTGTGCTGATGTAGCTTCCAGGGGCCGTTTGGGTCTCTGTACTAAATGATGCTACAGAGGACAGTGTGCCATGATCTTCAGCACTCGGCAGCCCCGTTCTGTCAGTGTGTGCGGCCTACCGCTTCGTGGATGAGCTGTTGTTACTCCTACACACTCCTACTTCACAATAATAGCCCTTACAGTCAATTGTGGCAAAGGTGGCATCCCATGACAGCGCCATGTTTAAAGTCACTGACCTCCTCAGTACGACCCGTTCTACTGCCTCTGTCTGTCTATGGAGACGACTGCCTGCCTGATTTTAAACACCTGTTAGCAATGGATGTGGCTGAAACATCTGATTATAAAGTTTATATAAATATGCGTGTATGTATGTAGATTGCACATAAAACCTGTGTGGGTAATAGCACACAAGAAATAGCAGCATAGCTTTACATCAAATGGGATTGAATCCCATAAATAAACTAAAGAAACAAAATGTATATAGAAAACCAATCCCACAGAAAGTTTTTTCAACATGAGCCACATGACTTAAAAGGCTAATTGCTAATAACCCTTTGCAATTGTGTTACAGCTAGACATGTCCTTGTTTTCCATGGAAACCCCAAACCTTTGAACAGTAGTGTGTGTGGCTGTTGCTGAAAGGGTTAAGTGGCATAGATTAAACCTCTCCTTTACTAAATACCTTGGTTACATAAACAGCTACATAAAATGTTGATAAACCTAGGCTCCCTAGCCAATGCCATATTCTGGTCTTGAATGTCCGTGCTACGACAACTGACCCAGGGGGGGATGGTGGTGCTACCCCTAGCTACACGTCAAGCGGTCACGCTTAAAACACGTGGCCCTCGTTGGCCATATGAAATGTGGGGAGGTTATAAACTCCTGTTTGGGCACAGGCTACATATCTTGAATGTGGTGGGATAGCGGAGCTAAACGCAACAGTAGAATCACCCCGTTTCTAGGGGCCATTTTGCCGGTTATAAATAAGGCGGGTTTTATGCTGGAGACAGACACATTTTCCTCCACACGCATTGTGAAATTCTTTGGCATTCACTTCCTCTCCTCCCGCCAGACAGACATTAAGAGCTCTACACGGCTGTCTGCTTGCTTTCCTGTAAAGGAGGGAACATAAAGGATTACCTTGTATGCAGCCAAGCCCAGCCGTAGTGTTTTTTTATAGAAAGGGATTTGTGACTTTCTAGAAGCAGAAATGTAACCAAAACATAATAAAGAAAGTTACTTAAGGATTACCGGAAAGTGTTCTGCGTAAACATTTACTTTCTGTCTATGGTTCTATAATTGGTTAAGGAAGGTCTTAGGCAGAGGAGCTTGTAATTATTTACAATTTATGTTCGCGATACAAAACTAATACCACTGGGAAAGTGAGAGTTTGCACGAGAGTTGTGGTTTCAAATCCTTGACTTCACCATAGATTATGAATGCCCATCCACAATAAGCTTCTGCTGTGGAAAGCGCAATTTCTCAGTCTCCTTATGTATCATAAAGGGCCAGCTCAGACCTACTTAATGGAGAAACGTGCCAGTGTTGGCTCTCATAATGAATGTCCTTGTTCAACTGCAATTTCCCTCATATTCCCTCATAAATCTGGGGAAAAAAGTGAAAAATAGCGGAGGAAACACATTGTTTTACAGTTTTACTTGTTATAAATTGTATACAGCTAGTACAAATGAGACACAAAAACACACAATATATATATTTATATGTCTAGGATTTTTATTTATGGCAGTTATAGGGCAAATATTCAAAGGTGCACATATATTTTTTCCAAATTTGTAATATTTTAAAATTTAGAATTCCGAGGCCTAAGTTTCAACAGCACTCACAGATCTCAAAACCACTACAGTCTGAAAAGCAGGCAACCCAGGGTATTGCACTATGGTCATTAATACTATGGTATTTAACACCTAGTATTTATGTAGAGCCTTTCCACCAATGGGACTCAAAGTTATTATTACCCAGCGGTACTCATTTATTGACCTCGGAAAGATGAAGGGCTGAGTTGACCCTGCTGGGAATTGAACCTAAGACCATGAGATTTGAATAGGCTCTGCAGTGAGGAGCATGTACCAACTGAGCCATCTCATCGCCATTTTGTGGCCATTTCTGTCATCCTTCCCCTATAAAACCATTGGTCACCTGGAACCAGATATTACAATGGAGCAGGACTGAGTATTGGTGTGGAGGGTGTAGAAAAAGTAGTGATTCCAGACTCCTGTTTCTTGGATAGGCGTATATTATATACACGCCGATCAGCCATAACATTATGACCACCTGCCTAATATGACCCCCTTTCGCTGCCAAAACAGCCCTGGCTCTGCAAGGCATGGACTCCACTAGACATCAGAAGGTGTCTTGTGGTTTCTGGCACCAAGATGTTAGCAGCAGATCCTGTAACTTGCGAGTTGGGGCCTCCATGGCTCAGACTTTTGTGTCCAGCACATCCCACAGATGCTAGATTGGATTGAGATCTGGGAAATTTGGAGGCCAAGTCAACACCTTGAACTTTTTGTGTTCCTCAAAGCCTTCCTGAACCATTTTTGCTTTGTGGCAGGGCTCATTATCCTGGTAAAAAGAGCTCAATGCCATCTGGAAATAATGGGGTGTACATGGTCTGCAACAATGCTGCGGTAGGTGGTACATATCAACGTAACATCCACATGAATGGCAGGACCCAAGGTATCCCAGCAGGACATTGCCCAAAGCATCACACTGTCTCCGCCGGCTTGCTTTCTTCCCATAGTGCGTCCGGTACTATGTGTTCTCCAGGTAAGCGATGAACACACACCTGGCCATCCGCGTGATGTAAAAGAAAATGTGATTCATCAAAACAGGCCACCTTCTTCCATTGCTCTGTGGTCTAATTTTACGTGCCCATTGTAGGCGCTCTCTGCAATGCACAGGGGTCAGCACGGGCGCCATGACTGGTCTGCGGCTATGCGGCCCCGTACGCAACAAACTGCAATGTGTGTGTTCTGACATCTTTCTATCAGAACCAGCATTAACTTTTTCAGCAATTTAAGCTACAGTAGCTCTTCTGCTGGACCCCACAAGAGCTGCAGTTTTGAAGAAGATCTGCCCATTTTTCCTGCTTCTAACACATCAACTTTGAGGACAAAAAGTTCACTTGCTGCCTAATATACTGACAGGTGCCACTTCAACTGTCAGTGGTCATAATGTCATGGCTTGGTGTGTGTATATATATATATATATATATATTAATAATTGATTAATAAACTGTGCATGTGTTTGTAAAAGTGGTCTCATTGAATTCATTCATTATATAAAACATTATATATATATAGAAAGCAAGACATTCAAAGTGAGCTGTCGCACCTAGTTAAACATTTGTTGGCTAATTCGAATTTCTGTTGCCATTTATAACAATTATGGTTGTCTATTTTTGTCCTAGAACTGAATGAAATCAAGCACGTGAACATGGGAGATATGAAGACCCCAGACTTTGATGACCTTCTTGCAGCATTCGACATACCTGACATGGTAGATCCCAAAGCAGCTATTGAGTCCGGACATGAAGATCACGATGGACATATCAAACAAGCCTCTCAAGTAGATGATGATACTCATGTGCCATCATCGTCTGATGTTGGTGTAAGCGTTATAGTGAAAAATGTGAGGACCATTGATTCTTCAGAGGTGCCTGAAAAAGACAGTCATCATTCTGGTAATGGTTTGCCCAATGGTTTTCTCACCGTGTCAAATCTTGAACGTTTTCATAAAGAAGAACTGAAAGCCCTTAAAGACAGTACCGTTGTATCTGACACCATACTCAAAGATTCCACTTTCAATCAATTCAGTCCTATTTCCAGTGCGGAAGAATTTGATGATGATGAAAAAATCGAAGTAGACGATCCCGCTGACAGGGAAGAGTTACGCTCAAACTTCAGTGCCAATATTTTGACAGGATCAGCCTCTCAGCAGGCTTATGCAAAGAACAAGATGCTTATAGGGGAACATTCAATTAAATCTGGGAATGTAGTTTTAAGCGGAGTGGACAAACACAAAGAAAGTAAAAGAGATTTAGAGCATAGCTCAACCCATTTAAATTTATATGATGGATTTAGACTAAGAAAACTAGATGAGAAGCTTAAAGACAGCTCCCAGAGACTACTCGAAAATAAAGTCATCAATACTGAAAAAAGTGAAACCAATGGAGTAGAGATATCAAAGTCGAGGTCATCTGCAAAGCTTTCCTCTTGCATTGCTGCAATCGCCGCTCTAAGTGCTAAAAAGTCAGTATGTGAGTCAAAGGATTTAGAACTGAATTCTGGGGAAACATCTCCAGTGCCAAAAGAAGTTGGCGATAGTTCCATAACAAATGATAAATCAGGAGATTCTCAACTGACTGTGCAAAATCTCATCGATGGTACAAAAAAGGGGATCTCAAAACAACCTGATAGCCCCAGAAGTGTTTCCAGTGAAAACAGTTGCAAAGACTCACCATCATCTGGTGGCTCAACTCCTGCAATTCCCAAGGTCAGAATTAAGACCATTAAGACATCATCTGGTGAAATTAAGAGGACAGTTACAAGAGTGTTGCCTGATTTTGAAGCAGAAGGAGAAAAAAATGCTTCAGACCAGACAACATCTATGGTAGTTTCATCCCTTATGGCATCGCCTTCTTCTGGTACTGTCCTTTCCTCCCCAACTAGAGCATCCTTGCAGCCAACGGTGGCCACCACTGCTGCTTCGTCAATAGATGTGACTCCAAAGCAAGTTACCATTAAACCTGTGGCCACTGCTTTCCTTCCTGTATCTGCCGTTAAAACTGCAGGGTCACAAGTCATAAATTTGAAGTTTGCTAACAATACTACAGTGAAAGCCACTGTAATATCTGCTGCCTCTGTCCAGAGCGCCAGCAGCGCCATTATTAAAGCTGCCAATGCTATGCAGCAGCAGACGGTAGTGGTTCCAGCATCTAGTCTTGCCAACGCTAAACTCGTGCCAAAAACGGTGCATTTTGCCAATCTCAATATCTTGTCTCAAGGCTCTCAGACTACTTCGGAGCTTCGCCAAGTATTAACTAAACCTCAGCAGCAAATCAAGCAAACAATTGTATCAGCCGCTGGAGTTCCGGCAGCGAAAAAGGTGTCCAGAGTCCAAGTGGTGGCTTCCTCTCAGAGCTCAGTGGTGGAAGCATTTAACAAGGTGCTGAGCAGCGTTAATCCAGTTCCAGTCTACGTCCCCAACCTCACTCCTCCAACTAATGCAGGAATCACCTTGCCAGCCCGGGGATACAAATGCCTGGAGTGTGGGGATGCTTTTGCCCTTGAAAAGAGTCTTTTGCAACACTACGATCGTAGGAGTGTACGGATAGAAGTAACGTGCAACCATTGCACCAAAAATTTAGTTTTTTACAATAAATGCAGCCTTCTTTCTCATGCACGAGGACATAAAGAAAAAGGAGTGGTAATGCAATGCTCACACTTAATCCTGAAACCAGTTCCCACAGATCAGATGATCTCTTCACCTTCCACCAATGTTTCCACAACGAGCCCAGCTCCCCGTCAAAGCCCTGTCGCTGTTGTGGCGCACACAATAACAAAAGTACAGCCTGGCATCACAGGGCCCGTGATCTCGGCCCCTGTAAGTGCACCTATTACTCCTGCTATGCCTTTGGATGAAGACCCATCAAAGCTGTGTCGACATAGCCTTAAGTGTCTGGAGTGCAATGAAGTTTTCCAAGATGAAACCTCACTTGCTACACACTATCAGCAAGCCACAGACTCCAGTGGACAAGTATGGTACCTTTTTAATGTATATGTGTATAGATAGGTTGACAATGGGGTCTAGGGAGAGTTGACAGGACAGTTTAAAGGACAGTTGGGTTTCCCGCTACAAAGACATCTAGTCCTGTGGAATGCAGAATTTCAATGATGAAGAAACGTTGAAGGGATCTTGTTGATTTAATTATACATTACACAGGGCCAGTCAAGCTCTTTGTGCAGCAGACGTTCACTGGGTTGGGTCTTCATAATGTATAGCAAACCCAAGGAACCTAAACACATTTCTCCTGCTCAACTACCTTTTGTTAATAGATCCCAATGTCTCACTAAACCAAGTCTTCGCCTTTTCATCAGTGTGCCAGTTTTGAATTTTAGTCTCTTATTTTTGATTCGGTTTGCGTTGGTATTGTTTATTGTTATTTATATTTTTTTAAACTCCATCGTAAAATGGAATGCAAAATTGCCTGCTTTTTAAGGGAATTAAGAGACAGAATGGTTAAGTTTGTGATAAAATTATCAACTAGAAATTCACTGTTTTATGTATTGTGAAGAATATGTTTTTAGTTTATCAACCTGACTTCCTTTAGTAAAACTCTAAACTAAGAAGACATTAGGGATAGGCAATAGGGATAGGCAAAGGATCCACACGTGGACCTCATTTGGGAGAGACAAGCAAGCGCGGGCCACTTTGATCTACAGGGTAAAAGGGAAGACAAATGGCTCTCAGAACACCTTGAGATGTCTGCCTCTGAAATTTACGTGGATAGTGTTTAATTTATCCTCACCCTTTATCAGTGGGAGATTTTAGAATATTTTTGGAGTTCCCTTTTCACTGCTGGATACACATTGAGGAAAGTGTGATCAACTTTCCTTTAAATTAGGGTCACCAGATTTGTTATAGAAATATCTCCACAAGATGTTTCCTTCAAACCAAGAATCCTTATAAAAATGCATCATATAAAGCAGCAAGGATTTTAATGTAGTTTCATTCTTTTATTATTAAAGTCTAATGGCGTTTTATGAAATCCCGGTGGAGTTTTATAAACATTCCCAACGAAACCAGACCAGTTCCAGACACAAGGTAGCCATAACTACTACATTTTCTGTAGGGGCTGTTTGCATTGGAACCACGTTTTACATGTACATAACCTACTTTAATATTACTTTTCATAAAAGTTCCAACGCTAAGTATGTTTATTATACTTATTGAGCTCATGGTCTTCTGATGATTGTTGTTTTCTAGAGGACATGCAGTGTTTGTATGATGCTGCTACCGAACCCATGCAGTTTTTCTTGCCACCAACGAATACATCATCACAAATCCCCATACACGTGTCCTGAATGCGGAGCAATTTGTCGGTCTGTCCACTTTCAGACGCACGTCACCAAGAACTGCTTGCACTATACACGCAGGGTAGGCTTCCGGTAAGTGCTGTGCTTAAAGTTGCTGTTCCGCCTACTCTGCTACATTTAACATTTTTATAACTAAATGCAGAAACATTGTTCCTACTACCATGGATGCCCCCACCCTTGTCAATATAGTTGTATTTGTAGAAGAGGGTAGAGATGGAGTGTTCAGTTGAAGTTGGGCCAAAGAGAAGAAAAAACCTGTAGAGTCATCTAAGGTCTTGTCTTCAGATGGTATTCCCAAAAATAATTCTGTAATGATGTAATCATATTCTGACACTCCCTTTTAGGGGGTAGTTCATGCCTTTGATGGATACCCCCACCATGCCGATCTGTGTCAGCTGAAGGAACATAGAATGTGATGCCAGATCAGACCCATTCGGCCCATCTAGTCGGCCCATTTTTGATGCTGTAAAGACTCACATCTTAACCAGTGCTTGGTCTTGTCTTAGATTCAGGGCCCATATGCCTCTCCGCAGATCACTGCAACCTCACAGTTGGCTAAAATTACAGAACAGCGATTCCCGCTGGTCACAGGGTGCATGAGCTGAGTGGTTTGCAGACCACCTGGGACATGTCTAAATGTCCGGTGGGAAGATCTGTCTCCAAGTAAGGGTTTTAGTACCAGTAGCCCTTTTGTAGTTTGGTCTTTCTTTTCTCTCTGTGGATTTACAACATTTTTTTGTTTCTTTTTAATGAAGTAAATAGATTTTTATTGTTGTTATTTAGTTTAACATATGTTACGCATACATCCTCCACACTCAGGGAGTTGGCACTTGCTCACATACAGCATATTAACCTAGAGGTGTATGTTCAAAAATAGTGACTTCAATTTATATTGTATTTTTCTTTTTTTTTTAGGTGTATCCATTGCAATGTGGTTTATTCCGAAATAGCTGCACTGAAGTGTCACATTCAAGGATCCCACTGCGAAGTCTTCTATAAATGTCCAATCTGCCCTATGGCTTTTAAATCTGCCCCAAGCACACACTCCCATGCATACACTCATCACCCTGGTGTGAAGATAGGAGAACCCAAGTACGTAATGATCTTATACCATATTCTTTACATACTGTTGTGTTTTATATGATAAGAGAGGTCTGGAACTGGGAAGAATAAGTGACGCTTTGCTGACAATGAAAGATATCGATGTCATTATTCTTGTAGCAGATGCCCTTAGGTACCAGCATGTTTTAATACTTTTTTTATTTCTAGTATAAAATAGCCTTCTGGGGAAAGTGACTCGGAATACATTTTCATACCCCTCACCATTTCTGGTGTCCAAATCTGGGCACCATCATTAGGAGGGCATGTTTGGAGGTGGGCAGGAACATAAGTCTACTTGACCCTTCAGGTGAAATCAGAGGATGTCCCAAAGCAGCCCATGATCTCACTCATTCCCAAAAGTGGATCAGTAGGGGTATTTGGTGGGATTTTTTTTTTTTTACAATAAAAATTATATGATACCAAGTTATACCCTACAGCAGACTAGAACATTAAAGAAGCTAGATGGGAAGGGTTACAAAGAATTCACATCTACATATGAGGTTCCCCAAGCACATACAATGTCGAAGGCTATCTCCTACCATTGTTCACAAGAAAACTGCCCATAGCTAGCCAAGTATTAACTGAGGATTTGTAGGGGAGGGGCAGATTTGCCAAGTGCCCCCTCCAGCTCCACCATGCAGATCCCTGTGAATAATTATTAACTATTTTAGCAGTCGACTTCCAATATCCCAATTCCAGTCTGCCTTGTACATAGATGTCGAAACCCAGATCAACGGCGTGCGTCGGAGCTTCAGAGGGTAGTTTTATTAGCCTTTTCCAAAGGAAGACGTTGCCCCTGATAAGCCAGCTTTCTCAGAATGGCACAAGAGACTTACTTATAAATGTCCCCTTTCTTGTATGAACGGTTCTGTTATCAGTAATGGTTTCTGTCCGCGCTGCTGTTAAATTATTGCAGACAGATAATACGGCATTTACATGGAGCCCTTTACCCCCCTCTATATTAAAATACTGTTTCTAAAAGTCACCAGGAAACAAAAGTGCATGGTGAAGAATTATTTCCTACAGACCGGGGGCTTTTATCACTCTGTTCTATCACTTTGCTATTTAAGACGTAAAATGCTTATGGAAAAATAAGTAACACGGGGCATCTCATTCATCTTTAATTGTTTCTCACCTTATAAAATATGCAGGGCTTTGAAGAGGGCTCGAAGCACGGAAAAAATAAAACAAGGAAATTTAATTCAGAAATTATACATTTTTGCCTTCGAAAACTTGTGTTAGACGGGAAAAGACAGCGTTCTGCTTTTAGCAGCTCGGTGCATTCATAATGCCGTATAAAGTTTCCGGATGCAGATGTTTGCACCCGCAATTATCACACATTTCTTTTGTCTTTGAATTCTGGAGGAAATTTCTTTTATTATCGCACATTTATTCCTCAACATTCCGTGCGACGGCTAAAATGTTATACTTAAAGATAAATGACTGCGATATTCTGACAATTGCTTCGGCCTGCCTCGTAGTCAGCACACATAGGGTTAAGGATGCGTTGGGCAACATATATGATGTACCTTATGTAAAGGATCTGTAAAAAGTCCCATCTTTTCTAAAAAAAACCCTACTTTTTTTAACCATAACTCCATACTGGGTGTTTTATTTAACCCCAAGCATAAAACCAACAATGGAATCTTTCGGAATAGCATTTGGGGGTATTGTCGTATATGTGTGTCTTAAAAAAAAAATTGGGGGGGGGGTCTAACCCAGAAAAGAGGAGGGTCTAAGCACTATCCCTACCCAATCCTGTACATTCTTCACCCAGTTCTGCCTATGCCCCTCCCATTATTTTATGCGTTGCTTTCTCCATTATACTTACCCCCCTCCAATCCCAATGTGCAGTTTCTCTACTTACAACAATGGACTTTTATTCCAAGAATTTATTTTTAACATTTCAGCCTCTATAGGTGTGTCTGTAGCGTCACCTTAAAATTTGAAAAGGCCAGCTGGGTGAATATAAAAAGGGTTTTATTCTATATTTCAATATTTCTTAGCCTGTTTCCTGACCGTGAGAATTCTCTGTTCGTACCACGGATTAAGCCAAATTTTCCTTTTCTTTTAGAATTATCTACAAGTGTTCCATGTGTGATACAGTGTTTACTCTTCAGCCGCTGCTTTACCGTCATTTCGACCAACATCTGGAACATCAAAAGGTGTCCGTATTCAAATGTCCGGACTGTTCGCTCTTGTATGCACAGAAGCAGTTAATGATGGACCACATCAAGGTAAGGTTATTATATCTAACTGGTTACCGTCAGTTCGACTCTTTTGTTTTTAAGGCTGCAGTGCTACGTTTTCATACATGTGGTTTCTTGAATTATAAAAAGGAATTCCCCAAAATTGTGAACCATGGATGATGATGATGATAGTCTTTGTTTTTTAGTCTATGCATGGGACATTGAAGAGTGTTGAAGGCCCTCCGAAGCTTGGTATAAATCTACCTCTGAGTACCAAACCCACCACTCAGAATTCAACTAGTCCCACCAAGCAGGAGCCAAAACCGGTCAACGGGGCGGAGAAGCCGGAGAGAAAAAGCGTAACTGCAGACAAAAAGACTCCAAATCTTCCCAAGAAAACCACCAACTCGGGTTGGACCTGCTGGGATTGCGATCAGCTCTTCAACCAGAGAGAGGCTTATATAACACACATGAGAAAGGAACACGGAAAGGTATGCGGCATTCTACTTGTATTCCATGGCAGAAAACCAAATTAAATGCTGGCCATATGTAATAAAATCCCCTTGTTTTTTAACCCAAAAATATAAAATAGCAGTGAAACAGAAAAAAATCCTGCCATTTATTGTATATATATATATATATATATATTTACGGTATACTTGATTGATGGTTTATTCTAGTATTCACATGGTGTGTCAGGTGTAACAACAGGGTGTGATGGGTGGTAGAAGCAGCTCAGTGCTTACCGAGAGGTGGGGTGCTTTATCTGTTGGAGGGCCAGCAATTTGCTCCATCAATTTACAGCTACCAAGCACCTCCAATAAATGACATTTTTGGGGTCTCGGCCCCTTCAACTCAGATCGCTCCCGTGCCAGATTGGGTGCTGCACAGTGCAGCCAGTGGTTAGATATGCCTGGCCGCAGGCTACGTGGACATGGGGCTGTTGGCCTTAAAGAGCCAGGGCCACCCTGTCTTCGCCAGTCCTTCCCTGCTGCAGAGACTAGGCTTTATACAGCACAGGCTGTACCCCCAGCTCATGGACCTGATGTGTCAATGGATTCTGCCCCCTTCAGGCAGCAGACCGACCCAGTGGTAAATAACGATCACCTTAAATGTTGGACCGTCACACAAACACGTCCAAACACTCTAAGTAGGTTGACCACATTGGCCATGACATCTGGGACACATATAATTTTTACATAAAGCTGATCAGACCAGATAAAATGCTGCCCTGCAGTATAGGGGGTGTATAGACTTATGCAAGGGAACCAGTTAGTCCGTTATACATCCTCCATACTGCAGGGCAGCATTTTATCTGGCAATATGTAAAAATTATATGTGTCCCGGAAAACATGGCTGATGTGGTCACCCTATCTCTAAAGCACACGTGACGTCCAATGTATCCAGCAATGATATCTTGTTAATATATCTGTAGTCTGTTTGATTCCATAAATAACCCTTTTAGCGCTGCAGACTTTGAACACACAACAGGTAGCAGGATTAATACGGTTCATCACGAAGCAGACAGAACCTAGCAAGATTAAACGAGGCATTAAATATTTAATCTTGCCAGGGTCACTTTCTATACAAAGCACCTATGGTGGTGTACGAGTCCCCTACTTGCGTAAAACTGAAGATGCAGATCCATAAAAAGGATGTTTTCTGGCCTAACAGTGTGTACCTGCAGCATAAAATCTACTGTAAAGTCATACAGGGGTTTTCTTTGTCCCTCCCTACATTGCATGTTTCCTGGATTCGTTTAAAGGGGCAGATTACTGTCCTTGACACCCCCACTAAAAAAAAATGTGTATTTACAGAGTACTTAAATATGCCTTTTTACAAAACAAAAAAAGCACCTAACTGTAATGGAAGCTGCAGCCCTGCAACTGACCTCCTTCTCAATGGTCCAAAGAGTCTTGAAGCAGCCAATCATTGGCAAGAAACCTCTTTCCTGGCATGGAGACGGGCTCGACATATAGCTGGAGGGTGAGGAAAGGGGGGTTCTGCGGAATAGGGGGGACGCCACAAACATTTAATAGAGCCTCTCGGCTATCAAATGCCCACAGGTAGTAATTAAATAGCCACAATGCCAATTAACCCCTTAAGGACAATGGGTGGTCTCTAAACCCATTGAAAACAATGTATTTGAGCCCGTACATGTATGGTTAAATAGCCACCCGCTCACGGAAAGGACAAAAGCTGCGATATAATATCAAAAATGTAATAATATCAAAGTCTAGTTGAGAAACTGCTTTCTTGATCCATAGTTTTGTGTGGCGGAGGACCGGATTATTTCAATGACTCTGCAAATGTAGAACTTCTGTACTTGTTTTAACAACTGCATTTCTAAAGTGCTTCTGAATGTTTCATGAAAGGTAAAAGCGAGAGGCACTTTGAGCGCTTATAAACCAATACATTTAACAGGTGCTAAGCTTTATAGCTAAAAAAAGGCTTCTCCTTGGCAAGTAAGCCTTTCAGGTTCATTTCATGTAGCCCGATTTTTTATTTTTTTGTAACAATCCGTGGTCTTAAGAGCAAAAGTGCAGAAAAGTTCCTTTTACTAAAATATCAAAGCCCTCTGGTCCTGGAAAATGTTGAAAAGATTTAAGGGAGAAAGGGGATGGAGGAAGAGAGAACATTTACATTCCATTTATAGAGCACCGGCGGATTCCGCAGCTCCATTATTATTATTGAAATAAATTAAAGATATAAGAAGGTGTGACGGGGCTCGAGCTAAAGATATTACATTGAAAAGCTGTTAAATAGCCGTGCCGAATACAAAGCTAAGAATTGGGATCACGGAATACAAATCATAAATGTTTAACCCCTTAATGACAAAGCCTGTACATGTACGGGCTCAAAATGCATTGTTTTCAATGGGTTTAGGGACGGCCCATTGTTCTTAAGGGGTTAAAGTAGATTGAAAAAAGCAATATCTTTTATTAGAACTGCATCTTGTATTCTACCAGGAGCGGCCATCTTAACTAATGAAAATAGGAAGATTTGAGGAAGGGAAGCCCATTTTTTCCTAAATATCACAAAAAAAAGCAGAGGTCGTAGAATTTTGATAAGTTAATTTAGCTATGCCGAGTGGTGTGAAGTTGACATGTACTTTGGGGTAGACTCGTTGGCAGCTTGCGTCTGATGGGTTTTCACCAAGTTAAGTCCCAGAATGGAGTTTCTGTTGACCTCAATAATCGCTTTATCCTAGAAAACTCTTAAAAACCAAGTAGGGTACATTGGTGCGGTCATCGGGTTACCCAGGGGTGGGCATCATAAGGCATGGAGTGTGAGTGCCCCCCTTTTTGATGAGCTTCCCATACTGCTACACTTGTGAGTGCACTGTACACCTACACTATTAAGTGTATATTTACTACTACACTATTATTTTTGTTTTTGTTTTTTTTCCACATGTCCTTGCGCCCCAATCCTGTGAAGTTAACCTTGTATTGAACATTTGTGAGGAGTGTTTAAAATAAATTTTGTACACATTTTAATAAACACTTTGTTTCTTCCCCCGCAGCAAATGAAAAAGCACCCGTGTCGCCAGTGTGACAAATCTTTCAGCTCCTCGCACAGTCTGTGTCGGCACAATCGCATCAAACACAAGGGCATTCGCAAAGTTTACACCTGCGTGTGAGTTACGACATTTTTTTGTTTTGTTTTTTATGTACATTTTATTATTGTGTATTTACTGTATGTTGTTATTCAAATCTTTTTTTTAAAAATAAGATTTGGCCAAGATAAATTATCAGTTATTATCGGGCAAGTTATTTGGTGAAGCCTGCAACCCGGGGGTGTCTCTTACTACTGAACAGACAGCACAGGTTCAAGACTGAAGCGCAGCTGGCTTCAGTCTTGAACCTGACCACAAGGGGGCAGTGTGGATGTGAAAAGCCCCCTAAGTATTTTTTTGAAGGGTCATTTTTATCCGCATGTTTTTTCCTGATATATCTTTATGAGGAGTCTGAACTTCACTTGAATTGGAGACAACTATCATATAAGTGCTCCTTGGACTACCAGGATCCATAAGAAGTCATTTAACCCTTTGATGACCAAGGGTTGTTTAGTTATATATATTTTTTAAACCACTTCTCAACTGATGAGGTACATAATGACATCACTGAAAGGGACAAAAACCCTTAAATTGTGTATTTTGCACAAAAGGGGGAACTAAAATATTAACTTTATTAATTAGAGACTTTATCGCCCCCTGGGTTAAACGTGTGTATGTGGGCAAACATACCTATTATGATATGTAAGGCTTTACACGTTTAGGTTGACTTAGATTTCTTATAACTTTCTTGTACACGTCTTCTCGTGTAGGCATTGCACGGATACAAAGCGCGGCTTTACCAAACGGGTGATGTTAGAGAAGCATATTCAGCTCATGCACGGCATCAAGGACCCTGAAACGAATACAACGGAGACCTCAGCGGACCAGGAGGACACGAAGGTATCGCAACTAAAAGAGTATCAGCGGCCAAATCAAAGTGCGGCTTTTATTAGAGAGCCTCTTAAACTGTTGGCTGTGACTTCTGCCTGCAGTACTCCTTTAAAGAATACCTTTCAATTTATTATATATATATATATATATATATATATATATATATATATCATGAACAGAAAAAAATAGAAAAAAAACCCATAAACAATAAAACAAACTGATAAGAGAATCAGTTACCCAGTTATAAATCACACATGGTGCAGGGGACATCACTTTACGCGCGTCACATTGGAAATGCATACGTGTCTTCCAATAAATGGCTGATATGGCTAAAATACACTACTTCATGATTCACTATTTATTTATTTTATTTATTTATTTGCTTGTTTTATGTATTAACAGGTGCCAACCCAAAAGCGTAAGCTGGAAGAGTCAATTCTGGAGTTCAGACCACCCAGAGGAGCCATAACACAGCCATTAAAAAAGTTAAAAATTAATGTCTTCAAAGTCCACAAGTGCGCGGTGTGCGGCTTCACCACCGAAAATCTCCTTGAGTTTCACGAGCACATACCTCAGCATAAATCCAACGGATCATCTTACCAGTGCAGAGAGTGCGGGCTCTGCTATACCTCCCACGTTTCTCTCTCCAGACATCTCTTTATCGTCCACAAATTAAAGGAGCCTCAACTCTCCCCAAATCAGAACGGTTCCGCCGGAGATAATCAACAGGAGAACAAACCCAGCGCGGGCAGCGAGGCAGCCGACAACATCGCCTGCGAAAGAACATGCAAAGTCTGCGCAAAGACGTTCGAAACGGAAGCTGTGTTAAACACACACATGAGAACTCATGGCATGGCCTTCATCAAATCAAAAAGAATGAGCTCCACCGACAAGTGACGGGAGCCAGAAACCGACACAAGACTTAAATTGTGTGGACCTTACGTAGGCCACCTGTGGCCTCGTCGGCTCTTGTTGAGAATATCCAAGGGTGGACAAATCTACGGAAAATTTAGGTGCTGGTCAAGTATTTTTTAAGATCCAACTTGAATATTTTAGGCGTTAGAAGGTGATGCAAGTCGAAGGAAGCACAAAAATGGGTCTCCAGCAAGATGTTAGTAGGTATGACTACCTGGCTCCTGGGATTTGTCTGGCCTTGGAAATATCTCATCAACCCCATCCAGCCTACTTATGACATGGCCTTCAAGTTATCAAATTGACTAAGATCTGCTTACAACTCTCTTGACGGTAACAAGGTGCTCAACTCTCAAGTAGACCATATGTCCCATTGTCCTTACCCAGCTTACCCATGGAATGGGTGTAAGGACAGAACTCCACCAAGGAGCGTTACGGATCGCGGTCCCCACACCTAGCCTCTGGACATCAGTCTTATGCCTGTATTTTAAGTCATTTGTATTGTGGAAAAATAATATCCGCACGTAAAGATCTGATAAGAACTTTAGAACTTGTGGCAATACATTGTTCGGTTCCTGTATCTCACCTGCCTCATTAAGAAACATTCTCATTAAGTATTAAAGCAGTATTTAACGTACAATAAACAACAAATGTATATATTTAATAATTTTTATACTCTTTGTTACTTTCTTGTATCGATGTGCATCACAATATAAGATTTCTGTTTCTTTTTATATATATATATATATGTCAGATCTAATCTTATTTGATTGTGCCGATCTGGTTGGTACGAATAAGCTTTTTCTTTTAATAATTTGTTTGGAAAGCTGCAGAAAGGGAATTGTGGTTATATTTAATTGTCTATATCAAGTCCAGAGGTACATTTAATATCACGTTTTACAATGTTTGGCGCCGTGACCTCAGCACTTAAAGGCACAGGGCAGTTCTCTCGTTAATCTAGATATATTTTTACTAGACCAAGTAAAATGAAGATACCCCTTTCTTCAATATGCCGTTTTGGTTTTAAAGTATTCAAACCAAGGGGATTCTTTTCCCCCCAAGATAAAAAGAACGTAGGCGGATTAATAAAATATTTCATCCTTTTGACTGTTTGGCATAAAGGATGTATTCTCTGTTTCCGTAACTTAAATTTAAAGCGTTTAATACGCCAGTAGGATCTGGCTCTACCAGTATTAACAAAATGAGAAAGATCAGAAACTATTAAGTTGCTTTGCATCATAATGTGAGCAAGGGAGATTTGGGTTTTGATAAAAAAGGGACACTTGACCCTGATTTCCCCTTGACTTAAGTTACCTATAATTTGCATTTCTAGAATATGCGTCTAGCATGTACTCCATCATCTTAATGCAGCGAAGAGACCAGCAGTTCCACTTGTGTGTGTATATGAAAATACCTCAGATGAATGAATGTTTTCTACATTAAAGGTATCACTACCTTTTTATAATCTCACCCTATATATAAACGCACTACTGTTTAAAAGTTTGGGGTCACGTAGAAATGTCCTTGTTTTGGAAAGAAAAGCAAATTTTGTCCATTAAAAAAAATAGATCAGAAATCCAGCGCAGACGGGGTTAATGTTCTAAATGACTATTGTAGCTTGGAAACGGCTGATTTTTTAATGGAATCTCTTCTTAGGCGTACAGAGGCCCCTTTATCACTCCATCACTCCTGTGTTCCAATGGCCCTTTATCACTCCATCACTCCTGTGTTGCAATGGCCCTTTATCCCATCCCATCACTCTGTGTTCCATGGCCCTTTATCACGTCCCATCACTCCTGTGTTCCAATGGCTCCTTTATCCCTCCCACAGCTCTGTGTCCCACGGCCCTTTATGACCCTCCCATCCTGCCTGTGTTCCAATGGCGCGCTTTTATCAACTCCCATCACTCCTGTGGTTCCAATGGCCATTTTAATGCACTCACCATACTCTGTGTGCCCACGCGCCTTTAATTCATCACCGATCAACTCCCTGTGTTCCGATGGCCCTTTATCACTCCCATCACTCCTGTGTTCCAATGGTTTTCACTGTGTTTAAGTGTAAAACACTAATTGATTGTTAGAAACCCTTTTGCAATTATGTTACAGCTGGAAATTCTTTTGTTTTCCATGAAAACAGCTAAGTGGCAACACATTTTTGAATTGTAGTGTGTATATGTATTCCCTATCCTATATGTATATGTTCTAGAAGGGAACATCAAGCAGTTCTAAATGTTAGGCACTCCGCCGTGTCAAAATGTTCTAAAGAAAAAGAACATTTCTATTACTTTTTAATAGAAATGTTCTATTACTTTTTTCCCCCATATGGGTACAGCACCGGTATCCTAGATTGCTACAAGGCATACAAGTGTCCTGCATATCCCCCTCTTGCCCCAGAAGGTAAGGGTTGAGAGCAAATCCACAGCAATCGGCCCCCGGTCACTTAAAATTGGTGAATTTGTGATTTTAAGATACACCGGGGGGGGGGGCAGTTTCTGCTAGCATTTTGCTATCAGGATTGTGTGATTTACTTTATTGTGAGTCCGTTATGAATTTGCACAGTTCTTGTGAAGTTAGTTCTTCTATAGGTTCTATAGAGTGTACAATTTAGGACACAGGAAAGGTACAGCTATTGTCCCTTGAAGATATATTTCTCTGTGAGAGTTCTAGGATCCGTATTCCATTTTTTACTTCTTAACTATCACTATGTTTTGTATGTCTTTTTTTTTTTTATATATATATTTTTTCTGTATATATTGAAAGTGCATGATCTATGTGTGTGTGTTTGACCGGTTCCTGAAGTCTTGCTGCTGTCCAGATGTTTCTATACATACTTTTGTGTCTTGTAAAAAAAAAATAATGTATTAAACATATTGGAAAATGTAAATAAAAACAGAGTTATTTGACTCAAAAAGAAATGCGGCGTGACGCGCGGTTCTTGAAAACGACGCCTTGTCCATCAGGTATTGTAGAGTTACTTTGTAAGACATTTTACATTGTAGCTAATTTGATTTGCGTCACCAAGAGATTCAGCTGGATTAGACAACGTGAAGGGCAGGAAACCGGAGACGATTCTTATTCAGAGAAATGGCGGGTGTACAAATTGTTTCTTTATGCTCTACATCTGCAATGGAAAACAATCTAGAGCAGATGCAAGACGCAGACGCGCTCCCTGATTTGTCTGCTACACGGACAGCTGTCTATAAAAGACGGAGAACGTTGCATGGAGCCCTTCAAAGGTTGGCGGCTGTCCCGTCGGAATGGTTGTACCAAGGCTGCTTCTTTTGACAGCTTCTCTGGTTTCCATTGCCGAAAACACGACAAACGTATCCTCAACATGTTTCAAAGATACCGTGGATTTCTTATCTGACCTGAATTCCGAGGAGCCGCAACCGTATGCTGTGCTAAGTAAGTCTATCTACCCTACTTTATTGGGAAGGAGGTCGATAAGTGGAACGGACTACCAACAAAATGAGTAGAGGCTAATAAAGTGAGAGAATTTAAACATGCATGGGACAGGCATATGGTCGCTGAATCTAAGACGAGACCAACGACTGTTTAAGGTCTGAGTCTTTAAAGCGGGAATAATGGGTGGACTAGACGGGTCAAATGGTTTTTACCAGCTGGCAAAATGTTTGTTTCCATTTTACAGGTCCTTCACGTAAAATGTACAGCCTCACAATGCATTGTCTTTAATAGGTTTAAGGGCAACCTGTTGTCCTTAAGGGGTTAAGCCACATTTGGGTGCTTTTATGGGCCAAAGTGAGCTAATGTGCTTTGTCCAAAATATGGTATTAAAGTCAATTAGTCATTGCCTCTCTTTGTAGGTCTCGTATTACTCAGATTTGATCATCTGTGTCATGGTTTGCTCATGGTTTGTTCAGTAAAGTAAGAGTTTGCAGGAGAGTTATAGGTATCAGCTCTCTAATAATATTATGCGTTACGAAGGGCAAAGCCCAGCGAGATTCTCATGCAAGAAGAGCTTGGTTAGTAAATCAACGAGGGCCATCTCCGCTCTTTTTGAAGAATAAACATACAAAGGTTTGTGTTACTTAATACATAGTGAAGTTGCACCGCTGGAACTCCAACTCCATCTTTAGTGAATAAGCCTCATAGTCCATACACATCTGGTCCACTTCATTCACTAAAGATTGCATCTCTTCATGTAGTATTGCATTGTAAACCTGTTGGTTATTAGAACTATTTCATTTTCCGAGTACCCCTGCTGTAAGCGGCTCAATATATTATAAGAGACAGCCATGTGCGTTGAAGAATATTGGATAAAAAGCAATTGAGAACTCTCTAAAAATAATAAAAGCCCATCTTTTATGGGTACAAAGGGGAAATACATTAGATATTGGATTTCTTTTCTTTGTTTTCCATGGAGATGAAACAAAGCAATTTTTTTAGCTTAAGATACATTGTAAAATTAATTTTTTTAACGGGATAGGACCGCTGATAATATGTAATTTCATGTCTTTTAAGTGTCCCTCTTTAAGACCGATGGTCCCACTTTGGGACCTAAATGCCTCTATTTTTATTTCCTCCCCTGATGCCCCTCTTTTCTAGGAGCTCGGAATGTTTGCTGGGTATGAGGGTATCACAGGGTTCTACAACCCTGTTCTAAATTGCAAATATATATATATATATACACACACATATATATATTGTGCTTTAGATAAAGAATAATTGTACATTTGATATCACGTGAGTGCCCAAGCGCCACCAACAGCTTTTACACCTAGGTGAGGCTAAACATGGACATTTTGGGGCACACTTACACTTTTTCAATGCACCAACTTTGAGCCATTAGATACATGGCGCCACCTGCTGGTAAAACAAGAGACATCAACTCCATAGGCACAGAGACCACTTAAAGATCTTAATGGCAAGGGTCTCTTCATTTGAGAAATCTTTGAGTGAAAATACTACACGTTGGCCAGGTTTAAGTAATCTGACAAAAACATTCATATAACTGTGTACTATTACATTATAACGTGCCGCCGTCCCCAATCTCGGGAATTTGCCTGTAAAGTGGTTTTACCCTGGTTTTATATCTATATATAGGGTTAGTTACATATCTGTATATCTTATGGATATTTATGATTTCATTTTGTATTCATTACATTTTGGGGAGATGCAATGTTTATATTTGGGATAACTATTAAAATATGCTTATAACAGGGTTGTTATCAGAATCCTTGATGCCTGGTATAAACAAGACCCCCTGCCATGCCCCATACTCCTGATAGGGCCATCATTGGGATCTAATCCTAAGAAAACGGGCCACGAGGTGCCATATTCCAAAAAGAAGACACAATACACTCACACACACACCCCCCCCGGGCCGATACACAAGTACTTTGTGGACACTCTGATGGCAACCCTGTTTTACACACCATAAATTCTGGGACCCAAGAAGCACAAAGGGGCAAGAAATTTAGGCTCATGATTTTTTGGGAAAAATCCAAATAATCATACACATTTCAGAAATAGTTAATGCTAAAGTACCTTTTTGTTCCATTTTTGTGCTTATAAATTATTAAGATCTAATATTTAAAAATATGCATAGAAAAAAACTATGGCTCATCAAGATCCATGGGGGTATTGAATTAGAATAGATGTAATATCAAAAATTGTTTTTAATAAAAAACACTATTTACCTAAGAAAAGACCGAAAGTGACCAAAAATATTATATATATATATTTTTTTATAAAATGCAGTAAAGGAGTGATTTCTGCAATTTCTTTTCTTTTGTGTTCTGTGACTTTTTTTGTGATTAAATATTTTTGGCTTTCTTTTACCTTAGGTGATTTAGGTTTAAAAGTTATATATAAAGTTTCCTGCAAGTAATTTTTGGTATATACAGATATACGAGGGCTCGGCTCCAAAAATCCAAATACTCACATTATTAAGAAAAGAAACAGTCGCCTTGGTAGTAATCCTCGAAGGACACAGATATGCAGTGATATTTCAGTGGGCTTTACTTGTAAAGAGTAAATGTAACAATGAGAATGAATAATCTGGCCAAGCATGGAGAAAGAGGAAGAAAAAGTTACATTTTGATTAAAACATTGGAACAGGGGAAAGGGATGAGAGTTGTTACCTGATCAAAAAAGGATATTAATAGAGGACTGTGTGCGGTGATTTATAAAGGTGCCTTATTGCATAATAATGCTTAATAATTAAAACTTAATTAAAGGAACACTCCAGCCGTCATGTGTCATCATATATATGACACCTGCGTATGGTGTCCCCCTTTTAAGTTCATGGGGTTCGTCCAGTAGTGATACGGGCGATGGTATAACCGCGGAAATGTCATTTTCTAGATATAATGATCTAAATGAAACGGACATCGGATATGCCGGATCTTGACAGGTGACCGCTGGGTCCCACTGCTAGTCACTCATAGCAGTCTAATAAATTCAGCAAACCCAAGTAAAAACATAAAATATTCCCCAAAAATCATCTTATATTAAGAGGTGACTGCTTTGTATGATACGGTAACCTCTGTTCTTCCGTCTGAAGACTTGAAATGTTTATTTGAGATGAATTTTGGGTCCGTTATAAAGAACAAGGGAGGAAGTGAAGCCTAGATTTTGTGTGAAACAAAATAATTAATATGTTATTTTAAAAAAAAATTGTTTTTTTAACCCACTTGTGCTTTTAACGTAAGGTTTATTGCAATGTATGTCGTATTTTCTGTTGCAGTGTACGATGCTTTGGGGAAACAAGGAAGCAACCTTCTGAGTGGGAACATCGACAGAATAGGATCGTACAGCCAATGCCGCTCAGTTACAGCTCCTTCGAGGAACTTCCGAGGGGAATATTGTAAACTGCATGTGGAACAGGTGTATGAAAATGTCACATTCGGATATTGCGGCAGTAAATACCCCATGTCGCTCCTTGGCTAGAACAGCGGGGTATAGCAAAAATAAGGAAACCGCTAGAGGTGGAGAATTTCATGTGATCGTGGGGCTGGTTGGGGTAACGAGGGATGGTGGCTAACTGGACGGGGTGGATGAGTGATAGTAGACTGGTTTAGGGTTATTTAGCGTAGACTATGGTAAGAACTGGAATAAAGTTGTTTAAATGTAAAAATATGATGGTTAAGGGATGGTTATATAGACAGGTAGTTCAGCTCAACAAGAACACACGCATAAACACAACAGGAAAACACAGAGGGGTTTATTCACTAAAGGGGGCGTTTACGGGAGAGTTGTGTTTCAGCTCCATGACTTTGCTGTATACTGGGCAGGTCCGTCCGCGGTGAGCTCCTGCTTGCTGGGACCTGTATAATGTATATTTCTTCAAAATCTCCTTATATGTTAAATTATACATTACACAGGGCCAGCTCAGCTAATCTTGTAGGAGAAACCTGTCAGTGTTGGCCCTTCATATTGAATAGGGAAATTAAAGAGTTAAAAACTCTCCTGCAAACTCTTCCTTTAGTGAATAGAACCCAGAGTTGAAGCAAGCCCTGGCTGCTAAGAGTTTAGTTAACTGATTATATTGTATTATGGAGTCTTCCTGGTATTATTTTTCCATATTTTAATGACTTAATACAGTTGAAGTTTTATTATTGTTATTTGGCTGGAGGGATCGCTACCTTCTGGTTATACAGATTCCATTTTGTAGTAAGCATTAGCGTGGGGTAGATATTGGGTAGACTGGGGTGAAGAGGTATTAATACGGGGGGGGACACAGATAATTCAGGGGATTAAATATATATGTAGTCGTCCATCTTTCCTCAAAATGCCTAAATTATTTCTGAAATATGGCGGTCTATGATGCAATGTAGTTAGTTACCATTGAATATTTTCTTACTGCAAGTATACTAAAAGGTATACATTTTACTTTATTTCCATTAAAGGAAGGAACTAAATTTTTCATCGGGATTTGTGTTCCAAATTCATGCAGCAGCCAAGACATAACGTCACTGTCAAAAATGGGTAAGAATAAAATATTCACATGCATTTAAAAGTTTGGGGTCACTTAGAAATGTCCTTGTTTGTGAAACGATGGAGACGCTTGTGCTGATGTATAGATTAACGCTAACAGCGCGTGGTTAATAGGGCTCAGCGTTACTAATATACTAACATCTCTTTCAGATGTTTTTGAATATAAAGGTACTTCATTTTTGGCTCCTTTGCCTGTTGTTTTGACCCAAAATGAGAGTTCACTAACAGTGATGACTGCGACGTGCGTGAAAGGGCTCTTTGCTATCGATGCATTTGCAATTGTTTGCCTGTAAGTATAAGTTTAATAAGATAATTAAGAATGTGCAAACATAAGATACAAAAATCTAAAAATCAGTTGAATGGCGAGAATTTATTATGTTTGTTAGAAATTCTAAATTGTACATCATCATTTTCCATGTCCTTTTTTCAGGATTTGTTTAGAATCTGGCAATTCTTTGCAAGTTGATTATATATATATATATATAATAGATTACTACTGTATGCAAAAAAATGAATATTTTTACAATTCTTTAGAATTAGTCCATCATTAACCCCCTATTATCAAGCCAAAGGCAATATTAATCAGCAGATATATACAGACAGACACCCATCCCCTCCATATAATGTATACAGTCTCCGGCTATCGATCAATGATTTGGCCTTTTAATTGGGCCATATCTGCTCAACTTAATTTGGGGGGGGTATAAATGAACATGATCAGATACCCCCTTCAACTAGGGAGCCTATGCAACAAATATAATACACAATGGCTACATTAGAATGTTTATTGCTTTGGATGATGTATCTTT
>VKOC01000001.1:58683294-58695395 GCA_009364415.1 Spea multiplicata | reverse complement strand
TGTGGTCACCCTATCTCTAAAGCACACGTGACGTCCAATGTATCCAGCAATGATATCTTGTTAATATATCTGTAGTCTGTTTGATTCCATAAATAACCCTTTTAGCGCTGCAGACTTTGAACACACAACAGGTAGCAGGATTAATACGGTTCATCACGAAGCAGACAGAACCTAGCAAGATTAAACGAGGCATTAAATATTTAATCTTGCCAGGGTCACTTTCTATACAAAGCACCTATGGTGGTGTACGAGTCCCCTACTTGCGTAAAACTGAAGATGCAGATCCATAAAAAGGATGTTTTCTGGCCTAACAGTGTGTACCTGCAGCATAAAATCTACTGTAAAGTCATACAGGGGTTTTCTTTGTCCCTCCCTACATTGCATGTTTCCTGGATTCGTTTAAAGGGGCAGATTACTGTCCTTGACACCCCCACTAAAAAAAAATGTGTATTTACAGAGTACTTAAATATGCCTTTTTACAAAACAAAAAAAGCACCTAACTGTAATGGAAGCTGCAGCCCTGCAACTGACCTCCTTCTCAATGGTCCAAAGAGTCTTGAAGCAGCCAATCATTGGCAAGAAACCTCTTTCCTGGCATGGAGACGGGCTCGACATATAGCTGGAGGGTGAGGAAAGGGGGGTTCTGCGGAATAGGGGGGACGCCACAAACATTTAATAGAGCCTCTCGGCTATCAAATGCCCACAGGTAGTAATTAAATAGCCACAATGCCAATTAACCCCTTAAGGACAATGGGTGGTCTCTAAACCCATTGAAAACAATGTATTTGAGCCCGTACATGTATGGTTAAATAGCCACCCGCTCACGGAAAGGACAAAAGCTGCGATATAATATCAAAAATGTAATAATATCAAAGTCTAGTTGAGAAACTGCTTTCTTGATCCATAGTTTTGTGTGGCGGAGGACCGGATTATTTCAATGACTCTGCAAATGTAGAACTTCTGTACTTGTTTTAACAACTGCATTTCTAAAGTGCTTCTGAATGTTTCATGAAAGGTAAAAGCGAGAGGCACTTTGAGCGCTTATAAACCAATACATTTAACAGGTGCTAAGCTTTATAGCTAAAAAAAGGCTTCTCCTTGGCAAGTAAGCCTTTCAGGTTCATTTCATGTAGCCCGATTTTTTATTTTTTTGTAACAATCCGTGGTCTTAAGAGCAAAAGTGCAGAAAAGTTCCTTTTACTAAAATATCAAAGCCCTCTGGTCCTGGAAAATGTTGAAAAGATTTAAGGGAGAAAGGGGATGGAGGAAGAGAGAACATTTACATTCCATTTATAGAGCACCGGCGGATTCCGCAGCTCCATTATTATTATTGAAATAAATTAAAGATATAAGAAGGTGTGACGGGGCTCGAGCTAAAGATATTACATTGAAAAGCTGTTAAATAGCCGTGCCGAATACAAAGCTAAGAATTGGGATCACGGAATACAAATCATAAATGTTTAACCCCTTAATGACAAAGCCTGTACATGTACGGGCTCAAAATGCATTGTTTTCAATGGGTTTAGGGACGGCCCATTGTTCTTAAGGGGTTAAAGTAGATTGAAAAAAGCAATATCTTTTATTAGAACTGCATCTTGTATTCTACCAGGAGCGGCCATCTTAACTAATGAAAATAGGAAGATTTGAGGAAGGGAAGCCCATTTTTTCCTAAATATCACAAAAAAAAGCAGAGGTCGTAGAATTTTGATAAGTTAATTTAGCTATGCCGAGTGGTGTGAAGTTGACATGTACTTTGGGGTAGACTCGTTGGCAGCTTGCGTCTGATGGGTTTTCACCAAGTTAAGTCCCAGAATGGAGTTTCTGTTGACCTCAATAATCGCTTTATCCTAGAAAACTCTTAAAAACCAAGTAGGGTACATTGGTGCGGTCATCGGGTTACCCAGGGGTGGGCATCATAAGGCATGGAGTGTGAGTGCCCCCCTTTTTGATGAGCTTCCCATACTGCTACACTTGTGAGTGCACTGTACACCTACACTATTAAGTGTATATTTACTACTACACTATTATTTTTGTTTTTGTTTTTTTTCCACATGTCCTTGCGCCCCAATCCTGTGAAGTTAACCTTGTATTGAACATTTGTGAGGAGTGTTTAAAATAAATTTTGTACACATTTTAATAAACACTTTGTTTCTTCCCCCGCAGCAAATGAAAAAGCACCCGTGTCGCCAGTGTGACAAATCTTTCAGCTCCTCGCACAGTCTGTGTCGGCACAATCGCATCAAACACAAGGGCATTCGCAAAGTTTACACCTGCGTGTGAGTTACGACATTTTTTTGTTTTGTTTTTTATGTACATTTTATTATTGTGTATTTACTGTATGTTGTTATTCAAATCTTTTTTTTAAAAATAAGATTTGGCCAAGATAAATTATCAGTTATTATCGGGCAAGTTATTTGGTGAAGCCTGCAACCCGGGGGTGTCTCTTACTACTGAACAGACAGCACAGGTTCAAGACTGAAGCGCAGCTGGCTTCAGTCTTGAACCTGACCACAAGGGGGCAGTGTGGATGTGAAAAGCCCCCTAAGTATTTTTTTGAAGGGTCATTTTTATCCGCATGTTTTTTCCTGATATATCTTTATGAGGAGTCTGAACTTCACTTGAATTGGAGACAACTATCATATAAGTGCTCCTTGGACTACCAGGATCCATAAGAAGTCATTTAACCCTTTGATGACCAAGGGTTGTTTAGTTATATATATTTTTTAAACCACTTCTCAACTGATGAGGTACATAATGACATCACTGAAAGGGACAAAAACCCTTAAATTGTGTATTTTGCACAAAAGGGGGAACTAAAATATTAACTTTATTAATTAGAGACTTTATCGCCCCCTGGGTTAAACGTGTGTATGTGGGCAAACATACCTATTATGATATGTAAGGCTTTACACGTTTAGGTTGACTTAGATTTCTTATAACTTTCTTGTACACGTCTTCTCGTGTAGGCATTGCACGGATACAAAGCGCGGCTTTACCAAACGGGTGATGTTAGAGAAGCATATTCAGCTCATGCACGGCATCAAGGACCCTGAAACGAATACAACGGAGACCTCAGCGGACCAGGAGGACACGAAGGTATCGCAACTAAAAGAGTATCAGTGGCCAAATCAAAGTGCGGCTTTTATTAGAGAGCCTCTTAAACTGTTGGCTGTGACTTCTGCCTGCAGTACTCCTTTAAAGAATACCTTTCAATTTATATATATATATATATATATATATATCATGAACAGAAAAAAATAGAAAAAAAACCCATAAACAATAAAACAAACTGATAAGAGAATCAGTTACCCAGTTATAAATCACACATGGTGCAGGGGACATCACTTTACGCGCGTCACATTGGAAATGCATACGTGTCTTCCAATAAATGGCTGATATGGCTAAAATACACTACTTCATGATTCACTATTTATTTATTTTATTTATTTATTTGCTTGTTTTATGTATTAACAGGTGCCAACCCAAAAGCGTAAGCTGGAAGAGTCAATTCTGGAGTTCAGACCACCCAGAGGAGCCATAACACAGCCATTAAAAAAGTTAAAAATTAATGTCTTCAAAGTCCACAAGTGCGCGGTGTGCGGCTTTACAACCGAAAATCTCCTTGAGTTTCACGAGCACATACCTCAGCATAAATCCAACGGATCATCTTACCAGTGCAGAGAGTGCGGGCTCTGCTATACCTCCCACGTTTCTCTCTCCAGACATCTCTTTATCGTCCACAAATTAAAGGAGCCTCAACTCTCCCCAAATCAGAACGGTTCCGCCGGAGATAATCAACAGGAGAACAAACCCAGCGCGGGCAGCGAGGCAGCCGACAACATCGCCTGCGAAAGAACATGCAAAGTCTGCGCAAAGACGTTCGAAACGGAAGCTGTGTTAAACACACACATGAGAACTCATGGCATGGCCTTCATCAAATCAAAAAGAATGAGCTCCACCGACAAGTGACGGGAGCCAGAAACCGACACAAGACTTAAATTGTGTGGACCTTACGTAGGCCACCTGTGGCCTCGTCGGCTCTTGTTGAGAATATCCAAGGGTGGACAAATCTACGGAAAATTTAGGTGCTGGTCAAGTATTTTTTAAGATCCAACTTGAATATTTTAGGCGTTAGAAGGTGATGCAAGTCGAAGGAAGCACAAAAATGGGTCTCCAGCAAGATGTTAGTAGGTATGACTACCTGGCTCCTGGGATTTGTCTGGCCTTGGAAATATCTCATCAACCCCATCCAGCCTACTTATGACATGGCCTTCAAGTTATCAAATTGACTAAGATCTGCTTACAACTCTCTTGACGGTAACAAGGTGCTCAACTCTCAAGTAGACCATATGTCCCATTGTCCTTACCCAGCTTACCCATGGAATGGGTGTAAGGACAGAACTCCACCAAGGAGCGTTACGGATCGCGGTCCCCACACCTAGCCTCTGGACATCAGTCTTATGCCTGTATTTTAAGTCATTTGTATTGTGGAAAAATAATATCCGCACGTAAAGATCTGATAAGAACTTTAGAACTTGTGGCAATACATTGTTCGGTTCCTGTATCTCACCTGCCTCATTAAGAAACATTCTCATTAAGTATTAAAGCAGTATTTAACGTACAATAAACAACAAATGTATATATTTAATAATTTTTATACTCTTTGTTACTTTCTTGTATCGATGTGCATCACAATATAAGATTTCTGTTTCTTTTTATATATATATATATATGTCAGATCTAATCTTATTTGATTGTGCCGATCTGGTTGGTACGAATAAGCTTTTTCTTTTAATAATTTGTTTGGAAAGCTGCAGAAAGGGAATTGTGGTTATATTTAATTGTCTATATCAAGTCCAGAGGTACATTTAATATCCCGGTTTACAATGTTTGGCGCCGTGACCTCAGCACTTAAAGGCACAGGGCAATTCTCTCGTTAATCTAGATATATTTTTACTAGACCAAGTAAAATGAAGATACCCCTTTCTTCAATATGCCGTTTTGGTTTTAAAGTATTCAAACCAAGGGGATTTTTTCCCCCCAAGATAAAAAGAACGTAGGTGGATTAATAAAATATTTCATCCTTTTGACTGTTTGGTATAAAGGATCGCGGAGGTGTTCTCTGTTTCCGTAACTTAAATTTAAAGCGTATAATACGCCGGTAGGATCTGGCTCCACCAGTATTAACAAAATGGGAAAGATCATAAACTATTAAGTTGCTTTGCATCATAATGTGAGCAAGGGAGATATGTGTTTTGATAAAAAAGGGACACTTGACCCTGATTTCCCCTTGGCTTAAGTTACCTATAATTTGCATTTCTAGAATATGCGTCTAGCATGTACTCCATAATCTTAACGCAGCGAAGAGACCAGCAGTTCCACTTGTGTGTGTATATGAAAATACCTCAGATGAATGAATGTTTTCTACATTAAAGGTATCACTACCTTTTTATAATCTCGAATTCTCTCTCTCTAAGCTCCACCCTATATATAAACGTTTTTGTTTTGGAAAGAAAAGCAAATTTTGTCCATTAAAATAACATAAAATAGATCAGAAATCCAGCGCAGACGGGGTTAATGTTGTAAATGACTATTGTAGCTGGAAACGGGTGATCTTTAATGTCATATCCTCGTAGGTGTACAGAGGCCCTTTATCACTCACATCACTCCTGTGTTCCAATGGTTTTCACTGTGTTTAACTTTAAAACGCTAATTGATTGTTAGAAACCCTTTTGCAATTATGTTACAGCTGGAAATTCTTTTGTTTTCCATGAAAACAGCTAAGTGGCAACACATTTTTGAATTGTAGCGTGTATATGTATTCCCCATCCTATATGTATATGTTCTAGAAGGGAACATCAAGCAGTTCTAAATGTTAGGCACTCCGCCGTGTCAAAATGTTCTAAAGAAAAAACATTTCTATTACTTTCTTTCCCATATGGGTACAGCACCGGTATCCTAGATTGCTACAAGCCCTGTATGTATTAGCCAATGCTTGTATTCGTAGGCATACAAGTGGCCTGCATATCCCCCTCTTGCCCCAGAAGGTAAGGGTTGAGAGCAAATCCACAGCAATCGGCCCCCGGGCACTTAAATTTGGTGAATTTGTGATTTTAAGATACACCGGGGGGGGGGCAGTTTCTGCTAGCATTTTCCTATCAGGATCGTGTGATTTACTTTATTGTGAGTCCGTTATGAATTTGCACAGTTCTTGTGAAGTTAGTTCTTCTATAGGTTCTATAGAGTGTACAATTTAGGACACAGGAAAGGTACAGCTATTGTCCCTTGAAGATATATTTCTCTGTGAGAGTTCTAGGATCCGTATTCCATTTTTTACTTCTTAACTATCACTATGTTTTGTATGTCTTTTTTTTTTTTATATATATATTTTTTCTGTATATATTGAAAGTGCATGATCTATGTGTGTGTGTTTGACCGGTTCCTGAAGTCTTGCTGCTGTCCAGATGTTTCTATACATACTTTTGTGTCTTGTAAAAAAAAATAATGTATTAAACATATTGGAAAATGTAAATAAAACCAGAGTTATTTGACTCAAAAAGAAATGCGGCGTGACGCGCGGTTCTTGAAAACGACATCTTGTCCATCAGGTATTGTAGAGTTACTTTGTAAGACATTTTACATTGTAGCTAATTTGATTTGCGTCACCGAAAGATTCAGCTGGATTAGACAACGTGAAGGGCAGGAAACCGGAGACGATTCTTATTCAGAGAAATGGCGGGTGTACAAATTGTTTCTTTATGCTCTACATCTGCAATGGAAAACAATCTAGAGCAGATGCAAGACGCAGACGCGCTCCCTGATTTGTCTGCTACACGGACAGCTGTCTATAAAAGACGGAGAACGTTGCATGGAGCCCTTCAAAGGTTGGCGGCTGTCCCGTCGGAATGGTTGTACCAAGGCTGCTTCTTTTGACAGCTTCTCTGGTTTCCATTGCCGAAAACACGACAAACGTATCCTCAACATGTTTCAAAGATACCGTGGATTTCTTATCTGACCTGAATTCCGAGGAGCCGCAACCGTATGCTGTGCTAAGTAAGTCTATCTACCCTACTTTATTGGGAAGGAGGTCGATAAGTGGAACGGACTACCAACAAAATGAGTAGAGGCTAATGAAGTGAGAGAACTTAAACATGCATGGGACAGGCATATGGCCGCTGAATCTAAGACGAGACCAACGACTGTTTAAGGTCTGAGTCTTTAAAGCGGGAATAATGGGTGGACTAGACGGGTCAAATGGTTTTTACCAGCTGGCAAAATGTTTGTTTCCATTTTACAGGTCCTTCACGACAAAGCCTGTACATGTACAGCCTCACAATGCATTGTCTTTAATAGGTTTAAGGGCAACCTGTTGTCCTTAAGGGGTTAAGCCACATTTGGGTGCTTTTATGGGCCAAAGTGAGCTAATGTGCTTTGTCCAAAATATGATATTAAAGTCAATTAGTCATTGCCTCTCTTTGTAGGTCTCGTATTACTCAGATTTGATCATCTGTGTCATGGTTTGCTCATGGTTTGTTCAGTAAAGTAAGAGTTTGCAGGAGAGTTATTGGTATCAGCTCTCTAATAATATTATGCGTTACGAAGGGAAAAGCCCAGCGAGATTCTCATGCAAGAAGAGCTTGGTTAGTAAATCAACGAGGGCCATCTCCGCTCTTTTTGAAGAATAAACATACAAAGGTTTGTGTTACTTAATACATAGTGAAGTTGCACCGCTGGAACTCCAACTCCATCTTTAGTGAATAAGCCTCATAGTCCATACACATCTGCTCCACTTCATTCACTAAAGATTGCATCTCTTCATGTAGTATTGCATTGTAAACCTGTTGGTTATTAGAACTATTTCATTTTCCGAGTACCCCTGCTGTAAGCGGCTCAATATATTATAAGAGACAGCCATGTGCGTTGAAGAATATTGGATAAAAAGCAATTGAGAACTCTCTAAAAATAATAAAAGCCCATCTTTTATGGGTACAAAGGGGAAATACATTAGATATTGGATTTCTTTTCTTTGTTTTTCCATGGAGATGAAACAAAGCAATTTTTTTAGCTTAAGATACATTGTAAAATTAATTTTTTTAACGGGATAGGACCGCTGATAATATGTAATTTCATGTCTTTTAAGTGTCCCTCTTTAAGACCGATGGTCCCACTTTGGGACCTAAATGCCTCTATTTTTATTTCCTCCCCTGATGCCCCTCTTTTCTAGGAGCTCGGAATGTTTGCTGGGTATGAGGGTATCACAGGGTTCTACAACCCTGTTCTAAATTGCAAATATATATATATATATACACACACATATATATATTGTGCTTTAGATAAAGAATAATTGTACATTTGATATCACGTGAGTGCCCAAGCGCCACCAACAGCTTTTACACCTAGGTGAGGCTAAACATGGACATTTTGGGGCACACTTACACTTTTTCAATGCACCAACTTTGAGCCATTAGATACATGGCGCCACCTGCTGGTAAAACAAGAGACATCAACTCCATAGGCACAGAGACCACTTAAAGATCTTAATGGCAAGGGTCTCTTCATTTGAGAAATCTTTGAGTGAAAATACTACACGTTGGCCAGGTTTAAGTAATCTGACAAAAACATTCATATAACTGTGTACTATTACATTATAACGTGCCGCCGTCCCCAATCTCGGGAATTTGCCTGTAAAGTGGTTTTACCCTGGTTTTATATCTATATATAGGGTTAGTTACATATCTGTATATCTTATGCATGTTTATGATTTCATTTTGTATTCATTACATTTTGGGGAGATGCAATGTTTATATTTGGGATAACTATTAAAATATGCTTATAACAGGGTTGTTATCAGAATCCTTGATGCCTGGTATAAACAAGACCCCCTGCCATGCCCCATACTCCTGATAGGGCCATCATTGGGATCTAATCCTAAGAAAACGGGCCACGAGGTGCCATATTCCAAAAAGAAGACACAATACACTCACACACACACCCCCCCCGGGCCGATACACAAGTACTTTGTGGACACTCTGATGGCAACCCTGTTTTACACACCATAAATTCTGGGACCCAAGAAGCACAAAGGGGCAAGAAATTTAGGCTCATGATTTTTTGGGAAAAATCCAAATAATCATACACATTTCAGAAATAGTTAATGCTAAAGTACCTTTTTGTTCCATTTTTGTGCTTATAAATTATTAAGATCTAATATTTAAAAATATGCATAGAAAAAAACTATGGCTCATCAAGATCCATGGGGGTATTTGAATTAGAAAATAGATGTAATATCAAAATTGTTTTAATAAAAAAACACTATTTACCTAAGAAAAGACCGAAAGTGACCAAAAATATATATATATTTTTTTTTTATAAAATGCAGTAAAGGAGTGATTTCTGCAATTTCTTTTCTTTTGTGTTCTGTGACTTTTTTGTGATTAAATATTTTTGGCTTTCTTTTACCTTAGGTGATTTAGGTTTAAAAGTTATATATAAAGTTTCCTGCAAGTAATTTTTGGTATATACAGATATACGAGGGCTCGGCTCCAAAAATCCAAATACTCACATTATTAAGAAAAGAAACAGTCGCCTTGGTAGTAATCCTCGAAGGACACAGATATGCAGTGATATTTCAGTGGGCTTTACTTGTAAAGAGTAAATGTAACAATGAGAATGAATAATCTGGCCAAGCATGGAGAAAGAGGAAGAAAAAGTTACATTTTGATTAAAACATTGGAACAGGGGAAAGGGATGAGAGTTGTTACCTGATCAAAAAAGGATATTAATAGAGGACTGTTTGCGGTGATTTATATAGGTGCCTTATTGCATAATAATGCTTAATAATTAAAACTTAATTAAAGGAACACTCCAGCCGTCATGTGTCATCATATATATGACACCTGCGTATGGTGTCCCCCTTTTAAGTTCATGGGGTTCGTCCAGTAGTGATACGGGCGATGGTATAACCGCGGAAATGTCATTTTCTAGATATAATGATCTAAATGAAACGGACATCGGATATGCCGGATCTTGACAGGTGACCGCTGGGTCCAACTGCTAGTCACTCATAGCAGTCTAATAAATTCAGCAAACCCAAGTAAAAACATAAAATATTCCCCAAAAATCATCTTATATTAAGAGGTGACTGCTTTGTATGATACGGTAACCTCTGTTCTTCCGTCTGAAGACTTGAAATGTTTATTTGAGATGAATTTTGGGTCCGTTATAAAGAACAAGGGAGGAAGTGAAGCCTAGATTTTGTGTGAAACAAAATAATTAATATGTTATTTTAAAAAAAAATTGTTTTTTTAACCCACTTGTGCTTTTAACGTAAGGTTTATTGCAATGTATGTCGTATTTTCTGTTGCAGTGTACGATGCTTTGGGGAAACAAGGAAGCAACCTTCTGAGTGGGAACATCGACAGAATAGGATCGTACAGCCAATGCCGCTCAGTTACAGCTCCTTCGAGGAACTTCCGAGGGGAATATTGTAAACTGCATGTGGAACAGGTGTATGAAAATGTCACATTCGGATATTGCGGCAGTAAATACCCCATGTCGCTCCTTGGCTAGAACAGCGGGGTATAGCAAAAATAAGGAAAACGCTAGAGGTGGAGAATTTCATGTGATCGTGGGGCTGGTTGGGGTAACGAGGGATGGTGGCTAACTGGACGGGGTGGATGAGTGATAGTAGACTGGTTTAGGGTTATTTAGCGTAGACTGTGGTAAGAACTGGAATAAAGTTGTTTAAATGTAAAAATATGATGGTTAAGGGATGGTTATATAGACAGGTAGTTCAGCTCAACAAGAACACACGCATAAACACAACAGGAAAACACAGAGGGGTTTATTCACTAAAGGGGGCGTTTACGGGAGAGTTGTGTTTCAGCTCCATGACTTTGCTGTATACTGGGCAGGTCCATCTGCGGTGAGCTCCTGCTTGCTGGGACCTGTATAATGTATATTTCTTCAAAATCTCCTTATATGTTAAATTATACATTACACAGGGCCAGCTCAGCTAATCTTGTAGGAGAAACCTGTCAGTGTTGGCCCTTCATATTGAATAGGGAAATTAAAGAGTTAAAAACTCTCCTGCAAACTCTTCCTTTAGTGAATAGAACCCAGAATTGAAGCAAGCCCTGGCTGCTAAGAGTTTAGGTAAGTGATTATATTGTATTATGGAGTCTTCCTGGTATTATTTTTCCATATTTTAATGACTTAATACAGTTGAAGTTTTATTATTGTTATTTTGGCTGGAGGGATCGCTACCTTCTGGTTATACAGATACCATTTTTGCGTAGTAAGCATTAGCGTGGGGTAGATATTGGGTAGACTGGGGTGAAGAGGTATTAATACGGGGGGGGACACAGATAATTCAGGGGATTAAATATATATGTAGTCGTCCATCTTTCCTCAAAATGCCTAAATTATTTCTGAAATATGGCGGTCTATGATGCGATGTAGTTAGTTACCATTGAATATTTTCTCACTGCAAGTATACTAAAAGGTATACATTTTACTTTATTTCCATTAAAGGAAGGAACTAAATTTTTCATCGGGATTTGTGTTCCAAATTCATGCAGCAGCCAAGACATAACGTCACTGTCAAAAATGGGTAAGAATAAAATATTCACATGCATTTAAAAGTTTGGGGTCACTTAGAAATGTCCTTGTTTGTGAAACGATGGAGACGCTTGTGCTGATGTATAGATTAACGCTAACAGCGCGTGGTTAATAGGGCTCAGCGTTACTAATATACTAACATCTCTTTCAGATGTTTTTGAATATAAAGGTACTTCATTTTTGGCTCCTTTGCCTGTTGTTTTGACCCAAAATGAGAGTTCACTAACAGTGATGACTGCGACGTGCGTGAAAGGGCTCTTTGCTATCGATGCATTTGCAATTGTTTGCCTGTAAGTATAAGTTTAATAAGATAATTAAGAATGTGCAAACATAAGATACAAAAATCTAAAAATCAGTTGAATGGCGAGAATTTATTATGTTTGTTAGAAATTCTAAATTGTACATCATCATTTTCCATGTCCTTTTTTCAGGATTTGTTTAGAATCTGGCAATTCTTTGCAAGTTGATTATATATATATATA
>VKOC01000001.1:58661836-58683194 GCA_009364415.1 Spea multiplicata | reverse complement strand
AAAAAAAAAAAAAAAAAGGCTAGGTAGAACAAGGAGTAAATATGGAAGAAAGAAGGACCTCTCTCCATGGAACCTGAGATGAAAGAAGCCATGATTCACCGGCATTCGTGTTGACGGCTTACACCCGTTTTCATGCAAATTTTTGCTACATTTTTGGGATATTGTGATTAGCTCTATTGCTTCTTTAAAGTTATTTAAGTTGCAATTTTGGTGCTGTTTGCTTACTATTATACTTGAAAATTCTGAACTGAAGTTAAGCATACACAACCCCTTCTACACTGCACACGCTAGATATACTCAGCATATTTCATGATGATTGAAACTATAATTCAACTACCTTTTCATGAAATCCATACGTTTTTGCTGAGTTTCATTGACCTCCATAGATTATCTGACAATAAATTTGGTTACCCCTATTACTGCTGTGAATTGGGTTTTAGGGAGGCAGCTCTTGAATAATGGTTGAAAAGGGGAGGGCTACTTCAAGAAGAATCCATTGCGAGATCGCACAATGATAGAACGTTATAGTGTCTCAGCAGCCATGTGAGGAATAGTTTTACTAAACTTTATAATGAATTCAAAAAGCTTGCTGAGTTGCATTTGTTCTACTCTATCTTGTAACTTTTTCCAAATTACCCTACTGCTGGGAAACTATTTTTGCAATAAAGTAACATTGGATCATTTTAAAATTTTTAAAAATATATTATTTTTATATTTCCCCCATGTTTTGGGAAAGCAGCTTCTACTTAAGTTACAAGCCGCTTTCTCAGGGAGTACACACTCCTTGGTTGAACTGAGACCGTAACTCACCGCTCCTCCAGTGTGTAACTTTTTACCAAGATTAGTAGAGCGAATGTTCATTAACCCCTTACAAAGGACGGTCCCTAAACCCATTGAAAACAATGCATTTTGAGCCCGTACATGTACAGGCCTTGTCATTAAGGGGTTAAATACCCTCTACCATTTGTGAGCTGAAATGAGTGACCTTTGCTGCAGGAGCAATGAGAAAAGATCACTTTGTGACCAGACTTAATTGAAATAAATCAGGCTCTCTAGAATGTAGCAACCATGTAGCGATGTTCTACCAGAGAATAAGACCGAGTAGTCTACGTTTCTATTAGTCTGTGGAATAACATTTATACAATAAGTTGTTCTGGGGTTTATTCAATAACCCCTTAATGACAAAGCCCGTACATGTACGGGCTCAAAATGCATTGTTTTCAATGGGTTTAGGGAACACCCATTGTCCTTAAGGGGATAAACCATGGGTTGAGTTGTCTGTTGCAGGGCATGACATGCTGTGACCAAGTAGCCCGGAATACAAAGCCCTTGCCCTCGAGAGTCATTGTCGCGGACACAGGGGAGGGATGGGTCGGATACAGAAGGAGGAAGACATTTTTGCTGCCTCGGTGCGCTGTTCTCCCCTCCTGACAAGTCAGATCGAGTCTACCTCAATCTGCTTGACCCAACCAATTCCCCTTTTCTATAGTTCAATTGGTGAGACTAAATCTCAACGTTTAGTCAACAAACTGGATTCCTCTATTTAAATGTTCTCGAGTAATCCGTATCTTTTTTATGGCAGCATGCTCCCTATTGCCTTATTCTGGGATCGGAAAGGAAAACAAGATACTCCTAAAACTAATATGGAAACATTTAAAGAGTGTAAAAATGTGGAACTATATAGAATGATACACCCACCTCTTTATAATTATTTTCTTCATTGTCCCAGGGCTTCTTGCTATAAAATGTTGTGTCTCGGACTGGCTGGGAGTTTCTGTAATCATTTGCCTCCAGCATCCTCAATAAATTGACAAATGCCTCTTTCCACTGCTGGTAGCCCTCCATCGGCTTGTCTCCTTCAGAGTAGACAGAGGACATCTTATCTCCTCCATCATATCCATATGGAAATTCCTCTATACTCTTCTTCCCCATTAGGTGACCTTAAAAGAATAAGAATGAGAAACAAACAAAAAAAAGTAAAGCTAAACAATTACCCGACAACTCGTAGACAACTCATAGACAACTCAGAGAAGCTGAATCTACTTGTTTTAAAAGCTGATGCTGATCTATACATTGATTGCAAAATGTAATTTTCTGTACATTTTAGCCCCAATGAAGGAAAGGAAAGCACACATTTACATTGATATAAACAATAAATATGCAATCCAATGCAAGGCAACATAATATAGAATAATACACTATACATATTTGATCTATGCATGTTATAAATGGTTGGTTTCAGATTAAAAAGGAATTAACTATTTGAAGTACACCTAAGTTGTTTTCTATATAATCAGAAAGAACTGTTCATATTTTGGCTCGCAAAGCTAGATCCATGACATGGCATTCGTGACTTTTTAGGTGCTGGAAATAAACAAGATTTGTTCTCATTTTCATTATACTGAAAAATAATAATAATAATAATAATTAATAATAAATAATGAATAAAAATGTAAGGAGTTTAACAACCTTGAAACCATAACTTTTTGAACAGATATACAAATTAAATTTTTTTTAAAGCAATTAGATTATAGTCTGTGGAATTTCAATTTGTAAAAAGAATTGCTATTTATATTTGGAAGAAAAAGGCGATTTTGAAAACCGTTTTGTGAATAATACATAGATGTGTTTTTATTAGAGATAGATAGTATTCTTTTATCTTTCATTCTTATGAAATGTTTTTTTTTAATGTAAAAATGTGAAATGTCATAAATAACCAAGTAGAATCCTCTGTCCATACATTTTGTATAATATTCTATCCCTGTAGTGCTTGTTCTTAAATACATAAATGTAATCAAAATGATCAGTTTCAAAATATATAATATTGTTTTCTATGGCAAGTATAGAGATATAATGTAATAGTACTAAAATCAGAAAGTATAAATTTATAAACAATTCACAAATTGGTTGTGGTTTAATAGAAAAATGTCATAATTCATGTTTTAACAAATAATGACCATTCACGGTGGATCCTGGATCACAAATATTATGATATAAGGAATTTCAGCAGTCAAGCTGCATGGTCTACACAATGAGCATTTACTTAATTGGGTAAATTAGTTACAGAATCACTTTTTGTATGTAATTTTCAAGATGATTTCAATTATTTGGGTATATTTAAATAAAACTACATGGGGGTTAATACCCCACACAATGTCACATTAATTTGATGATAAAATGAAATTAAAACACAATATAATTACGTGATTGCAGTTACCCCCTTTGAAAGGGTTAAACTCAATTTAACAGACTTTTACATAAATTAGGAAAACTGCATGATTCTTTTAAGAACACAAGGTATCCTGTTTGGAACATAGACACTCTTTTGGGGTCAATGAGTAAATATCATTTACATGTCCAGTATTGGGCAGTGACTTCAATGTATCATTGATTAAATCCCTTGTACCTTAAAGGCAGGTTTAACAGTTAACCCTTGAGATGCTTGAAGCACTCACACGTTGACTGTACCTACTACTCAGTGGCTTCCAGCTTCTTCATCTAAGCCCCATACATTCATATACATTTAATTATGTTACCAACATACCTAACAGTGCACTGGATGCTAGCATAAAGTAACAACTACAGGCACTCAAATGTGATATAGCAGCTAGTATACTCACCTACAGCCCAGTGGCTTCCTCTGGGTGATATTTTGGACAGTGGAGGTGCATCTATGTGTTGCTGGGGTGCAGGAGCTGATTGTGCTAAATGAACCCTAAAAAGAAGCAGGGTACACAGAATGAGAGAGAAGAGAGTGCGGTATTTCCAGAAGACCAGAGTGCCCTCCATCATCTGCCTGCTTCAGGAGCTGTCTGTGGGGCTGGAGTTGGAAGAGTGAGAGATCTCAGTGGTGTTGAAGTTTAGATCTGCAGCTCTCTGTGGTGCTGATGCTGGAGGAACCAGGAGCTTTCTGTCTGCTGCTGATGCTGGAGGAATCAGGAGCTGTCTCCAGTGCTGATGCTGGATGAAGAAGCAGGAGCTGTCTCTGGTCCTGATGCTGGATGAAGAAGCAGGAGCTGTCTCTGGTCCTGATGCTGGATGAAGAAGCAGGAGCTGTCTCTTGTTCTGGTGTTGGATGAAGCAGGAGCTGACTGTGGTCCTGATGCTGGAGGCAGCTGGGTCTGGTACTTGGTGCTTCCCTTCCAATACTTTCTTAATTGTAATTCACTTTGAGTGAGAGTCACTTATAAATGAAAGAGGAAGGTCTGGTGTCAGAATTTATTAAGCTGTTGCCTCCCCTCTTGTGCCATGCTGGCTGATCTCAGTTGTTACCTCCAATACTGAGTCACACATGCCAATACCAAGCATAATCCATGTCACTCAAATCTTATTACTCTTTGTTTCCAATAGTAATTATTTCTACAACTGCTAGATGTAATCTAACCTTTTAAATTGGCCACCTTTCACCAAATGTTCATCAGCCCCAGGTATCAGTGTTTGCTTAGACCGTACAGTAATTAGCGTCCTAATTTTACTTATCAGTTGTTTGAAAAAAATGTGAAAAAAATAGTAGCAGGAAGGTGAAACGAAGAAAAATTACATTTTAAAATTAAATTAACCATAATGCCATGATCCTGTATACTATAAAATATACTTAACACATGATCAGTTATTATTATTATTATTATTATTATTATAATACACATACGTATCTGTGTTCTGTCTTCCTTAGGAAATATTCTGAATTGACAAAAAGTTTGAGACTTTATTTAAAAAAAATTTGCCAATTATTATTTTAATGCTTGTGATGTGCAAACGTGTTTATTATTTTTTTCCTTTTATATGCATGCCGGAACTAGTCAGCAAAGAGTTACACATCCTCCTGTTTTCCTTCTTATTTAACCCAGTCCAAATTATTATGCTTATTCTTGATGTATGTATGTACATAAACATAAACTATATATATATATATATAATATATATATATTATATATAAGTGTGTGTTAGGGTGTGATAGAGTGAGTGTGTTTAACTGTGTGTTAGAGTAAGTGTGCGTTAGAGTATGTGTTAGAGTGAGTGTATGTCAGGGTGTGTGTTAGGATGAGTGTTAGGATGAGTGTGTGTTAGGGAGTGTAACTGATTGTTTCATAACGTGCATGTGTTACAGGGATTGTGAGTGTTAGAGTGAGTGTGCGTGTTAGTTACAGAGGGTGGGCAGTGGCTTTCCAATTTCCCTGAACCTCTTACTGTCCTTAATCAACTGATACTGAACATGTTAAGTGAATAATATTGGACTGTAATAATACTTAAATAATTGGCAGATTGTGAAGCACGGCACTAATACAAACAGCGTGTTTATTTATTTATTTGCATTGCCTGCTGCCACTTGATGGATTTCCTCCATTGTGTGTCTTCACTTGCCCGGAAAATATAACCTTCATTTCCAACCGAACAAATGACATTTTTTTGTAATGTCACTGACTCACACCGGACATATATTTATTGCAGTTTTTTTAATGTTATCTCACACTTTTATAATTCTATCAGGAGGGACAGACATCCCGTGAATGAGCACTGAGAATGCACAATGCCAAGTGGCATATAAATCAAGCACTAGAGAGGGTGTCACCTATCTCCCCGCCGCCCAGAAACCACAATTAACTGAGATTCTGCTTTACACCTATTATATTATCTATTAAAGCGTCATTCATATATATCTTTGGTAGAATTGTTTTTAGTCCAGGTTATATATTTTGCTCTAGTTACTACATAAGTATAAAACAAACCCTGGTATGAAAGATTGGGTTGATATCAGGCCAACATTGGCCATCAGACACAACGGGGAAATGCCAGTGGGCTGCTGCTAGACATCACTCCATACACACCCCAGATCAGCCACAGCGGCAACGGCTGCTACGTGGCCATAAAGATTTATTATACAGGGTATAAATAAATTAAGTGAAATTATTATAAAGCAGGTTCTGGAATCGAGTAGAGATCAGGGTTTTGCTTTCGAAACCACGAGTTTGTATGGTGAGCTTCATCTCACACAATTGACTAAACAGAGAAAGCAAGCAGGACCCCTATATTCACCCCCAAAACAATATATGGTGCCACTCACGTTTAGTAATTTAAAACTAATTTAATAATCAAATAAAATTAAAAAATAAACGGAGGAATCCAAAGTTGAGAAACCATATAAAGCGCCATGCTTATAAAAAGATGGAAAAATTAAACAGCATTGCGCCCCAAAAAACATACGTAAAAAAAGGCAATTTCTGTGAGATGGCAAATAAACAAATTTTGTTTCCTAAACTTTTGGTTGAGACAGAATTTTAAGGGTTTTGATTGCACAATTGATGTCCCTTCCACCTTCTGGACTCACATTTACTTCAAGCGACCGCTGGATAACATGCCAGAAAATAATCCGGGCCAGGTTCCAAGTGATTAAGTTAAGGTGTGGAATGCTGAGGTGCGGCGAAAAGAATGAAGAAAGGTATAACACGTATTTAGAGCTTTCTTATTCGTTTTAGCTTATTTCATTGAGGGTTACCTCCTTGTTAAAACTTAAGTTTGTACGAATCCAAATGTAATGGTGAAAGAAACCACAGATTGCCTTATTGACCGTATTTCTCTCCAAAATCATTGGAACATTCATTCCTTTACTTCGTTTTGTAATGGTATTGTATTGTTTTGTATTTATGGTTACTGGGTTCTTCTACTCATTGGCTTCGTTCCACCTCAGGCAATTTTTTTGTTGAAACGTTAATTCAGAAAGTCCACCAACATTTCCCACAACAATTTACTTTTTATCTGCAAAGCTCTTTCTTATTATATCTCCATGTACTGATCTCATGTGATGGCTGATCCTTGTTCTTTAACACCATGACTGCCAGAGACTTTATTTGTGCGTCTACTGCACGGATCACACGTTACTGTTTAATGAATAAATAATAATTAATGGTTCGTTTGCGGCATATCTTAAACATACAGATATGTTCCTGACTTTGCTTACTGGTTGTTTCCTCCTGGTTGACTCTCCGGCTTCTTTCTTTGACAATGTGGCTGCATCTTGAGAACGGAGGACAGGTTCAGTTCTCTTGTCAGGCTTAATTCGGATTATTTTATTGTGTAATTAGATAAATGTGTATGTAATGCATCTCAGCGGCCCCTGTACTGGCAGAACAAAACATAGACTCAAACGAGGTTTCAATGCATTAAAGGTCCATTCTTCTGGTGTAAATATATAGGTAAATATAGGTAATATATAGTAAAGTTTTATTTTAATTGTACTGTTAAGCATAGAATTAAGGCAGGAGGTTGTGGTTTGGCAATGGGGCAGATGGGAAATTTGGTCCGCATCCTTAACCTCTTAAGGACAATGGGCGGTCCCTAAACCCATTGAAAATAATGCATTTTGAGCCCGTACATTGTCATTAAGGGGTTAGAATATTCAGAGCCACCAGGATGAAGACAGTAATTATATTGTGACTGATAGCTTCCGATTCAGACTCTTTTGGATAAGGTTGGACAGGACTAGACCAATGTGTTGGGCTGGTTTTTGACTAAGACCACTTGCTTGTAATTGTCCATAGGATTAAGGTGGTTGAGGGACAACTACCACCTCGACTGCCCTAAGTTGGAACCTCTTTAGTGCGTTGTATTAGAATACTTGGAGCCCCCAGCATGTACAAACTGTGGAGACCTTAATTATATCGTAACTGGTAGCTTTCGATTCAGACCTTCAGAGAAAAGCTGGACAGGACTAGGCCAATGTGTCAGACTGGTCCATGACTAAGACCACTTGGCTGAACTTGTCCATCTGGCTAAACGTTGCCATTCCTCACCTTACTCTAGAAAATGTCACACATTCATTGATGTAGTTGAATAGCAAACAGAAAGCCACGGTGATGCACAGCACCTGCCGTATAATTAACTTACGTTCGTTATCTAGGAATGAGCAATGTAAATGAACAACATAATAAGTAATTGTATGACAAACCGCTAATGTTTCCTAGTGTTTTGACACCTGCCTGGGACACCTAACAAACCTTTCGCAACAAAATTACGAGACGAGAGATACATCTCACATTGAGGTGACAGACTTATAGATGTCCTGATACGGTTTTCATCGATTGAACAAGAGTAACAAGCTACCTATCACAAAATACAATCAACACGCGGTCTGTTCCATGCCGGATGATACAGAGATTTTTGTGAATGAAAAGAAAACAACATTTGTAATCGGTGACATCCTTTTTGATGGAAAATCCTGGAAAGAACATCTGAAATATTAATCCTCTCATTACCTAACAAATAAGACCTATCGACTGCCTTCAGTATGTGCTAATGTTCTTCCTCGTGGAAACTAAATTAACACAACGACATTAATTATAAAAATTATTGACGAAGGTTCCAAATTTAGGTTTTCCATCCTCATATTTATATGTATACGGATCTAAAGAGGAGAATGCGAGAAGGGATAATTTAGATAAAAAGAAGATACTTTTTTAACAGGTAAGTCACCAAAAGGCACGTAGCTGGTTACATTAAATATATGCTTGCAAATACAAGAAATGGTTAAAATACAATTTACAAAAAAATAGTATTATATGATTATTATAAATTAAATCTGTATTTTAGGTAGAATAGGTTTTTGAGCCTGCTGATGATGTGCGGAGGAACTTACCAGAAATAATTCTTTATTGTAATCGGTGATTAGAAATAGTGAATTTCTATCCAGTATCCAAGTACGGGAACATTTGGGAAACAGCGATAACATTGTATCTGAAATGTATTTTAGGAAAAAAATTTTGTTTGAAATCAGTTACAACTCTTTTAGAAAGGCTAGTTTGGCTCTGTTAGTAGTGTATCTACCTTCCGCAATGTATTAAAAAAGCGTTGCGTGCCTTTAAGACACGGTGTGCCAGGATATGACATCATAGCATATTTTAATGCAGTCTATGGCATAAGCAGACCAGTTGGGGACATTAAAGATCGGGTAAAAATGTTTGCACAATGTTTAGTACATTGTTGTGTAATTATAAACTTTTAGGGAATACAGTAACAGCATTGTACTGTCATGGCCTTTAACACTTAACATGCTAACTGTGGCTCGTGGAGTCTGAGATGTAACTGTAAGGGGGTTTTTGCAATTTTTCTGAGCATTGCACGGTCTGGACCTTGCGGTGAATTTGTTGGGACGTCCACTCCTTGGAAGATTGGTAAATGTCTTGAATGTTTTCCACTTTTGAGTAATAGTTCTCACCGTAGAATGATTGACTTGATTGGCAGCAACAATTGCTTCTCTAAGATCATGGCTGACGTCTTTCCTCCTTGGCATTGTGTTAACACATGCCTGAATTCTGCAGTCCAATCAAAGGCATTTGATTAGCAGCACCCGTCTGCTACTTAGCATCTTCTCATGGAAGCAGTAAGGGTGTACTTGGTTTTTCACACATGGCTTCTCCATTTTTGCTTTATTTTTAATGAATAAATCAGGACACTGTGTAATATGTCATGTGCTGTTGTTCATCTGAGATTGTAATTACCCTATTTTTAGACCTGCTAAGGAACAGATGATTGTAATTATGTCCTAATATGTAAAACCATAGAATTCAAAGAGGGTGTACTTTCTTTTTTCATATAACTGAACGTATATCTATAAGTTTTGAGAGAAATAACAGTTGAAGGAACACAAATCAACAACACGGAAAATGCTCCAGTCCCATAGTGTAAAATAATCCTTATGGGCTTAATGAAGAATGATGAATGCACGTAAAAACAAAACAATTGTCTTTTAATGTTTTAAGTCAGAAGGGACAGACGTCCTTTCAGAAATATAGCAAACATTTAAAAGGTTGTAGCGGCAATAAGGTTAAAGTGGAGACTGAGAAAATGATTCCAGAAGAAAGTACAACAGATGCTAATATATTTTTTTCTCAAATAAATCAATAGCAAAAGAATGAAGAAGAACAGAAAAAGTTTAACCGCTAAAAAGAAAGAAACGTACGCCAACGCATAAGTGCATATTATTATTGTTGGACAATATAAAACAGTGAAGAACCAGAGCTTTCACAGTTAGAGAAGTAAGTTGGCCATCATCATTCACATAAATGACCAGTAGAAAATTAAAAGAGTGATTTTTTTAATTGACTGAAGGTTAATAAAACACCTTAGTTCAGTAATTGACATACCTTTATTATTTTTGTACCTTTTGCAACTGTAGATGCTCCACTGGACCGGAGGAAAGCAAATGCGATTTCATTATTTAAAAAAGAACATGTTTTGAGCCTAGAAATGATAGACCGGTAAGAATAACATACTGGGAAAGCTATTTGAAAGATTCCTAAGACATGCTACCAATAAGATGTTCTATTCAATAACATCCTTATTGGAAGTCAACATGGTTCTATGAGTAATAGCTCGTGTCAAACTGTTGGGTTAGTCCTAAAACATTATTGATTATGGATATTTATTACCTGTAACAACTCAATAGTTCTTAACAGCACATCAGCCTAAATATCTATGGGGGTAATTAAATATTTGTTGCGTCATTATAAACCAATGATTAAACTCTTCTCATGTGTACAGACTAAACAGATATTTGTCCCAGATGAAGCTATTAGAATTTTAAACAATAACGGCAAGTTTTAGGGTTAGGGTTAAGGATCATGCGTAATGAAAGAGCCTAAATTAATATTTGGACTTCTATAATACATTTAGAAAATCCATATTTGAAATCATCCTTCAATACTATAAAATACATGATAGTGATAAGCTAAATCGAGATAACTTGCTTGCTTTCTATGATACTGTAAGCCACAACATGGACCAGAGAGATAGTGTCATACAACCAAATAAATATAATTAATAAATGTAAATATCTCAGATTGGAATACGGTATTTTGTAGAGAATTGGTTGTTTTTCAGTTGGACTAAAGTTTTCAATGAAGGGGTCTCCACCCGGTTCAGTTCCTTTTAGTTTATTTATCAATGGTTTGGCACAGGACACTATGCAATATGAGCAATATGTCAGTATTTGTGAATGACACATAATTATGTAAGAGAAAATTACTAAGAGAAAATATGACACTGGTCAGTAAAATAGCAGACGCATTTCAACATAGAAAAATGTAAAAATACGCATTTGGCCATGAAAAACAGGCATGATAAAATTGAATGGCTGTGTATCCACTATGTAGAAGGATCTGGGAGGACTTGTTGGTAATAGACTTTCCGGCATTGTACAATTTCATGCAGTTACAGCAAGCCATGTGATCTCTTGGAACAAAAATCAAGCAAAAATATGATAAACTGTCTTTAATTAGAGGAATGATATTGTGATATCTTGTTTTTCTTCCAAGTAATAAAATAGCTGAGTAATATCCATAAGATAAATCTTTCACCAACACAATACTTTATTGAAGGGAATTTTTTGACCTTTTTTAAATACTAACCTTTGAACCTTTAGTGAGTCATTGAGGACACAATCACAAAGAGAATGCTGATCAGAAAACAATTTGAGTCCGTACAGAAAATCTATGCATGACAAATTGTTAATTATTACAAAGAAAAGATATTATTGACTTAACATCATATTGTAGGGTAAGTCTAAATCCATCAAAAAAAGTTTAAAACTCAACAAATTAATTTAATATTAAATATTGATTAGCCTGCAACTTTTTCCATAATGGGATCTGAGTTATATAAGAATGCTAGTTCATAAATGGCATTTAATTTATTAAGGATGGATCAAAATATACAGCATATATACCAGCAGGCAGCGCCGATACACAAGATAAGTGAAAAGACGGCCATTTTTGACATTAAGAGCACTTTATTCAAGGGATGTGTCCCACTTTTATCTGCCTGGGTACTGGTATTTATGTTTATACATTGCTGTATAGAATACATGTTAATTGTTTTTATATGATTTGTATTATTTTTGGTTTTACCCATTTTGATTTGTCTTTTCTTTTAAATATCCTAAACATTTTTTAATGTATTTCATTAGCTCTCCAACTGAAGGGAAAAAAACAGTATTTCCCAAATTTTGAGACCATTAAGTCAAAAATACAGACAAATAAATGACAAAAATAGTGTTTTGTAAGAGGATGTTTATTTGTACAGGGCCAGGAGAGTTCACATTGCCTTTTAACAGAAAAAAATAGAATTAAACAAAACAGAATATATTAGATCCAGTGACGACATTTCCTTGTTATCAGGGTTTGCTTCCAATTTTATGCTTCACGTTTTAAAAGTACAAAAGCTCCCATAATCGCCAAAACCGCATACTGTAAGAGAAGCGTATATATTAAAGGTTAAGCACTCAAAACAATATATAATATTGCATTTAAATCAATGATAACCTAACTGTTTATTAAATAGTTTCCGTCCGCTACTTTAGAGATATAAAAGGTCTAAAATGCTGTTGTATTCTATATGTATTCTATTCTATTCATCAGGAGTCTTTAGTTGGTCTCCACGACTCTAAATAGTTTGTGCACCGAAAAAACTGCCAGATTCAGTTACTTACCAACAAGTAAGAAATTAAAAATATTTAAATGGTATGAAATCTTTTTTTAAAAAGAGTCACAATGTCAAAGATCTCAATCCTCTGTGGCTCAGAAAAGATGTTTATACCGTAAAGTGAATGTGGGTGCTTCTGGATATATCTCAAGAATTGGCAATACAACAATTTACGAAAATATAATCAGATCAAACTCAACTAGATTCATATATCAGAAATCGATAGAGTATGTTTCATTAGAATAAAGGGGGTCTGCTACATTAGTAACTATTTAATGCATTTAAAAAGCTTGACTAAAATATCAATACTGGAAGTAATTTTCAGTTTAAAACTATGAAACTAGCTAGGAAAGTGTTGCCACTGAGATCAATGACTGCACTCTCTGTGCATGCACACAGGGGTCTCGTTAGCCCCCCTCGGAATCCGTGCTGAGAGAGGCAGACTCGTGTGCGGATATTCTGCAGAATAGTGCATTCGCAAGGGAGACCACAAATAAATAAATAAATGGGCTGCTCGACTATTATTTGCACCCCTGAGGCCGAGCTTCAAACTATAATGGTTGAGGAATGAGGAATAGTCTAAAACTATAGCGTCACAGGCTTTGATGTAATGTAAGGAAGGTCTAGTTTTCTACGAGGGTGGTCGATATATGGAACAGCCCCCTGGCAGAGGTTGTAGAGGTTCATACATAATTGGGGAATTTAAGCATGCATAGGATAGGCATAAACTGAGCAAGGATCGGAAAAAAATATTAAAATCTTTTTTTCTTACCTTAAATTTTGGGTAATCGTTCATCACAATGGTAACCATTCCAACGTATGGCAAAAACCTGGAATAAAACAGGAGAGATATTAAGCTTTATGAGGTCACAGCGGTACACTCTTTGGTGATAATAGAGCGTTTACTGATTCATACCCAAAAATTATCTTCTTGTTATATAATACATTGTTAAAACGTTTAATCCGATCTGTTAAATCAGATTCACGTTTTAATTATTTGTTATGCCATTATTTGCATTGCACAGCAATTTGGGGAACCTCCTAGCATATTTTGACTTAAACATGTAGCACATTTCTTGTAAAAGTAACAGACAGATATTTTTTTTAAGCACTTTTTTTTTTACTCTGTCATTAGGTTGGGTAAACAAATCCGTTTTAGAACAAAGCATCTGTTCGTCTGATAGCAATAGATGGCAGGAAATATTAGTTTCTTAAATAATAATTCCAGAAAAAATCTCTAAATAAGTGATTTGTTGGGAATGATGATCTAAGGCTGTTCAGGCGCGGCCATTTCTGTCCATCTGTTCATGGGAAGGGAGACTCCACCAGGCGAGGCTGAAAATCATTCTTCCGTGCTAAATATGACGAATATGCCCGAAGATAAGAAAGCTTCGCAAGATGATTTTAGACAAGTTGCCTTTATTTAGATCATATCACTCCGGCTTTACAGCCTTGGGTACCGCACGTACTCGGTTGCATAAGGTTCCTTGGAGAAATTTAAAAGCTTGCAATGTTTTCTCTTAGGTCTCTCCTGATTCTTTCATTTGCTTCTTCCGTGAGATTCCCTTCACCTGAAATTGTATTTCTAAAAGTCTTAGCTTGCTTGGCGAACCGGGATGAATAGGCACACAAAGTCATTCGAGGCAAAGCTCGTTCCAACTTTAATGGAGGGATCCCGTGTAATATATGAGTAAAATAATTTGCCGTACTGGTCTGTTGGAACATAGCTCCAGAAACTGCATGCAGAATGGCCTATAGTTATTGGAATCTTGGTATCAATCAGGATATTAATATACAATAGTAAATCAAGTAATACCGAGGTTACTATTAAACTAAAACATATTTATTTTTTATGATATTGCGATTGAATGCATATATTGTATTTCTTTTATACTGATAGTATAAGAGAAATCAAGATATACTGTGCATCACACCAGATCCCATTGAAATATTCTCTATATCTCTTTATTTTATTTATTATACAATGAACATTAATAAAAAATAAAAAAAAGAACTCCAAAAGTGGTTGGACCTCACGACGCATACGTGCCAAGAAACACTGTATGGGTGGGACATGATTGGCCAAATGGCCACTTGTATGAAAGCTGTCATCATTCAAAGATCACAACGTAAGGGAATCATGCAGCGTTAACGCCACGTGGTATAACCGGCAACAGGAGTCAATATGAAGAAGATGATGCCTTCTACTCATTAGGGGTCTGAGGTTCTTTTAGACACATTATATTGGTTGGACCCCTTTCACTCCACATCTGCTTTCCATTTAGTGTAGAGAAATTTAGTGGATCCAAGGGACTCGTTTATAAGGAAGCCGAGATGGGTGGCAAAAAGTGACAAACCCAGCAAATCTTTTACCTTTCTGTTCTGATGTTATCCTCTTCTCCTCACCCGGCCCTTGCAGAGGTCCTCACACCAAATCAGCTCCCATTAAACTTCACAGGGTGAAGAAAATACATACCAGGTCCTGATAACAGGACGTTACGTTTGCTGCTCCCGTGGTATAAATGAGCTTAGCTTCTTATATATTTATATATCATGGGATAATTTAATGTTCTCAACCATATAGTTTGGTCAAGTGATTTGCTGACAAAGCAGTGAAGACACGCAGTATTTATGAGCCAGAATTGATACAACGTTTCCAAGCTCACCTCTATAAAATTCACCATAAACGCAAACCGTGATATGGAAGTCAATACCGTCTTTGTGGGTCAACCCAAGGAAACAAAACATGGATGCCGGGATTCCCTGCGCTAAAACATGCGGGAATCCCATGTACTTTCCGAAACCTTCTTCCCAAATATTTTATATTTCTTAAAAAAGCAATACATTGTAAAATAATTGTTTCCATTTCCAACAGCTCATTGAGGTCTTTATCTATAAAGCAGATCTACAGAATATGTTCCTCTTACCCTCGTGCTCTCCCGACCACATCCTTCTTTTCTAGCCAGTTCTGGCCCTCTTTATATAACCCTCGATCATCAACTTCATTATTATCTCCTTTAGTCAAAAACTTTATATCTCCATTTTCTCTGGAAAAGAGAAACGCGTTTATGATAAGTATACATTACTTAAAATATACATATTTAAAAAAAAAAAACAACAACTGTTCTTTATAGCGGATCTACTTACAAGATAGATACATGTTACAATAAAATGACAGATCTGTTACGGTTTATGGAACAGCGCCTTAAAGGCAGTTAAGAAATAATTGCCTCGTTCTCATTCATCCGATCCAGACATTTGCTGCCTTCTATAGTTCGAGATACATGTAAAACTTGAAAAGTCTAGTGATGTCTGGTCACAAGCCGAGAAATATTCTCAAATCAGTATTCAGACAAATTCTGCCAGATCCTCTCTTTGGACAGTCTACTGCCTTTCTTATTACTTATGTCAGACTTACAGGTTTGTGGTCACTAGTCATTTAGGGATGTCGACACAGAAGGTCGTGTTGCCACCTCATTTCTTTTTGTCTCAGACTATGGAGTGTATTCAGTAGATCAGAGGTTTCCCAGGAGAGTTTGTACTCGCTGACTTCAGAAGAGACTTGGGTCAAAAATTGCCCATGGCATTTTAAGGCCAATAGCTGATAAATGATGAGCATGAGCCATAAAGTAGGTGGAGGGTGACCACGGGGACCAGCCTTGTGTCATTAAAGCATTGCAGCTCTCTCTCTCTCTATATATATGTTTATTTGCTTCCTAATTATTGTTTTAGAGATATCATCATATTAATAATTACTATTTTGTATTTAATAAGAACACAGGATTGTTGTACGATTGTAGAAAATGCTAAGAAAAAAAAGAGTACTTACTTTTCATGAACTTTGATGACCCTGTGGACAATTGGAATATCTCTGCCTTCTACTTTAAATACCACAATTTCTCCAGCCCGGATAGGATCTTCCTGGAAGTTTGTAAGGAATAGCAAGTCTCCTCGATGGAAAGCGGGCTCCATGCTGCCACTGTGTGAAACAAAATAAAAAGTGTCATAATACATGAGTCATAACAAAGCTAAGATAAATCAGCCAAACTTAAAAATGTGAACAAAGCATATAGACAATTGTTCTACTATGTTAATTGGTCGGTTTAGTTGGTAAGGTCAGGGCCAGGGCTTCTATGATATAGCACCGGCATGACGTGACCTTCCAGTGCCGAGTCATAGAAGCCCCGGCGGAGGTCCACAAGTCCACCGGCTGCCCCCACTCAACACCAGGGAGTCTGCGGAGCAGAGTGGCAAATAGGGGGGTATAAGGCATATCTGGGAGGCAGAGTGGCATATAGAGGGGAAATAAGGCATATCTGAGGGGCAGAGTAGCAAGCCGTGAGGCAAATGTGCATAACTGGGGGTAGGTTGACAAATAAAAGGAAATAAAAACAAAAAATGCATTTTTCTCAATCATAGTTTTTATTAAATGTGAAAAATAGTTTACATGTGAATATTTACTAATAAAACTTTTTTCCTATGGGGTCGTCTTATATTCAGGCTTTTTTTCTACGTTTTATAATCAGGGTCATCTTATAATCGAGCAAATACGGTATATGTTCACTTAATATCCTTTATCCCCAAAGAGAATAAAACCTCACATTTACAACATAAAAGTGTTGGGAAAAAATCTTAGTTTTCCCCTCTTTACCTTAATACCACAACAATTGGGCTCTCGCTTCCCGTCACCACTATCAGGCCTTTCCATATCATGAGGGCAGACGACACGATCATGGCAAAGTTCAGGACTTGGTAATACAGCTGCGGGGTAGCAAAGAAAAGGGAACGTTAGTCATGGCGTTTAACAAGAACATCCATAGTCAAGAGCGCTACGTATCAGCCAGAGGAACAACCGGGAGATATAGGAGTCTCCATGCACCTTTATGAATGGGTACGGCATAGGGGCGCTCTTCAGAACCCCTGCTACGGAGTTATATTTTAGGAGCCATGTCTCCGTGCCTCCTGCAAGATGTTGAGGGCCACAACCATAAATCTCATAAATAAGTCGGCCCTTCTTTCAGGGAAAAACACGATGTTCAGCTGCAACCTACCAATGTATTGAATGGCTCCGAGGGGGATTGAGCTAAACAAATAATTACTAAAATAAAAATATCAATAATCAGTTCGTTATTTTATAATTCTATCTGCCCGTCAACCAAGGAATATTTCTAAATGTCAGTATAAATAATGCCAGTTATCAACGATCCCTGCCTGACATTTCTAACAAAAATGTAGAAAAAAGTGAAAGTGAAAATTCCCAGATTTTATTATTGAACTTTATTAGGACAGCAGCTCTCACATGTATGGATGGCATTAAGCATATGATGTGCAGTTATCGGTAACGGAAAGGAAGGCTCTAGTCCCCAAAAATATATGCATTTAGCACAGACTTTATAAAAAAAAAAATAAGACTTTTTGTCTCATTTAACTCCTTCCCCCAGCTGCCTTTCCTGAAACCAGGAAGTATAACCAGGAAGTACCCCTACGTTAAAACTTTATAAACTACAAATATTCTCCCGAGAGGCCAGAATAATGAAGACAGATTCCCAGAGAAAGAGAAGCGGTTCAGAGGCTCTCTTTCTCCGTGAAGCTGTCTGGATTTTTCTGGGCACTTCCACAAAGGGGTGGAGCCATGGGCACAGCCCCTCCCCTTCCCACAATCGGGGGGAGAGGCTGCGCACAGAAGCGCTCCGTGAGTCCCGGCTAACCGAGGAGACGCGGATGAAGTAAGACAGAGGAGCAAAAAAAAAAGTGAGATGGGACATGAAAAGAGTGGGTGGAGGACGTGGGGAGACATTTTTGAGTGAGCGTGAGAGGGCTGCTTCGTTTTCGTTTGTCTCGTTGGGGTCCCTCCTCGTTTTGGACATTCCTACCAATCGATGAAATTGGCAACTTTTGTTACAATTAAAATTTTGCATGCATAAGTCTGCAAACGAATGCTTTACGCCAACGCCGTGGGAAGATGAAAGCAGAACGCTGAAAGCCAACGGCGAAACACTTCAATGTTCCCGGCTTTATTATCCAGCCTGCTGTGTCACGCGCTGAATTCTAACCTGCCGGGGCTCGAGACGCTTCCTGTACCAGCCAAACCAGGCGTGGGCTTAATTACTAAGAACAATGCATGCGCAGGTACACACTGCTACTTAAACGGCCCAGTATTCAAGTAAGCGCAGTCCGATTATCCTCTAAACACACGCACGCTCGTGGAGTGTTCGAAGAGTTAAATGTCGCACACTCAGAGAAGGGACGGATTTATTATCCGAAGGCCTTATTCACGTAATTACGTTAAAAGAACCCAATAAACTCAAAGTGCCCGAGACAAACTCCCAGCACATGAATTTTAACGGAATCCTAAGAAAAAGAGGAACAAATAACGCAAATCGGTAGAATTGGAAAACCTTGTGTGATCAGGAAGCTCCTGCAGTCATTTCTCTTTGCTGTCATGTGCTGTTTGTTTTTTTTACAGCAATCGCCATAAAGCAGTCTCTTTTGCTGTTCCTAAATATAATACAATTGCCTGTATTATGCGGAAAGCCTGTAATAAACGTGCATGATAATATAATAAATCAGGGGCCCTCCAGCTGCTGCAGGACTACATCTCCCATAATGCTCTTTCAGCTAAGAGCTGGCTGAGGAGGATGGGAGATGTAGTCCTGCAGCAGCTGGAGGGCCGCAGGTTGGACACCCCTGTAATAAATTGTGCTTTACTTGGCCTCTGTTCATGGACTTGAATGCATATGACTGCCGAGAGGCCCCGTTAAATGTTCAGCCGAACACATTTTCAAGCCCCAGCGCTGGCAGGGGGTCTATTTACGCAGGAGGAGCCCCCATTCATTTCCTGCCACCGATGGACTGCTTCAGTCAAAGAGTGGCAAGAATAGTTGGACAATGGCGGAGGATGGCAGCTGCAACTCTGCAGCAGCAGCTTCCACCTCAGGTATGTGCTTTATTCTGGCCTCTTGAATTAATTGCGGAAGTATCTGAATTACGGAGCTGATACCGGGGAGAAGCCAACAAAGAAAGAACAAGAAGAAGCAAGAGAGTGTGAGTGAGAGACAGCGTGAGTGCCCAGCTCCTAAGCTTAGCAGGCCGTGCCGCGGACTCGAGGTCTGAATAAAAGACGACCTCGATTATAAGATCAGGTCGTTTTTCAGAAAAATTACGTTTTTCATTTCTTGCTTTTAATCGTTTAGACAAAACATATCCCCCCCCCCTTATTTGTCACTTTCGTCATAGAATCGCTATTTAAAGGTAACATATGGCGTTATATGTCGGTTGGTGAATTTCAATTCATTCTGTATCTGTTGGAAAATGTGAGCTTCTAACGTGGGAGCCGCTAGCCATTCTCAACACCAGATGTTCTTTTGTGCCGACTCCCATCATACTCAGCCATCAATAGACCTGTTCTGTATGTGAGTCACCTGTTCATTTGTAAAGCTAATAAACTCTATATTCTCTGTAAAAAAAAAAAAGTTGTACATGAAGAAGGGATGTCTGAGGTTTCGGAAATTTATGCATTTCTGCATTTTTATTCGATGGTTGTTGCTCCGCTAAAAGTATTACCAATAACACTAAAAATAACTATTTGCACAACTATTGTTATATATGTGCGGCCGATCGTAGCTCTGAAATCAAATGTAATTTTAACAAACGAGAGGAAAATGCAAGATATGCGTTTCATAGAGGGTGGTAGATAAGAGGAACAGCCTCCCAGCAGAAGCGGTAGAGGTTAGTATAGTGAGGGGATTTAAACATGCGCGGGATAGGCGTATGACTCCTGAATCTAAGACGAGACCAACGACTGATTAAGGTTAAAGTCTTTAGATCAGGAAAAAATAGGCAACTAGACAGGGGCGAAAGGGTCTGATCTGCTTTTAAATGCTAAAAATGTACAGGCTGTACGAGGGTGATGGGAGTTGCTGTCAAATGACAAACTGCGGTATGTTTCCATATGGCGGTTACTGTAATGATATCATTGCCAATTATTCTAATAGCTGCACAATATGACGCAGAGTATTATTATTTAATAAAAATGATATTAACCATAACAAGGCTATGCAATAAATTATGAACATATGACCCTAAGCACTGGGCCTAGGGATCAAGGCACATGTTGACTGATGACCTGGTTTCTTGGAACAGTTTTTAAAGATTTAAGGAAATGACAGCACAGGAGCCACATAATAAACACTGGTGCTGGAGCCCCATCAAATACCCCAGGGGCTGAATATGCCCCGTAGATGCCCCTTTAGACACCATAGGCGATGATGTCCCTTTAAATAACATAGGTGATGGTATTACTGATTGCTAGCGCCCTAAGCGAAGTTCGCCTTAAATACCCCGGGGGTCCCTGTAGATGCCCCTTGTAACTCACCTGCCTCTTGTTCATTCTCCGTAGGTCCCCAAACAAATCCATGGTGGCTGTGTCTATAGTGCCCACCGCGGACAGGGGATCACGGGGTGACAGAGGGAGCCCGGGGACAGGCGGCAGCGGCTGACAAGAGGAGGCACCAGGTTGTTGCCAAGACACCCAGGCCGCCCCCTCCTCCGGCTCTCTGCTGTTCCATGTGGTACTCGTTCATAGGCCGCTCGCAAGGCACCACGGGACGTGTAGTCTATGGAGGGCGCATGGATTCGGCCAGCTAAGGCGAGCGTGCGTGGAGTGGACTACAAATCCCGCGACTCCGCACGCGATATCAGAAAAAAGAGAATACAGTCAGCTTTTGGGGACAGTGTTAGCACAGGAAGGCTAGGTGCAGCTGGACCTTGAGATTTTTGAAATACGCTGTTTGTTGGCTCTGTAGTTTATTTGATAATAAATAAAATACCCTTGTTGATAAGATAATTACATTGTCAACATTTTAATTTAAGCTATAGGTTTATATAT
>VKOC01000001.1:58607703-58654889 GCA_009364415.1 Spea multiplicata | reverse complement strand
TATAATGAAAATGAGAACAAATCTTGTTTATTTCCAGCACCTAAAAAGTCACGAATGCCATGTCATGGATCTAGCTTTGCGAGCCAAAATATGAACAGTTCTTTCTGATTATATAGAAAACAACTTAGGTGTACTTCAAATAGTTAATTCCTTTTTAATCTGAAACCAACCATTTATAACATGCATAGATCAAATATGTATAGTGTATTATTCTATATTATGTTGCCTTGCATTGGATTGCATATTTATTGTTTATATCAATGTAAATGTGTGCTTTCCTTTCCTTCATTGGGGCTAAAATGTACAGAAAATTACATTTTGCAATCAATGTATAGATCAGCATCAGCTTTTAAAACAAGTAGATTCAGCTTCTCTGAGTTGTCTATGAGTTGTCTACGAGTTGTCGGGTAATTGTTTAGCTTTACTTTTTTTTGTTTGTTTCTCATTCTTATTCTTTTAAGGTCACCTAATGGGGAAGAAGAGTATAGAGGAATTTCCATATGGATATGATGGAGGAGATAAGATGTCCTCTGTCTACTCTGAAGGAGACAAGCCGATGGAGGGCTACCAGCAGTGGAAAGAGGCATTTGTCAATTTATTGAGGATGCTGGAGGCAAATGATTACAGAAACTCCCAGCCAGTCCGAGACACAACATTTTATAGCAAGAAGCCCTGGGACAATGAAGAAAATAATTATAAAGAGGTGGGTGTATCATTCTATATAGTTCCACATTTTTACACTCTTTAAATGTTTCCATATTAGTTTTAGGAGTATCTTGTTTTCCTTTCCGATCCCAGAATAAGGCAATAGGGAGCATGCTGCCATAAAAAAGATACGGATTACTCGAGAACATTTAAATAGAGGAATCCAGTTTGTTGACTAAACGTTGAGATTTAGTCTCACCAATTGAACTATAGAAAAGGGGAATTGGTTGGGTCAAGCAGATTGAGGTAGACTCGATCTGACTTGTCAGGAGGGGAGAACAGCGCACCGAGGCAGCAAAAATGTCTTCCTCCTTCTGTATCCGACCCATCCCTCCCCTGTGTCCGCGACAATGACTCTCGAGGGCAAGGGCTTTGTATTCCGGGCTACTTGGTCACAGCATGTCATGCCCTGCAACAGACAACTCAACCCATGGTTTATTGAATAAACCCCAGAACAACTTATTGTATAAATGTTATTCCACAGACTAATAGAAACGTAGACTACTCGGTCTTATTCTCTGGTAGAACATCGCTACATGGTTGCTACATTCTAGAGAGCCTGATTTATTTCAATTAAGTCTGGTCACAAAGTGATCTTTTCTCATTGCTCCTGCAGCAAAGGTCACTCATTTCAGCTCACAAATGGTAGAGGGTATTTAACCCCTTAATGACAAGGCCTGTACATGTACGGGCTCAAAATGCATTGTTTTCAATGGGTTTAGGGACCGTCCTTTGTAAGGGGTTAATGAACATTCGCTCTACTAATCTTGGTAAAAAGTTACACACTGGAGGAGCGGTGAGTTACGGTCTCAGTTCAACCAAGGAGTGTGTACTCCCTGAGAAAGCGGCTTGTAACTTAAGTAGAAGCTGCTTTCCCAAAACATGGGGGAAATATAAAAATAATATATTTTTAAAAATTTTAAAATGATCCAATGTTACTTTATTGCAAAAATAGTTTCCCAGCAGTAGGGTAATTTGGAAAAAGTTACAAGATAGAGTAGAACAAATGCAACTCAGCAAGCTTTTTGAATTCATTATAAAGTTTAGTAAAACTATTCCTCACATGGCTGCTGAGACACTATAACGTTCTATCATTGTGCGATCTCGCAATGGATTCTTCTTGAAGTAGCCCTCCCCTTTTCAACCATTATTCAAGAGCTGCCTCCCTAAAACCCAATTCACAGCAGTAATAGGGGTAACCAAATTTATTGTCAGATAATCTATGGAGGTCAATGAAACTCAGCAAAAACGTATGGATTTCATGAAAAGGTAGTTGAATTATAGTTTCAATCATCATGAAATATGCTGAGTATATCTAGCGTGTGCAGTGTAGAAGGGGTTGTGTATGCTTAACTTCAGTTCAGAATTTTCAAGTATAATAGTAAGCAAACAGCACCAAAATTGCAACTTAAATAACTTTAAAGAAGCAATAGAGCTAATCACAATATCCCAAAAATGTAGCAAAAATTTGCATGAAAACGGGTGTAAGCCGTCAACACGAATGCCGGTGAATCATGGCTTCTTTCATCTCAGGTTCCATGGAGAGAGGTCCTTCTTTCTTCCATATTTACTCCTTGTTCTACCTAGCCTTTTTTTTTTTTTTTTTTTTTGACGAAAGCATCATATTTAATTCAAAACTAGAACTACCTTTTAAAGCCAAACACATGTATAATATATAATATTTATAGTATATAATACTATATATATACATACACACACACTAGAATATATACGTATATTATATCATATATATATATACACACACTAGAAGTATATACGTATATTATATATTATACTATTAACACACTAGAATATATACGGTATACATATATATACATACACATATACACACACACACACACTGTAGGAGACGTATACTACAACTCAAAACCCTCCTTTGTTTTTCCTCCGTGGCACCAAGTAACAAAAATGACCATAATACCCAAACGATGAAGCATAAAACCCGTGCCTCTGTTTCACACATTTTAATTTACAGGGTAATATGGCGGGGCTGCCCCAATGCTAACTACCTGTCATAATGGTGTTTTTATATGAATACTGACAACACCGGAACAGTAGCACTGTCATCGAAAATAAGGGAAAGTAAATTCCCTTGAAGGCCCTGTCCACAGGGGCCAGGCAAGAGAACAAAGGCCATATGACCCAGGGACAGGGGCTGATACATGAGAGGCATACGTTTATTGCCTCTCATGTATCAGCCCCTGTCCCTGGGCGGCCACCGGCTTGGTGCACAGCTATCTGTATTCAACATGTGACCGCGCCATCGTCATTATGTTGGACTCTGGCCTTAAGGTACCAGGACCAGCTTTAATTCCCATGCTAGCCCTGGTCCCTTGATAGAAGGGTTGCCATATCAAATATACATCCTACATATTGCAGTCTTTGGCATATTATTCATATAATTAAATTCTATGGAGGGAAGATTACACTTCTGGGAGTTATTGCTCACCCTCTCTGGTATAATCACCGAAATTCCAAGGCAGGCAGTTCAGTGATCCCCAGAAAAGTGAAGAAATTCGAATTAAGGCAAGCAATTTGAGTTTTGATGCCATTTTATTGTTTTTGGGTTTTTTTCTCTCACATAAAAGCAAATAAATGTGTTGTTTTAAAAAGCGCAGATCAATTCAACGGTCCAATTACTCATAGCGTCCCTGACTAGTAGCGTTCCCTCCAGCCAAGCGCTGCATGAATAAAAGAATCCTATTTACCATTATTATATAATATACAATTAATGGCATATGTTTATATATATATATATATATATATATGGTATTACCCACAAGATAACTTGTGTTCATAAAACAACGTTACGGTAGTGCAAGGTATCTTTTTTAAAAAAGCTATTGTGATTTCCAAACTGTGTTCATATAGCTTCCAGCCTGTTTTAATAAAATGTGTTCTGTCCCTTTAAATGCGATATGGTATTAACCCCTTAATGACAAAGCCAGTACATGTACAGGCTCAAAATGCATTGTTTTCAATGGGTTTAGGGACCGCCCATTGTCCTTAAGGGGTTAAAAATACTAGGATTAGGCTCATACACTTGTAGCGCCCGTAGAGGAGCCATACGATGGGATCTATAAGATAACTATAGTCAGAACGAGCGCATCGTATTCTGCGTTCTAGTGAAGAGATGCGACATGGTTAGAATTCTGCTTTTTGTATTAACTCTGCAATGAAAGGTCGGTGAATTGGTTACTTGCGGCTGGAGAGATAAGAGCTATAAACCCGGTCTCGTGGGAAAGGGAATCATTCAAACGATACAGCAATCACATGTCAGAATTTTAGTAAGCTGGTTGTCCAACAAACAGAGAATTAGAATATATCAAAATGTTCATATGACGTGTTTACTCATTCTGTATTAAAGTGAAAAAAGACTCCTTTCTCCATATTATTCCAACACTTTTTATAAATTCCTCTTTTTAACATTGCCTGTTCAATATTTCCAGAAAAACGTATGCATGCGTCATAAATAACCTCAGTTCCGATATACTAATTCTTGGTAAAGTTAGTAAAAAAAAAAAATGTATTTTAGTTTTTTTAGATAATTGGTCACCGTTTCTTTTAATGCTGGAGAGCGGAATATTAAAAATGTTTTGAGAATGAAAATATTGCTACATCTTTAACCCTTCAGATACTTTCAGGTAAAGATGTAACCATTTATTGATTTTAGGAACGTTCGATTGAACTGGTATCAACGTGTCTCATATCCACAGTGCGGTTCATGGAAACTTCAATAAACATTCTAGAAGTAATTTAACCCCTTAATGACAAAGTCGAAATGCATTGTTTTCAACGCCGATTGTCTTTAAGGGGTTAATAGCTGATTGTATCGAGGTTGGTTCTGCCTGGGCCAGTCCTTTGTGAATAATTTTGGACCAGCCCAGAGGAGCTGGAAAACAGCGGGTGGTTACCTCGCCCCGTGGTTAAACGCAATAAGTCACGTAAAGTGCTTTACTTATTTAATTAAAATATAATGAAAGTCTATAGGGGTGGCGAGGGGCAATTAGCACTGCCATAAAGAATCAGCTCAGTGTGGTGTTTCTGCAGGGAAAGTCACCAGAAAGTCACATGACTGACAGCAATGGCCGCCTCCGGGTCTGCAGATAAAGCGAGTTTATTGCCTCAAAATGAGATTAAAAAACAGGTTTTTGTCAATGTCGACCAACATTTCTGCATACAGTGCTGGGGTTTATGGTCAAGGAGCAAAAGATAATAGGTTAATAAATTTGACCATCTTCCAATTCCATCAGAATTACTTTTTTTATACTTATATATACCCTTCATTGATTTCATTGTTGTTGTTATAATATTTATTTTATGTTTTTTTTTCTGGGTTTTTTCTCAGATGTTGGATTATCTGTACCAGCTGATGGCCATGAGAGATACAACTCAAAGCTGAGTGGACTCGCTCCGTCGGAAGGGAAGACATAAACGATATCTTTGAGGGGATCTATCTCACAAGCATTTGATGGTTACCAGATAACCAAGATCTTATTTCTGTAAACAATACAATTTATTGTGTAAATGATATGCGTTTCCTCGTCCAATCTTTTTAAACTCATTATTTCAAAGCAAGGTCGAAATGACTTTCTTGTAAATAATTGTTCAAGGAAGGGTCTTCCAGATGCATAATTATATTTTAACACTTCTGATGACTTCATCTTTTTAGTTTGTAGACACAAAATATTTTAACATTCACAATAAAAATTCAAATAAAAATGTAGCACAATGCGTCCTTAATCTCTTAATATTATACAGTTTAGTGAATGCTGATTTAAATAATTAATATGCTTCCCTGAAACAGTAAGATATATAATTCTATAAATGCGTATATCAGGTTTTTACCAGGAAATTGTGGTGAAGGGGTGTTTCGTTAAAAATGAAATGGTGGTCTCAAACCTGGGGTGGTCTTCATCAGGGATAGATTGCCCCATATATAAGGCGATTTGGAGGGGGTCCCAAATGGCACTTTGCCTAGGGCCAAATGGAGTGTTAGTCCTGTCATTATTAAATATACAGCTAAGTGCTGCTTGTTAAATTTGAACACCTTACATCGGGGAAGACTGGCGTTACGAGGCGGACATTTTAATTGCAGCAAATCGGGTGAGTCCAGGCCAGGCCTAGCTAACACTCTATAACTGTATAAGCAAGACTTAAAAACTTCTTTGTGGAATGCAGAGCATTAACAGAAGAAATAATTCCAGAATATTCCTATCCTGAAAGCATCGCGACCTGACGCTCACACCATGCCGCTCCTTTGGTGAGGATAAGTGAGTGAAAATGTGTTATGAGTCAGAAAACGCACTTAACGTACATTATGTGAACTGGAGCAGAGATAACGGTCCTACGGCTGTAAATCAGTATCAATCACTTCATTCCAACAAAAGACCATTCATTGAATAGCAAATACGCGCTGCTCATACTGGATCATACGCACATTCACACAACTTTGGGGTTTATTCACTAAAGCGGGAGTTTGCAGGATAGTCATGGGTTGGTCAACGATGTGCATTGCGAAGGGTGAACCCTGACAAATGTCCCTTGCGAAAAAGGGCTTGCTTGGCCCTGTGAGATGCATACTTATATATGTGAAATTTCTTCACCTTACCCCTAAACTATGCGATATCTGGGGCCAACTCAGCTCTACTTGCAGAAGTTCATCAGAGTTGGCGGTTCCTAAAGCATAATGACATTGAGTCTTAGTGAATAAACTGAATATTATACTGAATATATATATATATATATATTTTTTTTTTCTTACAAAAGCAGGAGTGCTTAGCAGTTCCCAAAGCATTCTTAAATTGCAAATCAGATTAAGGAGTCTGGGGAGCAGCAGAGTTTAAAAGTCATAAATCCCAGGATTTCTATTTCTGCCTAATTTCAAGTAAAACTACAGGAATGTTTGTGAAAATATTATGAGTGATTAAACTAGCATTTTAAGTCTATAACAGCAGTACTCCAAAACATCTGTAGAGATGACAATGTTAAACTATTGTGTTGTGTATAGAATATATCATATAGGGATAGCAAACTACTGGAGGACAATGCACCCAAGTTCATATCTCCTGCAAGCCAAGCAGCTCGGGGTGGATAATGGTTTCATGCATAGGGAAGGGTTCTACATAATACATGAACATTTAAAGCGACCACTGGGCTATATCACATTAAAGCACATTTGGTGGCTGGATTGTAGCTTTAGGTCAAATATAAGTGTACGATCCTTTTTCTTGAATGTAGATACCATAGAAATTCTTAATTCTTTTACTATGATTTTAGAATCAAAAATATGTTACCGTAGATGATTGACAGCCAGTGTAGCCTGTAGGCTACTGCCAGCAATGCGTTTTGGCCTAGATCAACAAGGCCGAAGGTGGCACGTACAGAGCTCTACCCTCTGATACAAAGCCTATTGGGCAATCGTGCTCCCGGGCGCACTGCTCCAGCTGGAACACACTGGCTCCATAGCTGGAACACACTGACTCCATAGCATGCTGCACCTGGCTCCATGTGTCTTTCTGAGGCTGAGTGACAGGATATGACATCATAACCCAGTGCTCAGCAGTAAGTACAGCAGCTGCAGAAGTCCCTGGAGTGGCTGCAGTTTGCCTGGGTGAGAACTAAAGCAGCACCCAACCAACCTAAATACATAGATGACTACTGTTATGTGTTTGAAGAGTCAGGAAAGTGACTTTTGGCTCATGCAGCAACTGGAACCTTGAAGATGGCCCATGACAAAACAGCCCTAAATTATTACATTTCCATTGCAATAAAAATGTATGTTAAGTAAGGATCTAGACAGAACTCTTTAATAAGTGAGGAAGAGTGTAAGCTAGTAGGGTTCACCCAAGATACTGAAGTCCATTCCGGGCAGAGCAGAAAAAAATGTGCCCATTTCCATCTGCAGTGCCGTCATATAAAAAGTTGATCGACGGACGCAAATCACTTTAACAGCGATTTATGAATGCTTCCTGTTGTAATAGGTCATTGTAATTATGTATCTAAAAGTTGGTTCAAACTATTCAGTGTTCTGGTTTTACAACTTATTTATGAAGGTGTAATGTCCACTTTCGCCACACGAGGGAGCACTTGCACCACGGAATCCAGAATGTTTTGGATGCAAAGTCCTATTTGACCACATGGGGAGCACTTCCAGTACAAGCGAAACTGTAATCATAATAATAATAACAATAATAATAATAATAATAATAATAATAATAATAATGTATATTGAGCTTCCAGGGCCAGTATCAGCTAAGGAAACCCATTCCATCACAATAAATCTGTGTTTTGTCTTTTTGTATTGTCCAGTTAACATTTTTAATTTCCTGCACAAAGCAAGTTATTTCTTCTTATAATATTTGATAAATCATCATTTCCAGTGATAAAATGTTAGTTATTATAATCTATACTATTTTGTATCATTCAATCATTTTATGGATCCAAATTTTAAGGTCAAACTAAGCTGCGATAACATGGTCCACAGATCATTACCCAGATCTCATAAAAACTACTGAACAATTTTCAATTATTTAACCACCTAAAAAATAAAAGTTTGCTCGCTATTTTTTGAGGAGACCGATTTAAACAATTGTGTGTAATTAGCAAACTCTTTGCAGCACTAGGTCCTACATTGGCTTTTTTACTTCTGTGTTAAAGCTCTATAGAGTCAACATTATTTCACACATTTAATGCATTTGCATTTTCTTCTCGCACACTCTTCATATATAAATTTCTTGTGACCGTGGGATTTGATGTCAAATTGAATTCTAATGTTGCTTTTAAGGCACATAATTTTAAAAATAGGTACATGTGCTAGTTGTTCAACTTTAGATTGTAAGCTCACGAGCGAGACCCTATTAAGCCCACCATTCTTGCCAGGAACTTTGTGTAAAAGTACCATGAGGCTAGATGGCAAGCTTACAGACAGGGTTTGCAACTCTTGTGTCTGTATATGTTAGTGTATATTTGTTTTGCATTTGTTAATCACTCCATTAAAATGTTACAGGTCTGCATGGTTTGTTGGTGCTGAATAACTAAAAGGTAATAATGATACTACTAATAATAATTTAAAATATGTAATTCTGCTTGCTTTTAAAATGACCCTTTTGTTGTGAGAGGACACACTATGGTTGTGAATGATTGCATTCAGGTTTTTTTTATTAAGTGATGAATTCAGCAGTGTAGGTTTGAACTATAAGTTGTCTCGCCTTATCATGTAATACCGCTAAATCCCACAAGATGGCAGTGTTTCATTATGTTATTTAAATTCCATGGCCAAAGAAAGCACAACTGTTCTTCTCAGAAGGTCCCAGGACTTAAATATACATGTGATGGGTGGACATGTACTGTGTGTGTGTGGGGACAATTCTGATCCTGGAATTTCTATTTTCACTGATTGATTTTGCTGGGTCTGGCTGTTAAGTTTTATTTCAAAAAGATAAAATTACACCTGGAGTATAGAGAACTTTGAAAAAGTAGCTTTTGACAGCAGAAAAGAACAAATTGCCATTTAATGTCATCCTATTCCCTCTGTGAAACCAATAACTATGTGATACACCATGTGTATCTATCATATAGAACAGAATCATTTTTAAATCAGGGACTGATTAGTAGGGTCCAGATGCTTCCTGGATTTCCTGCTTTCCATATTTGGTAATGTTTATGGATTTTATGTATATTCCTCTCCCATAATGCATCTTTGCTGTTGTTTATTTGGCCCTGGGTACATTACATCCCTCCACAATGGGCTTTACGGGATTCTATGGGACTTGCTCAAGACGCTGTGGGCTCTACAGTTTCTTGGGCAACTAATGTTTCAGAAGAACTAAGTCCTGAATATAGACTCGGGGGTTACGTCCTTAAACATGTTTCCTATAAACAGTTCAAATAACCAGTCTACATAAGAACTCACTTCTTGGTCTTAAGGCCTATACAACTTTGTAGATCTCTTAGACTTATGGTAAAAAAATAGATCTGCCATCGACAGGTGGCATTTCCTACAGAGACACATATGGAAAATCAACTCCTTACTAAAGACAAATGAAAAGTAAACATATGCTTGAAAAAGTTACTTAAATAAATATATTATATATATATATATTTATATTTATATATATTTATTTATTTATATATATATTTATAACGATATATATATATATACGTTATAAATACATTCTCTGTATGTATGGAACAATATTGCTTGTTTGGCATTGAACAAAATTTTTTTTTCTAAATAATGTCATTTTATTACTTGGCATCTTATAGACTTGCACAGTTTTTATTCTGTTGGCTTTACTGAACTTTAATGCTAAATCAGATCAGAAGCTTTATAAGAGCAAATAAGAGGTTAAGGATCTAGATGATTTAATCCAGTTTGTAAGAAAAAAGTTTTACCCGGAGCAATTAGATGCTGGTTAAGGAATTAATCACTAATGGGTCATTAACTCTGACTGCTATTGTACAGTTAACAAGCTGAGGCAGGATTATTAGACTCAACACCCAATTAAGCAGGGCAAGATATTTACAGCAAGCACTCTTACCAAACAAGCTCTTGGACTTTAGAGACAACGGAGAGAAAACTATTTTGTGTAGTTTTCTATTCCCAAAAATGCACTTCGACCGTTACTCCGATACATTGTTTGAAACGTGAAGGCCATCACTAAACCCAAGCCTTTAATTGTATGTTTTATCTCCCTGTTTATTAGAGTCCTGCGCTCAGATGGGCCACAATACCCTTACAATTAATTCCTAAATTAGCTTTTGCGTTTCTGGGATTGTGGTGGATACATGGAACGGTCTCCCAGCAGAAGTGGGAGCGGTAAATACAGTGAGAGAATTGCAACCTGAATGGGATAGGCGTGAAGTGTTTCCTGAAAGTAAATTAAGGTTTGTGGAAAAACTGGCATATTAGAGGTAGCAAAACTGCTCGCTGATTAGAATCAACGTATACATTTACTGATGCGCCCATAAAATGAATAATAAAAAACTGAGGGATCATAAGATAGAAGGATACATACTGTGTGTCTCAGATAATTAATTCAGATAAACCTAATATATCGGCTTGTCTTAGTCTGTCAATTCTCGTCTTGTCAGACCCCTTTAATATTTGTATTGTATTAAGCGCTGTGTAAATTGTTGGCGCCATATAAATAAAAGATAATAATAATAATAAAATAATAATAATAATCATCAATAATCCAAACTATTTTTATTGGGAAAAAGTGGCATTAAAATATGACAATCATTTCTACATGTTAACAGGCATGAGGTGTTTTTTCCCTGCATGCTGGCAAGCTGATGTCCCAGAAGATCGTCTTGCTGCATGCTGGCACTTTGTTTCTTATACTTGTTTGCATGGCAGCGGGCATGAAAAAGACGTGAAACAAATTGTTCAACTGCTTAATCCACCTTCATAGGATCAAAACTATAGGTGGGCATTGAGGAGTTTTACCTGCAAGAAGGAAAGGGTTAAAAAACTTATCTTGGGGTTATTTTCTGGTAAATCACCCATGGACTGTTGTTTAAATGCTTCTTCACAGGGTATAAACACAGGTCATATGAAATGTTTCCGGGTCTTTAACTGGAATCATCATTAAAAGCCGTGTCGGGAGAGGTTCTATCCAAGAGATGTTTATTCATAGAAAATCTGGTCTTTAAAGCCCCATTTTTTGGCATTGAATGCCTTACTTGTTCAATATAGGGAATGGCCGAACACCTATACTATACTATATCCAGAGTATAAAATTATCGACCCGTAATACGGAGAGTTCCAAGGCATGTTCATAACGCAGAGTGAAGTCAACGAGATGAAACCTCAACTCTCCTCCAAATTCACTTTACGACTTTAAACCCTTCCGTCGAACCCTTCAACTATGATCTGTGGGGTCCTCAGCGCCCTAATCGGTCTATATGGCCAACATTTTAAAGGCCAATGTGGAGCGAATCCCTCTGGTGTGCAAAGTGTGGACATCGTTATGTTGGCGTCTACAATTTCTTAGCCTCAGTATTCAGAACATTTATTCTCGAAAGACCCCATAACTCGATACTGCGTTCCCAGAAAATATCACAACCGGCCCGGGGCACAGGGGTCCCTGGCTGTAGATATCTGCACATTGTCCTGCGAGTGGAAACGTTCCTCAAGTGAAGCTAAACAAAGCTGACAGGCTCGCTTCAGACGGGGCTTTTTAAGCTAAGCACAGATTGTGAAAATATAATTAGGGACGGCTCTTTGTTTCTCTACAATGAGTGGGAAATCTTGAAAGAAAAGGTCTCCCAGGCTTCACTGAACCGGCTCTGGACACAATTACCGGGTCCCCGAGTCCTTCACTTCTGCTTAATGAGAAACGTTAATTGCCACAACTTCCAGATTGTGTTGAGCGTTTCGCTCGCAGGAAAATAAGGAGTGTTTTATTTAAATGCCCCTTAAACTTCCCGTCCTCATTAAATGTTGTAACAGAGATAATGAAAAATGAAAAGCAATGTTTCGATTTTGTTTTCACTTAAAACAAAGTAATGTTTCTGGCTATTCCGCCGTTTAATTGCAAGCGCGTTTGGTATGTTTCGCGTTCATTCATGGATGCTTAAGAAACGTATCCTGCGCTAAGCGCTTTCCAGATTTTCCCAGTAACCTTCTGGATCTATAATGGATCCAAACAGATCCATAGAGCTAAAAAAGATGAAAATAGAAGTCCGTGAAATCACTAAAGGCTGATTCATAAAAAAATGGGTGTTTTCTGGGGAAAAGACTTATTTTCAGGTTATGTTGAGATTTTTTTGGACTTCTTTAATCTGTTTTTTCCGACATATTTTCCAGCTCTATAGATCGCAAAGAGTGGAGGAATGTCAGCCAGAGCGGAGTCAACTAAGACCCCTTCTTTTATCCGCAATTTTGGTACCCATGAGCGTCAAAAGGTTTTCATTTATTCTTAGCACCCACAAAAAGAAATATATGCATGTCATGGGAGTCTTCAAGGTTTAGAAAAGATTTTTGTATATAATTTCATATATAAAAATAGTATAATTTAATATAATATAACATAAAAATATAATATATGTGTTATAAATCACTGGGGCTCATTTATAAAGCTCACTATTACAGAGATATAAATGGAATTAATATTTTTGAGCTTCTTGATCCAAGGAGAAATCCGATTGCCTCTTGGAGTCAAGAAATAATTTCCCCCCTGATGGCAGAACTCGAAGAAGCTGAATTAGGGGTTTTTTGCCTTCTTTTGCATCAAGAGTAGAAAGGTTAGGTAGAAGGGATGAACTTGATGGTCTTTTTCTAACCTTATGTAACTAAGTATTATCCAACGAGCTTCTAAATATTGGAATGGAAATAAAAAGAACCTTCCTAGTAGGATTGTCTTGATTGATGCATTTATATGATGATATATCTCTCACAACACATGTTTGGGTTGGGAAGAGCATCAAACTCCACCAGGACCATTCAAACATGCGCATTTTTTGCCCCCCCCCCCACTTTCCCCCCCCCCACTTTGTTGCCATAGGCTGAAACAGGACAAAAGTTCACACATTTCACGAGAATTTTGAGCCAGTTTTTCTTTTTTTATGGATTTTTTCTTGTTGCACTTTTTTTGCACTGGAAACACCACATTGCGAGCTGTGGCGCCTGGAGGGACTCTGGTTTTTGGTGGGGAGGGGGAAGTGGACGGCAACTTCAGGCTGCCACCTACTTTGAAGACCTCAGTGAGTCCTCTCTTCGAGGTGGTCCTAAGAGATCCGGCCATCCCTGGAGCTCGGTCAGGGAGGAAGCGGCTGTGAATCTGCAGCCCCAGAAGATGATGATTGGGGACCTGATTTCCCATGGGGCCCTGCCACAGGGGGCACTTTGTTCACTTTTCTTCAAATCACCGTGAAAATATCTAAAAGAAGGGCCATTCTCATTTATTTTGTAATTCATATTGCTTTTACAATTATTTTAGCTCTTTATTGAATATTTCATTATATTTGCTTATGATTGTTATATATGTTGTAATATATTTGTATATATTAATGTACAATGACATCATAAAAACTTTCCTTTCTCATAAATGTACAATGACATCATAAAAACTTTCCTTTCTCATAAATGTACAATGACATCATGAAAAAATATCCTTTCTCATAAATGGACAATGACATCATAAAAAAATGCACAATGGAGTACATATTTAAAATAAAGATCAAAAAAATAACACTGTACAGCGCTACGGAATATGATGGTGCTATAAAAAACAATAAATCAGAAATAATAATAATAACAGAAGTGATGATTTCCGGGACTGGATTTAATTATTGTTTTAATGTAACCTTAGATCATGAAGGGATGATTTGCAAATGTAGAAAAACACAACGTAAGGAGTACTTGGCTTTCACTAGTAACAGTTGAGCACCAATACCCGGGGGCACGTAGCACTAAGGCGTTTATTCACTAAAGAGAATGATTTCAGGGGGGCTGCAGTTTCATCTCACCGGCGTTACTGGCTGACCCAACCCCGGCGAGCTTCAAGAATAGCTTAGGTGGCCCTGTATAAAGCATATTTTAATCTGTCAGAAATCAGGAGATTCACCCCCCCCCCCCCCCCCCGATTATACAGAGAAGGCTGACAAGGATGGCCGTTTATCACGTGCAGCGAATTCAGGGAGTTGAGACCAAGCAAAGCTATTTTGCCAAATCTCGCTTTAGTGAATAAACCCCATAGGTTGGAGGCACTGATGGACAAGCGAAGATGATGGACACCTGGGGAAGAGCTGAATAAAATGAAAGACTGAATGGAGACTGAAACTAAAAGGAGTGATTTATTCTGGATTCACTTTGAGAATTTCTTTAGACATTTTGCTTTTTGAAAACATTTCTACTTTTACACCCACTTTGCAAATATCGTCGATATATTTCATGTGTATTCTTGTGATCTGAACCCAATCTACTAGACCCTGACACCTTATGGTGCTGCTTTGTGGCAAACATTAGAATGGCCGGGTCTTAGTCACTCAGACCCTGACACTTTACTAAAAATCAATGGAGGAAAGGATGTCATTGGGCTAGAAGGACTTCATTAGCATCGACATAATGAGCTCAGCGTGGTGTTTGCGCAGGACTTATGACCTACAATATCATATGACTGCTAACAATGGTGACCTAATGGAGGAGAGACCTCTGAGATCCAGAAAGCGCATGGAACTTTACATCTTGCATGTTGGCTTAATAAAAAATATCAGCTTTGACTAAAGTCTCCATTTTCTGTTGGGTCAATACCTATTTTTCTTGTTATGATAAAATGGACAAACATTAAAGCCACTTGTTTTTACCTTTTTACTTCAATAACTGCCCACCTATGTCCTGGTGCTCTGAGATTCCTACGGACCATTATATTGATATTGAAGCAAACCCCTCATTATTCACCGTCTGAGTGACAGAGGATAATAGGACTTGGGGTCATCTTCCCCATGTCCTAAACTACCATGGACTCTAAATTTCCATTATAGAAAATAAATTGCTTGTCCCCAAAATAAAATAAAGAATGACAAAAACTATAGTTAAAGATAACCAATTTCACAGGACTACTCTTGGTAAGACTTTAACTTACTGAGAGAAGGTGGTAGATGAGTGGAACAGCATCCCAGTGTACATGGTAGAGGTTAATACGGTGAGGGTATTAAACATACATGGGACAGGCATTTGGCTCCTGAATCTAAGACAAGGACTGATAAAGGTCAGAGTCTTTATGTCCAGAAAAATGGGCAGACTAGATGGGCCAAATTGGTCTTATCTGCCATCAAAATCTAAGTTTCTATGATATGGAAGACTAAAAATACAAATTCTGATGACGTTCATGAAATATTTATTAAACACATATTTAGATATTGTTGTTATTGAGAATTGCTGCTGATTTTGAAATTCATGTTTTTTTTTAGTGCATTAAACAAATAAACCTTAGCAGGTCTGTCACTTAATCTGTCCCCTGAATCTTTAAAGACATAGAAACCTTTTCATAGGTCTTTAGAGATTATAGAGCAACAGCCTATCAGAATCTGTTTTTGTATCACATGACAATTAAGCATTCCCTGAAATTATATAAATGAGGCAACCATTGTTTTTTTTTTTTCTGGGAAACCAACAGCATTAAGGGGTGGATTTTCTAGCAATTTAATTGTAATAATGTTCAATTAAGGGTAGTAGGTGCAACATCATCTTTAATGCCTCTTTCACAGTGAGGGTCAACAGCACATTCCTTCACCTTGAACAGAACATTCATCCGTCTATGAACCCAAAACTACTGTAACTCATTCTGTCTACCATAAAGTAGAAAACATATATATACATTTATACAATGCTATGAAACATACGATCGGTACAAATCATATCCAGGTGAGCAAAGGCAATTCTGATACCAAATGCCAGTAAAACCACAGATTTATCCTTAAAGTGTCACTTGTGTGGCTCAAGAGGATAAATAAAAGAATACACTTGTCTTTGGTTGCAGATATTATAATTTCCTGTTAACAAAATTGGCATATTTAGAAAATTGTGTTTTGTTATTGAAATACAGAAGATATTCCAGTGGTCTATACTGTCATTCATAATTATTTCAACCTGCTGATACTTGGCAGAAGTTCTTAATTGCATATTGGTTTCTTTTTATTCCAGTTATTTTCCAATAAAACAATGTGTAAAAAATGTGTAAAAATGGTGAACTAACACAATAACATTTTATGGAGACAAAGATCCCATCAACATGGTGTGAGATTTCTAAAAGTTTCCCATAGAACTCCTTGCAATCCTGCTGCATGCTATAGGGACACCAGGGGGACCAACACCCAATGACCCAAGAGCTTGTAGATATTTGTTCTAATTTGCCCTAATAAAAATAATTTTAGTAACTGGATATTTATGTAAATGTGAAAAAAGGTCATATCTAAAAAATGCATATTGTAATAACAGACCAGTCCCCAGCCCCATAGTCCCAGTCCTGGTGGGAGTTGTCTTTGATTGGCACCTGGTGGGGGTGCCTCACCAGAAATATCTTCTATATACACTTCAATGTGGGTACAATACCCCCCAAAATGTAATCGGGCTCCTCATTGTTCAAAGTGTTTGCCAAGGCTTTCCAATTGACTGGATGTGTTCTTTTGCCTTCATCCTGAGAGCAGCTATACTGGTATTTCTGGGATCTACTTCTTCCATTGGGTACTTGTCCACAAAGTTGGTTCCACATTGGTATGGAGGTGGTGGCCCCATGCCACCTAAAGGCTGTAGAGCATGTCCCACGGGTGCAGTATTCATGAAGGTTGGCGATGGGGTGTAAGTGCCTGGAAGGCTCTGAGGGCTGCTCACAAACCCCGGTAGGCTTTGCAAAGTGGTGGTGTTGGAGAGTGGTGGGGTCAGCCAGGAGTCCAGCGGAAGACCACTGCTGATGGCACTCATGGCTGAAGGTTGTGGGGAGCGATTGAAGGAAAGTATTGGGGAGTCCTGAAGTTTCATGGAGGTGACCTCCAGCTTCTCCTGTCTCCTCCATTTAGCTCTTCGGTTCTGAAACCAGACCTGAAAATCAGTTTCTCATTAGTGTCATCCGAATCACCTACTCCAGGAAGACCATGCAGAGAGTATGTGTCATACCCAAAAGAGATTGTCGTAGAACCCAAAAGTATCAAACTCAGAATTCAAGTGCTTTCAAACTTGGATATCAGCAGTGATCTTTTATAAGTCTTATGTTTCAACTTGGTGACATGGACTTCTACCAAGTGATTTTTTTGGGCTGAAGAAACTTGTGAATGATATAGAGTATACTAGCAGGTGGGTTTATTGGGCTCTGAAAAGAACTGTTTGATTATGTTTAAATACATAATGAGTTTATGTGTATTTATTTTTAGTGAGCAGGGCTATATCTTCCTACTATTAGTTTGCATTTGATACGAAGACAAGAAGTCAGAATACATTACATATTAATCTTCATTTATTAGTTCATATTTTCCAAGTTGTAAAATATTATTGGAATTAAAAAATATAATAATTCATCTATCAATGATATGTTTTTTCTTTAAATTTCATTCTATGAATTATTCAATTTTACTCAGATGTGCTAACTATTCACTTCCGGCGATAAATCAACACATTGAGCATAATTTTTTACGCCCCAGTAATAGTAGAACATTCTACAAACAAATGAGAACAAAATTGAACTGAATTCTAAAAAATATCGATGGATAGGGATAAATAACACAAGCCATGTATCTTAACTAAGCAAAACTGGAAAAATGCATACAATTCTGAAATAATTTTAAAAGCAAACATTAAAAAGTTTAAATTTACTAATGGTGAACTTTATTTCTGTTATGTCAAGTAGAAAAAATATAAAAAGTTGTTCTTGCAGGTTACAACTGGAATTTATTTTGTAGGGAAAAAAATATTAACCCTGTAATTCCTCCTAATGATATATATATATTGGTTTCTAAATATTTGACATGGAAAATAAAACTATGCGATATATATGGTATATTAATATCGTATATAGGTATATAGTATATGCTATATAATATATATAAGATATAGATATATATAGATATGAGTTGAATGTTCCATTTTGGAAAGGTTATAAGTACGCATTCGGCAAAAAAACTAACTATTGTGGCAGTGAACGCAATCGCGTTCAGAGTAACTAAGCATCCCTCAATTACACAAAAATAAGTGAATTTGAATGGCTATTTAATTAATAATTACAGTTCCTACATTTAATGAAACAACCACTTTGCCCAGAACTCTACAAATAAAAAATATCTCATTTTTGAAATATTAAAATATGAACAAATCGGAATTACTTTGTCACTTCTGGGTTTCTTTTAACTATTCTCATTTTTAACAAAAAAGGGTATGTTATCAAAATTGATTGATGACATAATGACTGTGTGAAAAAACTAAGCGACCCTGAAAAGTGTCAAAAAAATGAAAGCTGTAACATAAGCTTTCGAATCCTCAGAGGCATTTTCTTCAGATGGTATCTGACCTTTCCAAACTTTATGTAACTTATTTTTTTCTTTCTGATGGCCCAATAAAACGTATTAACCGCAACTAAAGATTTTGTTCTTGGACTAATATGGTTAAATCCATTTTTGTAAAAAACCAAACATATTTTTTTAAATTTACTATTTAATATTTAACACTGCATAAATATAACTACCTTATCTTGGCTTTTCAGATACTCTGATACCCTGGGAGGGGTGTCTAATAATTTTTAATCAGCTCATGAGAAGGGAATGCTGATAATTACTATATCTGGATTAGCAGAATAAAAACCCTTTGATTGAAGGGTAGATTGCCCTTTATTAATTTGGGCACTGAGGACAGAGAGGTATTTTGCTGGGGATCTACTGACCTGCACCCTCACTTCTGGTAGGTTCACCTTCATGGCCAGTTCTTCCCTGCTGTAGACATCGGGGTAATGGGACTTCTCAAAAGCCCTCTCCAGTTCGTGTAGCTGGTAAGTGGTAAATGTGGTCCTGTTTCTCCTGTGTTTTTTCTTGGGCTGATCTTCTTCACCCAGTTTATTGTCACTGGAGTTGGCCAGTCCAGGGCTTAGGCAGTCTCCAGACACTTTGGTGCAGTAGGTATCTGCTGGTGGTGGGACACAAATTGTCATGGGGTGGTTAGTCACAGGCACTACCCTGGAGGTAATTAAAAAGCTAAAGAAATTGCAATTTTCACTGAATTCTAAACTTACTACTAAACCTAACTAAATTGTAACTTTAATCACATACATATATATATATATAGCTTTATATTTACTCATCTTTTTAATTAATTTGGATGCTCTAAATTAACTTTAAGTTGGAGATATTTCTTTGTGTCTACCTATCTATCTCACCGTGTCTTACCCCCATATCCATCATCCTGTCTGTCATCCAGATCGTTCTGCTGTGGTTGTAGGTCCTCTCCCATTTTGTGATGGCAAGGTCTGGAGTTTCTCTTCTCGGCTTCCTTGCCATTCCTGAGGCTGTCATCTGCTTGGAAGGAGCTCAGGACACTGTCTTCTTTAGAAAACCCCAAGATGGCCTCTATACTGTGGAGTCTGGAAGTGTTTCCTCCTGGACTCCTGACCAAGTGTCCAGAGAGAGAGAAGCTTCCATCAGCCATCAGAGAAGGACTGTGCAGGTGCATTGGACTCCTTTAAGTTTCAGTATTGGGTAACAATTCCCTCTTCGCTAAAGTACTCTTTAGTTAAAAGGTCCATGAGATTCACTGAATATTCTTCACGAATTTCCTCCAAAAGGTGCTTCTGGTTCCAACGTATAATTTTTTTTCCCCAAGAAAAATAGAAATTGAGTTTCTTTTTGATATCTAGAATGTTAAGTTGTGTGTTGCATTTGCTTATTCATCTGTATCAGGCTAGAACAAGCTTTAAATCTTTTAAGAATGGCTGATTCCTCTAAGCTGGCTGTATATCAGATCCTTCTGGACACTTTCTGGGTGACTGGCTGTCCTGGCAGTGGAGAGGATCAGTTCCTTGTGACCTCTCTAGAAGGAGTGACTCACACAGGGCTGGCTGAGATATTTTAAAGCAACTCCTGCTCTGGTTCTTTGTGGGTTTGTCATCTGTCCCTGCTGTGCACTCCAAAGCTGCCACATTATCATTAAATGAGGCTTTTGTCTTTTTGGGGACAGTACCTGCAATGAGCAAATCTTCCCAACAACCCCCACCTCCCCACAACAGAACTGGGTCCTGCATAACAATGTAGCTTGGTTTGGCTGAATCCTACCAGAGGCACAACATGAAACTTCAGCTACATTTTATCAAGATGTAGAAACATTTTTTTAAAAAAAGATTTTTAGTGCCAGGTAGGATTGCAAAGATAGAAGGCATACATATGATCCTGGCGTTTAAAAGGTTAAGCAATTTGCTGGTGATACATTATTATTATTATTATTATTATTATTTTCTTTATTATTATTTTCTTATTATTATTATTTTATTTATTATTATTATTTTTTAATTTTTGTTTATTTAAAAAAACATTTCGTGTGTGGTCATACAGAAAGAATAATTTGTCAGTTGCGTGCGAAAAATTTTATTATCCAATTTATTAACATTGCACCTGTCCAAAGACTGACAGATGTCGCCAGGCAATTATCGAAATCATACGTAAATAATTGATGCTATTAATTAACATATTGAAATCGCCTTGTGACAAAAACTTGTGTTGACATTATTTTCTCTTACATATAAAATTACAAGATGTTTCGTCTAAATCTATGTTTTATTGCCCTCTTTGCTATTTTTTACGTTTTTTTAAAGTTCTTTTTTTGGGGAATTGAATGCATTTTAGTTGGCAATATAACCTACTTCATTGATGTTATCTTTAATTTTTTTTCCAGTAAATGCATTGCTATTTTTAAATTAACCCGATAAGTTAACCCGAGTTTGATATAAAAATGAGTGTCGGTTTGGTTTATCCTGATATATCTATATATATATATATATATATATATTTATATATATATTGCTATTATTAAACTATATTATAAGATAAAATGATTATAAGCAATATAACGTCAAGGTTTTAATATTAATATCTCAAGGATTTCTTGGAGTTTAAAAAAAGCTATAAAAAAGCTATCCAATAAAACATTAATAGGAAACTTTTACTCAACTTTTGAAGTGATCGCAAGTTTGTAAAGTATACAAATGATAAAAGACAAATAGTATTAACAAATTAAATTAAAATTGGAAGTATTTGTCCAATGGTTGCCTTAGAACCACAAAATTATTAATTTTCGGGATATCTAAAATCACATCTTGCTAAAATTAGATGTCTGATGTTATTCTGAAGCAACCAACGCTTTAAAATGTTATATCAGAAATATATAATGTATTTTTTCGTTATTTTTAAAATTAGTGTGTATGTGGAAGGAATGTATTTTCCCGTTACAGTATTAAAAAAGTTAGGAATATTAAGTTAATTTTCAGTTAATAATTAATTTTCTAAAACGCAAAAATGACTTAAAAAAACACAAAAATGCACTGAATACACTTGTACAAAAATAAAAATAACTAAAAATAAATTAAAATTGTAAAACAAATTATAAAAATATATATGAAATAATAAAAATCAAATATGCAAAAAAAAAAGCCGCTGAACAGATGTATTGATACTGAGGGACATTGCCCATAGCTCCCGATGCAGTCCCTTCTGGCAAACTAAGGGGTTTAATAATGTCTTAAAGGATTTTAACACAAATCCCAGGATTTCAGAGAAGAACAATTGTTCTGAGACATGCGGTTTTTGTGCTGAAGGCAAAATCTTTTATTTTATGCTTTACGCCAAAATATCGATATCTATCTATTAATCTATATATATATCCAGAGAGAGAGAGAGTATGAATTATATATATATATATATATATATATATATATATATATATATATATAATTCACTACCCTGTGTGGCAATCCTCAGATCAGCTTTTTGAGTTTAGTTTCAGTATTATGAAGGTGATAATAAATTCTTTTTTATTTAAACTAGATTCCATGGTCTCTTGATCCCAAGGACATGGAAGAAAACGTTAGGGTGTGCATTGTCTTGGGTATAAAACCCAGATAAAGGGTCATTAAAGACTTGGCCATAGGCTATTGTGAAGGTATATATACAATACATGTTATTAATTTTTTTTTTTCATTTTATTCCCTAAAATGATTTTCATTGTCCATGTTGCAAGATGACCCCATCTTTACAAACCTCGGTATGTCAATAAGTTTTTATTGTTGAGTTATTACAAAGCAGCTAAAAAAATGTAAATAGTAATTGGGGGTCAGCCTGGCTACTTAATAAAATACAAACATTAATAACATTTTAAGTTTATTTTGCAAATAAAGGACTGGGTATTTTATGGATCCCAATAATCACAGTTGGGAAGATCCTAGGTCAGAGGTGATCACAACTCTGGCACTTAAACGGTTAAACCAATATCCACCAAGAACTCACCAGCTTTCAAGGTTTCTCCCGTTGGAATTTCCTTATGGAATGTGTGATAGCCTCTGACGCCATACTGCAACTCCCACCATGCCAAGGCAATGGTTATTTAGGCTGAACTTTCTGGGCATACCTACAAATACCCCTAAATTGTATTATTTAATGCCATCAGTTATTTTTTGAAAATATTTTTTATTCAATCAGTAACAATGTATTCTTGGTTGTTAAGATTCATAAGAATTGTATTCCAAGTGGCCCTGCTGGCAAACCCTGAATGAGCTGTGTGTTTAACCCTTTCAGTGCCGTGGCATTAATTAAACACCCCACGATTAATGAAGATTCCCAACACTAGCTGATGCAGTTAGTCCCTTGGTTGCTGCATTAGAATTGCCAATAAATGCACGTTTCACGTGTGACGCATTCTGCATACTGCGACTCCCATCATGCTGTCACTGATCAGGTTATCATGGCAGGAGTTTTAGTCTGCCAGTGCAGGATGAGCATGGTGAGAGTTTGAGTCCTGGGGATGAGGTCTCCTCTTCATTCCCCTTTAAGATACTTGGCACCTGCAGATCTGCGCATCACACAGAGATTATTTGCAGTGCTGCATGCCCTGCATGTGTAATAATGCGCATAGCACACAGGGCAGTGATTCCCAATGGAGGATGGTTTTGGAGTTTCTCTAAGCAAAGCTATATTAATGCAATCCTTCTTTACTTGTTTTCCAATTAGCTTAATTGAATTCAGATTGCCTGAGAGGGCACAACAGAGACGTTTAGCTTGATGGGATGACAGTCTGAGCTGAGCAGATCCTATTAGCAGCAAGAATGCAAATCCCAGTTACCTCCACAGGCACCATGTGACTCGCCCAGTAATCTGCCCATCCACTTACTTTCTATGATGAGCACCCTCTGGTTTCCCTTTCGCACGCCGCAAACCCAAATATTACCCCCGACGCATTATTATCGCCTCCATCATTAGATCACTTTATTTATATACACATAGCGCTTCTTACAGTACATACATTCAAAGGATGTTTACAGGGAGGGTGCTAGATCAATGGAACCGCCTCCCATCAGAAGTGGTAGAGGTTAATACAGTGACGGAATGGTATGGCTACCTAAATCCAAGCAGGGACTGATGACTGATTAAGGTCTGAGTCTTTACATCAACAGGTATGAACTAGGTGAGTGCCTTGGGGACCAACCTGTAACCTGTCCATACCTAACATACATGATTTTAATGATCATGTTGCATAAACGTCAGTTATCGCTAAAAAATGCATTTGATAATTTAATCTGTTAAAATATACAGGAGCGCATAAAGGGCATAAACATTCAGATTCCTGGGTTGCTGCTAGTAAAAAAATGACCAATAAATACCATTCATAAAACACCTATTATTTTGTGTAATTTAATGGGTAAGATATTAGAGGATCAGTTTTTTCTGATCCCGTCTTTAATACTGTAAATAAATAGCATTTATAGAGATAGTTTTTATAAATGATATAAGTTGTAGAAATATTTGGCCCATCTAGCCTTCCTGTCTTTCCTGATGTAAAGACTCAGCTTTATACCTATCACATGCATGTTTAAATTCCCTCACTGTATTAATCTCTACCACCTCTGTTGGGAGGCTGTTCTGCATATCTACTCCTCTTTCTGTAAATTATGGTATAAGCAGTAAGTTACAGATCCCCTTTTTGTCTCTCGTGGCCATCTGCATGATTGTTCAGAAGGATTGAGCTGTTTGCTACAGATGGACCCCTCTTGCTGCAGACCCTTGTTCCTATACAATAGAAGCTAGAGGGACTCTTCTACTCCAGAATTAACCCTTTTCTTCACTATAAGGGTATTTTGACTCGTAAACCCTGGGCATGTCAACCTTTTTTATGTTATACACAAACAAATTATATATTGTTGTTTTTAAGCTCAGCTTTTCTTTTGGTAACAATTTTAGACATTTAGACCGACATTTAATATGAAAATATCTGGAGAAAAAAACCCATTTGGTATTTAATATCTCTGTAAAATGTAGTTGTAATATTAATTTTCAAATTTTTTAATGGGGAATTTGTTTTTTTTTTAAAGTACATTTATCGGTAAATGTTGAAATAACCATAAAACATAAAATAAACCCTATATAAGCCGGGCATTTCTGAATTCCCATTTAAACCAATGGGAGTTGAAGCAGCTGGTCGATGGGAGTGCTACTGAGCATGTGCAAGAACTTTACATACTAATGAGAAATGGCTGCTGGGAGATGAGACAGTTCTCTTGGTCTCCGGGTCGCCACTGGAAGTATCGTTGTGACACGCCCCATTCCCGCCCACTCTCCGCCCATTTCCCCCTTCAACACGGGTGTGTCCAGAAATATCAGCAGGACGGCCCACTGACATCAGCGTGACTTCCTGCTCGCAACCCGGAAAGGGGTGGCCATAAAGTTCCCAAGTATGATAGTAAGGCTATAGAGCAACGCCGGTCCCCAATCTTCTTCAGGGGCCACACTCCTCAAAGAGATATGATATCACTGGCAAAAAAAACAAAACAAAGGAGGGCTGGGTCTTCTAGGTCCCCCTCAAAAAACACCAAGGGGATGTGGGAGTCCAAAACACAACCCACATTGTCCACCAGCAAGTTTTCAGGGACCCGGCTCCTCTGTGGTGTTTCCAGGGCGTGCACCGGCCCATTGGTGGTATTAGAATGCGCTAACCAGCCCTATTAACAGCGAGTGCCCGGTGTACCCCTCACCGAGGACGCCATGTGATGAACACCCAGGGGGATCTCACCTGGGGACTCCAAAAAGACACATCTGGCTTCTTTGGGTCCTTACCCTTAAGGCCAAAGGATGAAGTTTTCTCCCCTCAAGCAATTCTCCTACTGATAGCTAAATTGGGCGTTTAGAACAATTTCCATAGTTTAACACATTGTGTGCTGTTTATATACACATTAGTGGGACTTTTACACATACCAGGAAAAAGAGGGCCATCGGGGGGAGGAAAGAGACACCAGCATCTTTGGGTCCCAAAGATTGTCTGTCACTCCTAACCAAGACCACTTAGATTTTTAGAGCAAATACAAGCATTTCAACAACATAGAAATGCCAAAAGTGAATTTCTGGGATAACGAACTTTTTCTCGGGGTCAGCGAAGAATGAAAGGAATTGTAATATGGGATAAAAGCCCTTTATGGCCTTTACAAAAATCCAACCCTTGGGAGCAGTAATCTTCCCGTTCTCAGGGTCTTTATCTCTCTCCATTAAGTTCTCTCTCTCCTGTTGTCGAGTTGCTGATTGTTGTTGATTGGTTCCAGCAGCCTTTTATAACGATGCGCGGAATGAAGGGAGAGAACTCGAGAAGAAGAGTTCAGTTAAGCATGCGAGCCGTGTTATACCACAGATCTCAGAGCCCATTTTTAAATTCATTCTGGTCCACCATGGTCTGGAGAGATAGAGATCGGTACCTTTTTTGACCAATCCCTGCTGATCAAAGAATGATCATTTTCTAAGGAATAAATCCATTCCCTGAAGAAAAGAGCTAAAAATGTAACATCCCCGATTCTAAAAATGATATAGAAGTACGGCACATACTCATAAAGGCTACACAAAGGGGGTTTTTTTTGGACATTGTGCTTATCACATTTTCATTCCAATTTTTTTTAATTAAAAAAATCTGCGTTTAAAGATGCTTAACTAAAATGACTCCTTCTATCTGCGGTGTGGGTATTGACAAAACGCTTACTTGGGTGTTACTAACTTTGTCTTGTTAGCAAGCAGCGCTTCTTTTGTGCAGGTGAACGGCTTTTGATTGTTACACTGTGTCAGTCGCTTTGTTAAATGCATCATTTAATGTGAAAAGGATTAATAGGGTTTAGTCGGTAATCACTTTGACCTAATCCTCCAGACGCTAAAGAAGCCAGTTCTTCTGCAGAGTTTGTTGATTGCTACCAAGCTACACCTGTAATACAGGCCTGCTTAAAACTGATAAAAACAGGTATACAAATAGTTAACCCGTTTAGCAGCCATGGGCCCTCTTTGTTGGCATGTGCCAAGAACTAAAAACGTCTCAGCCGAATAACTGTCCTCGGGAACGTGGTGCAGGAACATGTATTTTTCAGACATTTTGGCTAAATTATTTTATTTGTGAGCGTCCATCTCGTGGCCATCTTCTTCACTCTTGAGTGAGTGTAGACCAAATTCAACACAAAAGATCTAGTGAAGATGCCATGTAAGGCTAAGTACATTTGCTAATGAAAAGGATTCATGTACATTGTAATTTGCGACAAATATATACTTTGATCTGATTAGAAAAACTTAAATTTCTTTGAGAATCAGCATTGTAGCAGATATGGCCCAGATCTCATGCATCATTAAAAAAAACAAGGAAAGCCATAATGAAATAAGTCAGCTACTTTGTACGGGAAACTATCCATATTTTATTTGGTGATTTTTTTTTCCAAATTACAGCATTTTTGGCAAAATGTAAACAACAAACAAATGTTTCCCTAGCTATTATATTTTATTGGTGGCTTAAAAGATTAATTTTAAATTCATTTTGGTTGTCCTAAATTTCATTTCCACTCCTCAATGCACCGGCAGCCATATTGTTCCATCGGGGGATGGGTACACGATGCAGAATGGCTCGACGCAAGGAAACATGGTGTCCAAAGTTCCAAACCCTAGCAGAATTTCTCCTGGACGCCTCTGGAGTTACATAAGATGACACTTCTCTTCTGCCGTTTGCTTAATTTCAGTGAATGTTGCTGTGGCCTTTTCTTTAAGGGTGTTCATGTCCATGTTTTGAATGTTTTGGATGTGTCCAAGAATTGAGTTTTTTTCTTCCTCCTCATCTTGATCTTCAGCAACCATTTTTTGGAGCTCCTCCGGTAATTCCACGTCATCACCTGCCATCTGTATCTGGTTTTCATCCCTTTCACTCTGAAAATACAGAACGCAAGTTAAAATGAGTATTAAATATCATCTCATGATTGTGTTAGTGTATGAGGATGAGCAGATACGTGGGAGTGTGTGTGTTGGAATGAGTGTGTGATGGAATGAATGGGAGTGTGTAACTCTTTGGTAGCATAAGTGTTTGGGAGTGTTCTAGTGCGTATGTTAATTACCAGGGGGAGGAAGCAAGGGGTAGATGGGGCCACTTGGCCTTTCCTGCCCCATGGGCCAGAAGGTGAAGCCCTCCCATTATGATAAGGGGGCATGAGTAACCATGCATAGGGGCAAGACTATGGCTGTTTAGGAAAATGGACAGGGAGTAGGGAGGGTCTGGGTTGGAGATCAGCATGGCCAAACACTGCTGCCCCATTTGGAGATTGAAGACACTAACCTAGAAAAGCAGCGTTTCACCCAGAGACTGAAACCAGATACATTTTCAGCTCTGATTATAACAGATTGTATTACTGATTGGAAGAAAGTGATTTGATGTTTGGACCTTGTAGGTACCCTAAATTAGTCCCTTTCATAATATAGCTTGGGGAAGAAGTTTTACCCACTTGTGTGCCTTGCTTTTTAGCACTGACCATGATTCTTTACTAGCCATTTAACAATACTGGACGACCACAATGCAGAACAGTTACTGTCTTGTTAAAATCCTTCTCATAGCAACGTCAGAATGTATATGCCTTCTGATAGACCTCACTAGTCACATGGAAGTACTGGGTGCAGGGTTATGACATCATCATAGCATCATAGAATGTTTTTAAATCAAACTGGTGGTAAAAACCCAACATAACAGTGTCACCGAGTCCAAAAGGATTTAAGGTCTTGTTGAAGCTGTTTTCACTGTTTTCAACCATGTTAGTGATTCATAGGGAAATGATTTCTTAATTGATTGATATAACACCATCTGTACAATGGATAGACAGGACATACAAAGTAGTGCACCACAACACAATTTGGGCTTTATGAAACAAACGGTGAGAAGGAACCTGCTTACGAGAGCTTATGATCTACAAGGCTTGGACCAGCCACACAACTGTATCCCAGCATAGACATTATTTAAATAAATGATTTGGCTGAACAGTAAAAAGGTTTGGTGGGAGACACTAGACAGCAGGAGTGAGGCCATAGTAGGTGATTATTTTAATACTTTTGTTTTACCTGTGGAAGCCTATATTTTTCCCTAATATGTACTCTCATTGTCGCTCTTTCTGCCTTCTTCTGCGTAAACTTGGCATCCCTCTCCATCCTGCAAACCAAACAGAATACAGATTGAGAAAGTTAAAGCAGAATTTTAAGAGAACAGAGCCATCGGTGGGATCGCCTAGTGGCATGGAGACAATCCCACCAGGGCTGGTCCAGATTCTCCAAAAAGGCCAATACGAACTTTGCTTTACTTGCCCCCCTGGGCCATAATGTGCCAGCCTGCTGTTCCATCCAAGTCCATAAAATCACACAAGTTAAACCTCAGCACTGGAGCTGTTCTATAATATCTGCAAAAAACAGCGAAAGCATCACTGGAAAAATGGGTTTTACTCTACAACAGATGGGTGACTCTTGAGTGGTTTGAGTTGTTTAAGGATAATCTTTGAGATGGAATGAAAGTACCATCTTATCAAGGAAGAACCTGAGAGAGAGAGAAATCAGCACATATTGCATTATTAACACGAATCTAGAAAGAGTAATCAATGGAGAAGTCATCATAGCCCAATGTAAATGAGCAAAATGACATAAGCAATCAAATCGAAGAACGAAGAACAGCTATTGATCAGGTGTGGACCACAAAACCTATGGGAGAAAGACCATTGTTGAATGTATGCTCTACTAATCATTAATAAGTAAGACCATTTATCATTCTTGGTTGATCAATGAAATCTTGATGCTTCTGATTAACTGACTAACGTTCCTTAAACACATATTAAATTATAACATTTATTTTGTATGCTCCTGAAGCATTGGCCGCTTGCAGAAGGGACCAGGATCAAACTCAGATTCTAGCTGATCCCACTAACAAAGAGGAGATTTCTAATAATAATAATTCAATCCACAAGGACCTTACTTATATTGTATTAAAGTATTAAATATAGCAACTATGAAATGTTTGGTAAGGGTCAGGTCCACCTTATTCTATACACATAGTAACAATGGCCATTGATCAGAGTGGTCTTCCCAACTGTGCAGGTCGTTGTCTAACGTCTCTCAACGCGTATCACCCGAGGAATGGAATGGAAGGAAGAGATCGTATCCAAGGAATTATCCGGGATACATCACCTGGTGATGCTAAAACTTGCATTTTCCGATCAGGCAATATCATTAGTCTCGTGGCTTTGTCACGGACACCAATAAGAGATAATGAGCTCAATATAAATCTGTTTACTATACCCTCTTCATTTAATCAAAACAGGCTCTTCAAAGGCCACTCTATTTAATGTACTGATCAGAAAAATGTAGGATTTGTGAAATGTCACCGAGCCCCTAAAAATCCCCATATTGGTTAATCTTAAATGACGGACAGGTTTGTACATTCCTCTCATACTGAACGGGTTAAAAAACAAATGTTTTTGCTTTCATTCAGAAATTACAATTTTCCTTCTTAAACATTTTATTATTATTATTTTTATTATTATTATTATTATTTTTTTTTAAGTATTAGGTTTTATAGCATAGTACATAGGTTGGATGTATAACACTCACTTCTCTTCCACCAGCTGCCTTTGATATTCTTCATATTCGTCCCGGGTCATCCCTTGGGCTGCTGCTGGGTCAGAAGCCTCTCCATCCTCCTTCTTCTCTTCACTCGATCCTCCGAGGCCCAAATTCTTCATCTGACTGCTTACCGCACTCTTTATAAGAAAAGCCATGTTTTTGGGTTTTTTTTATTATCTATCTCTGAACGTAAACCCAAGAACGGAGGAATACAGAATGAGGAGCGTCCAATGCCATGAGACGGTGAAGGACGCTCTGTCAATGAGGACTATACGCCAAAAGTGGTTTGTCAGCCATAATCTGGATTAGAGGGTGAACTGTGCAGGATAGTGAGACAGATGGTTCAGATTACTTAAAAAATCATTAGATGCAGCTGCCTAGTTTCAATAATAAAAATACCCCAAGCCAATTTCCAACCGATCTACACTCTCTCTATATTACATTTTTTTTATAACCCGTTTTTATTTACTAAATTGTGTCAATTGTGTCAAATACGCTTTACTGAGAGGGTGGTAAGTAAACGGAACAGCCTCTTAACAGAGGTGGTAGGGGCTAATACAGTAAGGGAATTGAAACGTGCATGGGATAGACATACGGCTCCTGAAGACAACGAACGACTGATTAACCCCTTAAGGACAATGGGCAGTCCCTAAACCCATTGAAAACAATGCATTTTGAGAGCGTACATGTATTAAGAGGTTAAGGTTTGAGTCTTTATGACATGAAAGACTAGATGAGCCGCCATCTTTGTATTTATTATATTTAATTGTGTTTTCTTTACAATTTTCTTTGTGACAAATATTAAAATATAACGTGTCAATTATAACAATATACGTTCCTGGTGGCCAGGATTGTAAATAGGACTGGTCATAGTTGGACTGGCCCACTCACTGAGATGGGAGCGCAATGTGTGTGCGAGTAGCCAGCAGCATGTCAAGAATGGAAGTGTAATGGTGTAAAGTGAGGGTGTTTTAATGTGAGTAAGCGTGTTAGAGTGATTGTATATGTGTAAGTGTGGGGAGGTGTGATGGTATGAGGACATTTCAATGTGTGTGTAAGTGTGCTAATGTGCTAGTGTTAGTGTGTCAGAGTGAGTGTCTGTGTGTGTAAGTGTGCTAGTGTGTATATTCGTTACAGAGAGGGTCAGGAATCGCTCGGCTTTACCTGGCACCCGGCCTAGAATGTACCAGATGCCCATAACTGGGGAATACGTATTCCCCACAGAGAGAAAATGTGAGTTTTAGAGAAAAAACAATGCTCTCATAAAGTTGTCTAATTTGTCACCAAATTCAAAATATATTATTACGATTCCAGAAATTATTTTAGAAAACAAGGTATTGTATGCAAATGAAAGATCCTAACCCAGAATTGCGATGGATTTTTTTCTGTGTAGAATACAAACTGCAGGTTTTTTTTAATGCTTTACCCATACACTTGCTTGCAAATTAAGGTTATTTGAGGTTAAAGTGTTGGTCATTTTTGGTGATAGAGTAGTTTTTGTGCAAAATGTGTTCATGCAACCATAATACATCCGCAAAACCAATAAATTAGAGCATTGTTTTCCCCACTGTGATGGTTAAGCACCCAGTCCCTTGTGACTATATATATATATACACACCGATATATGGTCTCATAAAATGTATGTGTGGCAGAAAAGGGTATTTTATATAAATATTTACTCCGGGAAGAGAATACGATGGGGTAGCTGCAGCTTGATTGCAATCAGCTTAATCACACCACATCTCTATTTCCAGCGACAGCAGAGGAGGCGGCTCTTACGCTCGTTAATTCCGCCATTCGCATTAGCAGGCTTCTAATTAAATGACTCTCAGTTTCCGGAAAGTTGGGGATATTCTGTAATCTCGGGTTATAAGTAAACATTCAAATGAATTTCCTTTGAAACTGAGATGATTAACGGACTTTTTCGGAAAGTTGTTAGGTCCCTTCCTGCAGGCATAATTCAGGAATGATGAAAGGGACCTAACAACTTGGTCTCGAAAGCTCGCAATCAAACTCTCAGTTAGCCAATAAATGGTATCATTTTTACTATACTTTTCTCCTGTTTTCTCAACGGCTAACACGGTACAAAACCTTTTATCATTGTAATCTCGGGTTATAAGTGAACATTTCAAATGAACTTTCCTTATAAACATATAAGATGAATTAACAGGACTTTCACCAGGTAAATGATTTCCTCCAGTATGAATTCGGCATGAATGTTACCCAAACGAGCGTATAAACCGCTTTCCATCGGCTTCTTTACCTAAGGAAAGTGTTCTAGAATTTGCCATCAAGGAAATCTGTAATTGTTTTAATCTCAACAGAACATTCAGTCAATGCACAAAGAGTTATGTACAGCGTCCTTTTTTGCACAGGCTTTGTTGAGATCCCTGGAAAATAAAGTCAGTTTCTCCTACCAAATGGTTTTGTACGGACTCTCCAGGAACTCACATGAGGGCACCACAAGTATCCTTAAAATATGTTGCGTGACAACATGACAGCCCCTACATATCGCAGGAAATAACGGAGGTAACTTTTATATTATTATTATTAGTAAAGTGGAATCAACCGATCAGCCATAACATTATGACCGCTGAGAGGTGAAGTGATTAACACTGATAATCATATTATGGGTGGGATAGATTAATGTTAATGTGTTACAAGCATGAAAATGGAGCAACGGAAGGTGGCTGGTGTGATGAATCACGTTCCCTTTTACATTGCGTGGATGCACTATGGGAAGAAGGCAAGCCGGCGGAGGCAGTGAGATGCTTTGGGCAATGCTGGGAAACCCTGGGTCCTGCCATTCACATGGATGTTACGGACACATAGCACCTACCTAACCATTGTTGCAGACCATGTAGACCCTTTAATGGACATTGTATTCCCTGATGGCCTCTCTCAGCAAGATAATGCGACCTTCCGCAAATAAAAAAAATGGTTCAGGAATGGTTTGAGGAACACAAAGAGTTCAAGTTGTGAATTTGGCCTCCAAATTTCCCAGATCTCAATCCATTCAAGCATCTGTGGGATGCATGGAGGCCCCAACTAACAACTTACAGGATCTGCTGCTAACGTCTTGGTGCAGATACCACAGAACACCTTCAGAGGTCTAGTGGAGTCCATGCCCCTACTGGTCAGGGCTGCTTTGGCAGCAAAAGGGGGACTTACGCAATACTAGGCAGGTGGTCATAATGTTATGGCTGATTGGCGTTTACATTGCGCATAAGAATTGGGCACAAATGCGACTGTCCCCTTGCATACAAACTGGTCACACACAGTTGGCAGTTTTCTAAAATAGTATAAAAATACACATTATAAAACAAGCTTTACAACCGATTTTGGTGGTATTAGAAGTCAGCTGCATTCTGAATTTGATTTATTCCGTTATAACTGTACAAAAGGTCTAACAGTCGGGTAACTGCTTGCTGGTAACACAGAAGATCAGCAAACATTCACTACAACAAGCAAAGAAAAAAACCTATTTCAAATCCGAGGAGTTCATTCAAAACCGGAATGAAAATGGACCACCCAGACTACCGTATCCTGATGAATCACACAACATCCATCATCACGTGAGAGCCTTGCCTGTCCGTTTCCGTTGTGGTGGCGCTCCGGGTAGCTCTTGGCATCATGGGAGGCGTCGTTCAGAGCAGCTGGGGTGCCAGCAAGCCTTAAACCCCCTGGTCCTCACCAAAAACATTTTTGGATCTTGGTACATATACGCTAAACGGTGCATATAAAATGGCAACACAGGGTTTGTGAGTTTATATATTTATTTTTGTTCACTGAAGAAATAAAAAATGATGACTCCTGCCAGGTTGTATGAACAAACCGACTGGTTAGGATGCGGTAAGGCAGGAGGGAATCAGGCAGATTGGCAGAACGGTGCTCACCCGATGCGTCTCGCATTGAACGGGCACAGTATTATAACACTGATGTGCAGATACCCTGATGTTCTAGTTACACAATAATTACAGTAAACATTCTAAGGTCGCTCACTCAGGACCCATCAATTTTTTTTTCTGGTTCATATCCTTGATCACATGTGACTTATTGTTAGCATAGGTAAATCTGTTGAAAATTCAAAAACAAAAAACAAAAAAAAAAAGGTTTCACCAGGGCTCATGTAAGGAGAGAGCATGATATGTGAATATTGAAAGTAGGACTGTATTAAAGTCTCCCGATTTTCTATAGACTCAGTTACATCTGTATCCCAATGATCTGCCCCTCTTAAAATTGAACAGAAAGTTTATAACAAAACCAAAAAAAAAAACATGTTCCACAAAAACTTTTAAACGCTACGCAGTTCTTGGCAATTCATTTAAACCATGGTGTTGGCGGAATCTCCTTACAAAACTAAACAAAAATGCTACTTAGCAAACCAAGACCGCAAATTAAGTGTTCGATTGTTAAGAAATTAAAACAAAATTAAACCTAATTAATGAAAAAAGAAAACAGCCTTAAAAAAATAAAATAAAAAAAAATAGCCCTGAGTGAAAGGGAGACAATTTTAATACAGACCAGCAAATAAGCTACACCCGGCTTAAAACAAAGCTCTTTTTTAAAAAAATAGGTAAAAATGTTTCCTCTCTTCCCATTTCTGTTGGCGTCCATCAACAAAATGTTAATTTGGGTTCCCAAAAAATTCAATAACTTAATCTAGCGGCGCTTTGCAGCGATAAAAAAGTCCCTCTGGTACAAACATGCGCCGTGTGTGTCCGGAACACACAATGTAAGAGGTCATCAAAAGAACTTCTTAGCGGCTGCTTCTTGCTGACTTCTAAAAGAGAAGAAGAAAACCGTCAGTTAGTGCCCTGAAATAAACGTATTTCAGAAAATAAAGGTGCACGTGAGGATTGTTAAATATTAAGCAATATGAACACCAGAGCCGAGTATTGCGCTCAAAGTGTAAGTGAGATCATCACCTGGTGTTAAATCTCTACTCAGAGAGCTCTATTCCTTTGTTGGGTAAAAACATGCAAGATTTCCAGACAAGTAACATGACTTTATAGGTTTTTGAATATTTTTAGAGACCTGTATTCATCACTATTTATTGGCGCTCCTTGCTTTCCATTCTATCAGTGGTATAAATATTACAATTTAATACTCTACTATTAAGTGCTTTATTCAGCAGCAATTAATGTGTAACCAAAATAATACATTTCCATTAAAGCATAATTGCAATTTAAAGGACACATTTTGGCAATCATAGCATGAGACGAGTATTAGTTACCGATCATAAATATTTAAGTGGAAAGGCAAAAAAAATAAATACATTTTTAAAAATAATTTAATTATATGTTTTCATACATGCAACTAACCATTACTAACCAAGATATAATAAAGAGTCAATAAGAACATCTTAATAAATTAAATTGATGCAATTTGTACTTTATTACACCCATAAACGCTCCATGGCTTTGGGATTTACAGCAGATTTTGTTCCATCATGTATCATGTACTAAATGCCAATATTTCAGATCTTCTGGCCCATTCTCTAAATGCTGTTAAAGTAAAGCTAACTTACCTGTACATAATGTAACCGATGAATAACACTGTTTGCACGGCTACAAACACAAAGAAGTGCGTTGTGGATAAACAAGAGGGAAACGGAGGCAACTCTGGGCATTTTTGCTTTTCATGTGGCTGCAGGGAAAAAAAACACACCAATAATAAGTTAGCAATTTGTGAACAAGCAATGTATGCGTAAACAAGCAACAGGGCCGACTTCTAAAAACCATGAGACTGGGCTATTTTGAAACTTTTGAGTAACTGGAAAGTGAGACTTTCTTAAAAGTTATTGGATGCAAAATAGTCTGTCCTGTTCCCACCGAATACAACTAAAATCATCCAAATTTTGGGTAAATAAGGGTATTTAGTTTTTTCCCCCCCATAATGAAGCAAAATAAAGGAACGTGTAACCCACTGCGGATCACTTTATGCACATTCACTAAACTGCGCTTTTGTATAAGAGCAAACATTTCACCTCTCTTTAAACCTAATGGGCACCTCGTGTAAGAAGGGCTGATTTAGCCGCATCCACAGTGATAAAGCCTGTTTAGGAAACACCGGTGCATAGGCCGTAGGAAAGAGCCTCTAATGCGATAGATCCCCCGAAAAACAGATCTTGGATTTACTTCCACCATAGAACCAGGATGCGATTAGATTAAATGGGCAGAATATATTTACCAGATTCTTTTGCACTAGATGTTCGATGTCCCTCTTCACTACATGAAGATGCTCCTTAATATCATTGAAGTGCTGCGTGGTCTCGTAGCCAGCGGAGCCCAAATGCTGATTTCCACTTGCAAGACGTAAAGTTTCACTCATTGAGCTCCTACAATTAAAAGAAATATTCAGTAATCACTTACAGCGCATGGCTTACCGCATCCACGTAGACACAGATCAATTAGTGGCACAATGATAGGTGCCACAGGGGGTGCAGTAATGAATAGACGCTCTACACCCCCTACTAACAACCCCAGTCGAGCAGGGACTCAACGATATGGGGTCAGTATGACAACTTAAGTAGTTTTATTACAAAAGGACGGACCCATACCGCATATACTACCCCAGAAGGGGGAAACCTCCCTCTGTGGCAATAGCTAAGCAAACAGCATGGGGGTAAGAAGCTTTCTATGTTTAACTCTCCTGCTACGCGCAACCTTTAACGGCTGTATTATAGCTCAATGGACAACCCAATGTAAGCAAACTAAACCACGACTAGCAGCCCATGTACAGTTGGCCAGTGACAAGTTTCCCCCTTAATGGCAGGTATAATTATATATATATAAATATAAATAAAGTTGATGCACTCAGCAGGTCTTTTTAGAACCGTTCTTGAGAAAGGCTCATTGAGAGCGGAAACGTTGGACCTTCACCAAGTCAATAAACTTCATAAAAAGAAGACCCGCTGAGTGCATCAACTTTATTTGCTGCATATATTTTTTTGGATTGTTAGCACCTGGGCATTTTGCAACTGCTGCCAGTCAAGTGAATCTTTTGTTATATAATAGATAATATATATATATATATTATATAACAAAAAGATGTATGCGCTTCCAGCGAAACCATTTCATGCCGCTACTCAATGAATATTTAGAATTCTCCAAGCAGCCCTTCGGGGAAGTTGTGATCTGCGTCCCGGACTCCACCGGCATTGTTGACTGCATACGAGCCCCAAACGCTAGACATAGTAAATAAAGCATTACTGCGAATAGCTTATGGCAAAGCGTTAAAGCCCATGTGATCGGCAGCAACGTCAGCGGTCACGTATACGTAAGTAAATATCAATAAACTATTATTTAAAGTGAAAAGAGAAATGTAATATTCTTATATAGGCGTTAAAGAGAATGTAGAACCCGCTTGTCCCCCTTTAAGGACGATTTGGAAGCCGTAACACATGTTCTCCGTTTGCTGACAGCGCGATGGAGGACAGTATATTCTCCCGAGACGTGCAAAGCCTTCCAAAAGAAATTAATGCAGTTGTGCAAGAAATGAAGAGGCTTAAGGATAAGGAAAGGCTTGAGGGCTAAGGTCCAAGATTATATTGAAACATAAGACCAAACTCTTTCTCCCATATGTGCCGTTGCCACGCCGGGAATATTTTACCTTTGTCTTTTCATTCTGTCGCTGCCATAAAAATCAAATCAAAATCCGGACTAAGTTTCGAGACCCGGACTTTAACAGAGATCAGTTAAGCGATCAGATAAGAGCATAAACATGCGCCTTAATCAATATGCTTGTATCATTTCTCCGGCCGACTGATGCTTCTTTCTCGTTGCAAAGAGGATTAACGTCTACAGCGAGAATATTTACCATCATGTGCAATTTAATCCCTTTTCTACTTTTGGCAAAAGACACAATGGAAAATAACCCCAGAGACATAGTTTGAGTCTTAGAAGCTTATTCGTCTCGGTAATAAACACGACAAAAATGCTCCACTTACAGATGTATTTAATATCATGCAGCTTGGATCAAACCGGAATCATGCAGCTTGGACGACACTTTCCTTTGAACGCACAATCTCCCCATGCAAGAAGATTAAACAGAGGAAAAACAGAAACATCCATATATTCTATGCTAAAAACAAGCATTCAAGGGAGAGGAGAACTTACACCCCCATTCAAAAGGGGGCATTGAGGAATTTCCTTGTTTTTAAAGAAAAGCAAATCTTGTCCATTAGAATAATAAGAAATGCATCAGAAACACAGCACAGATATTGATTATTAATGGAATCTCTTCATAGGTCTACAGAGACCCTTTATCACTCCCATCACTCCTGTGTTCCATGGCCCTTTATACTCCCATCACTCCTGGGTTCCAATGGCCCTTTATCCTCCCATCACTCCTGGTTCCAACGGCCCTTTATCACTCCCATCACTCCTGGGTTCCAACGGCCCTTTTTCACTCCCATCGCTCCTGGGTTCCAACGGCCCTTTATCACTCCCATCACTCCTGGGTTCCAACGGCCCTTTACCACTTCCATCACTCCAGTGTTCTAATGGCAAGTTGTGTTCGCTGATCCATGTTTAAAACACTAGTTGATTGTTAGAAAACCCTTTCAAACGCATGGTGGTTACTGCCATGCGATGTGCTTACTGCCAGCCAGCTACAGTCTTGGCCCATCAAACATTACAGGGGGTTTCCCTAACAAGACCCCCAAGTAAGCATGCACAGAAAGCACCACCACTGACCTAAATGGTAGTACCGGTACTTTCCTGCTACTGATTGGCTGCTTTAAACATTCAATCAGCGGCAGAAAATTTCTTAACATTATAAAAAAATTTAATTTCTAAAACACTATGTCCTTTGAAATGGGATAGCATTGATAATTGAAGCACTTAATTATAAGCTATATCAAACTTTTACATATTCTAAAAATATTTTAAACATATATATATATATATATATACAAACATACAACAAAGATACAAACAATTCTCTAAAAATAAATAAAAAAGTGTGGTGTCACAATCACTACAATATATAAAAGGGCATAACACGCGTTTTTTTTCATGGCAGCATTATAATCATTAACTGCTATTCTTTAATCTCAGCCAACATATCAAAACAGACAGTTTATAATCGGACGATTAGGGAAGAAATCCATAAATCTGTATGAAGAAAATTACTTACTTGCTTTAAGGCAGGATGAATGATAATAAATAACGAGCAGCAATAAAAATATGGCAGGCTGTTCATTTTTTTTTTTTTTTACTCAGAAATAGCCCTTTAATCTTTGCCCAACATATTAAGAAGAATTTAACCAAACACATAAATATTAAATAAGATGCTTCGGACTAACTGACAAATCTAATTTGCTTCCTTGGAATAAAGATTTGTGAAGAATATTAAAGCAAAAGCTTCCCTGGAAAAACAAAAGTAAGATAATCGGCAGCCGGCAGATGACCTACTTAGACGGTGTATTGTAAAAAAATATTTAAGAACAGGGGCATTTTCTTATTGAAAAGGGGCATTCAGACTTGGTAGTTAAAGTTACCTGGCCATACTACCTTTTGTCTTTTAGCTTGTAGAAAGGTCAATGGAAAAAAAGGGAAAGGGGCAAAAGAGGGGGCAATAAAAAAAGAAAAAAAAATAGAAAAGACACAAGCAAAAAAAAAAATATATATATATATCATGTGCTTTTTGTTTTAGTAGAAGTAACCTCACACATCACCATAAACCCTGCGAAGGCTTTGTAAAAATATAGTATATTTGATTCTGTGTAAAACAGCCGTCCATTAGTGGGTTTGGGGGGGGGCTTTCTCAACTCTGCGGAACACGGTAAGTTCTTTGATGGTCCAAGTTGTAGAAGAAGCTGTTGCCCAACAGATTACATGGGAATTCCCACTTAAATTAACAGTATAAGATTAAAAAGGTTTAATAGAAGATTACAAATATTGTACTTTTTATTTTTCTAACAGTTCTAGTCAGTTATCTGAGCCCAATCTACTAGACAATAATATGGCTCCTTATACTGTCTGTGGGAATAGAATAGCTCAGTCTCAATCACTCAGCCAGACACCCTGGACTAATGGAAGTCTTTGGAGGTACAGACTTCATTAGCATCGCCATAAAGCATCAGCTCAGTGTGGTGTTTGACTGACAACAATGGCCGCTTTCAGGTATGTAGATAAAGGGAGTTTATCCAAATAAAAAGGCGATAAACCAAGTTTTTGTCAATGCTGACAGACATTATTGGTTATTTCTTTTGCTCAATTGTTACACAAGGTCAGAGCAGCCCCTAAAAATGCCTATATATGTTAGTATTTAGCTAGTATGAAGAGGTGCAGGTGCATTTCAGCTATAGGAGTGTCAGAATTTGGTTTATTTTCCTGTGGAATGTTACAGGAATTGAGGCGTATTAATTCCTTAACCTTTGGGATTTATGCTCTGGTGGTCTTATCACAGCAACCATCAGAATGGTCCAGTCATCAGAAACATAGCATTGGTTACCAGGTACTACTACTATTTTTTTTTTTTTACAGTTCACACCAGAAAACCTTTTTTTTTTTTCCTGCAATCAGTGTCTATTTATTATTATTATTTATTGTTTTATATAGTGCCGTCAAATTCCGTAGCGCTGTACAATGGGTATGCATAGTTTTTAAACCCTTAGTAGTAGCCAAGTACTGCATTGTAGCACAGTTCCATTTAAATGGTTAATAAAAGGTATCTTTTTGGTAATATTAAGCTATGCACGAGGTTTGGGGGAAATACAATGGGGTATAATAGTATAGTGCGATGCCAACATTGCATGGGAAGTGGGTTGCAGCGGAGTTTATGTATAAAGAGCCATTCTGTTGCAAAGTGATAAAAGTGATGCAGTCACCAAGCAACCAAGTTTCAACGGATTGCTCTTCTTAAAAGAAACCGCACATAAAATCTATTATCTCACGCACGAAAGATTAACAGTTAAAACAAACTAATACATAAATATTGAAGAGAGCTTTCTTATTCTTACCTCATTTCACTGATTTGCTTTAAAACATCCCTCTGGGCATTCCGTAAAGACTCCAGTTCCTGCTGAGAAACCTTTAAATTAAATCAAACAAAATAGTTTAGATTAATAGCTTTAAAACGTAAAAAGATGGCGCGTTCCGAATATCCGTTCCCCTCCTCTCGCCAGACCTGTTCCTGCAGCCCCGGAGCGCTCGCTCCTCTCTTTGCAATGTCGTCGGTCACCGCAGTCACGTATCTTCTTTGCTCGTCCAAAATCATATCCAGCTGCCGGTTCAGCTGCTTGATCTCAAGATGGATGCGGTTCTGCCCTTCAAAAATCTGCCTCAGTTCCCGATCGTTCACAGACTCGTACATATCATCGACTAGTAATTTTTTTTGGGGGGGGGGTAAATATAAAATATAAGAATGTGCTTTAAAACACTGAAAGCATCTTAAATACACAACATGCAAGCTAAGCATCCAAGCACATGCCTGGGTGTTCCTGAGCATCTGGGTGGTCCTTCTGGAACTCCTCTTTCCTCTTATCCAGCTCTTGTTGAAAGTTCTCAAACTCTTCTTGGTACTTGTCCTTTTCTTCCTTTGGGATCTCTCCATCTGGAGTGGGCTGGAATCACATGCCAGTTATATTCCCATACATTTCCTTTTGACATACGAATGCCTAAGAAAACCTGGGCTCTGCTCGGAAACCCGTGTTACAAAACAAGTAAAAGGGACTCACAACCAGTCCAACCCCTGAACTGGAACAAACAGGGTATGAAACGACTATTCAAAGCAGCATCTGCCATCTATCCTTGTAGGCTAGCACAACTTCTTAAATTTCAGTTTATTTATTTTTTAATTTCTTCAAGAAAATAATTTGAGCCCCTTGTATTATGAGTTACAGGACTAGAAAACTGCATAATTGGCAGCTATGAGGGGATGTTGTTCCTGATAGTGGAACTTGCCATGAGGATGCACAGACATGTTCTGTAGTGCAGCGTCACATACATACATACACAGTACACGCGACAATGCTGCCTGCGGGGGGGGGAGCATTAGTGCCGATACATTTTTATATTATTAATGGAACCCATTAATCAAATACTAGTTGGCATCTTGTGAAATGTAAAAACACGTTACTTACTGCCTCCTTTCCAGGTTCAGTTAACTGGAACGTCAAGAACGACAGGACATCATGGTCATCTGAATAGCAAAAAAACAACAGTTACTGAAAGCAGACATACAATTTCCCTCAACGAGCGGCTTCACCGGGTCCCCGAGCAGATAAAGGGAGTATGTTATTGAAACACAACTACAGAAACACGCAAAAAATGCCCCAAAATTCCAGCGATGGTCACTAAAATAGCCTTTGTTCGTCCAGATGTGGTTATTGGATTTGCTTAGAATTTTAATATCCAGTATTTCCAGAGGAAAAGAAAACAGACAGACTGAAATTAGAAAGAGCAATGACCTGCCAGGCCTCCGGTAGCTGCTGATATTCCAAAGAAACCTTGTTTGGGAAGAATCATGTTCTCCACTTTGGCACAAAACTCGTAGTCTTCCTTATCAGGAGTAAATCCATTGTTAATAAATACCTAAAAGAAAAAAAAGAAAAGACAAGGCTATTCAAACCCCTTCCTGATATGATATGTTTACGTCCACGGGCTGCCTGAAGATTACTGGCCTCATCAACAGATTCCGAAAAGGTAGTCTTCAAAGGACGTGCGGGCTCTGCATTAATCATTTTATAAAAGAAAAAAATATATTAATCTACACTTTAACAACGCACAATACACTTACCGTTAATGCCTTTTTATAGTATGTGATTTTTGCGCGAACAGGGTAAGGCTTATTTCGGAAATCTCTTTGACAAGAAGAAAGTGCTTGCGTGGAGCCATCACTGTGAACACAAGAAAACATTATGAGATTGGTTTAGGTCAGGGGTAGGCAATCCTCGGCTCTCCTGATGTTGTGGACTACATCTCCCATAATGCTCTTACAGACATAACGCTAGCAAAGCAACAAGGGAAATGTAGTTCACAACATCTGGAAAGCCGAAGATAGGCTAAACCAGGGGTAGGCATTCAATTCTAAAGGGTTCCCCCCCCTAAAGTAAATATTCCTTAAACTCTATATACAGCGGCACAGCCAAACCGATCACTCCAGAGTTGGGCATCTGTATGTTAAGGTTATTCTGTATATTATCTTTTGTAACAGTGCCACGGAATCCGCTGGTGGTCAACACATCAAATGTAAGAGAAAGCAACTTTCATGTCATACATAAACAAAACTCTTTACACGGATGGGTTTGGAACACAAGCGAGTTGGGATAATTTCACCATTGGATGTTAAAAACGGCAAAAAGGGTATGATTTGGATCGGTGGTTCTGCGCTGGTCATGGTTTTAAGAACCTCGCAGGAACACAATGTGATAATTACTAAATCCAGTTTGCCTTTAGTTAGTGTGCCTTGGGGAATGGGTTTGGGGCCACTGGTTCAGGTTTAATCCAACATGATCACTGTCCCAGGTGTTCACATGATGTTTATCTTATATTGGAATGATCCCTAAAGTATTAAAGCTTTAAACATAAGAGTGGCTTGGTGAAGCCAGGAGATTGGAGGTAAGCAGAATGTTAATGGACGTAATCATGCATAATAAGACCATCCCTGTATAATGTATAGTTAAAACCAGTCTCCTCATTTAACAAACGATACATTATCTGGGCAAGCTCAGCCATTCTAGCTGCAGAAACCTGGCTGTGTTGGGTCCTTCATAATAAATAAAGCGAGAACTTTCCTGCCAACTCGGCCTTTTAGTGAATAGACCCTCTTTTAAATCACACCTACTTTTACTCTTAACTCCCAGGCTGGGTTTTCCTCCCGCATGTAATTAAACACACGCTGAAACATGAAATATATTTCATTCACTGTGACTAATGCCTGAAAACACGGTTTAGTTCATTTTATTTCCTACAACGTGTGTGTTATCGAATGCCCTTCCGCAGACACGGCTGAGCGATTGCAGAAATAGACTTTACAAATACTTACTTCTGATGGTCATAGATTAGTTTGCCATTGTTGCCCACAACCAGAATCATAGGATTGTTTTTCTATACAAGAAAATGATAAAAAACAAGAATATAAATGTTAATACCAGTTTCATTCGGTGGTATTTTAGGCATAAAAGACCTCGAGATGCGCTTGTGTGAGCCGGGTGCTCCTTGTTTCTGTATGTAGAATTGTTATATTGTTTTATACTACTTGTTATGTGCTGTTTGCCCATTGTACAGCACTGCGGAATATGTTGGCACTATACAAAACAATAGAGAGTAATAAGAGATCCCTTTTTGAAAGGTAACATCCAGTTTGTGACTTCGTGGCTTCCTAGAGCTCTTCTGGGCTCAGTGGAATAAGATGTCCCTGGGCATAGTCTCTCCGGTAATCCTGTCTGTCACTACGTTTGTACTGCTGTACAGGCATGCCTCACATTAACATACATGCTCTGGACCCCGTGGTGTATGTAAAACGAAGAGGTGAAGCACTACCTTTATTCACTTATTAATGTGTGTAACCGCACTGCAAACGTCCGGTCATATCCACCACAAAACGTGAAATGGTTAAAAGGCACAAATGACAAATCGACATCCCGGCGTCCTGCTGTTATCTGTCCGTTCTCACAAACTACAGAAATAGGGGAATGCTTGTGCTGCAGCTACGTCCTTACTCACTAGCGTCCATAAAGCTGGGTATGTCTGCACACGCAACCACCGCCAAACCGTTTGCGCTTTACAAACGGAAGCTTATTTTCTGCATGGGAATTGTAGTTCCTAGGTGTTGATTTTCTACCCTCTAAAAGTTGGGCAAGTTGCTATATGTTCTGATAAGCAAACATGCGATTGTGCGCTTAATCGCGTTCATTCCAAGGTACAACACGGTACCAAAGTGCACAAGCAAATTAAACAAACCTTTCCATCGTTGTCAAAGGAATCAAAGAAAATGCCAACGCCGTTCCAGGAATCCGCCGCTCCGTACACATTTCCGTCCAGTCCTTGTTCCGCAGCGTACCAAATGGCCTGCGTGACACAACAACTCACTAGTTACACACCGGATACACGCCTCGGTCACAGGAACGCTCACATGTTCGGAGGATCAGAGGTCACGTACCAAGCCATCAGCTCCTATCCTGCCGCGTCCCGTCACCCGAAACGTCACCTCCACCTCCCAGTTCTCGAAGCTCGGGGCGGTTTTCGTCCATACAGAACCCTTCTGGCTTTTTAAAGATGGGGTTATCCTAATCTGATCAGAACCTGGAATCGCATCTATAAAAAAAATAAAATATAAAAGTAATTAGATTTCATTTCTTGAAGGACACAGCAGATTATATACTGCAATAGCCGTACTGCATGTTCATTGCAATCATTACAAGCATTGGATGCCAAAAACTAGCGCTTATAGGTCAAGAAAGAACACTTTTGGGGCGAGACCGCATAGTTATATTTACTAACCCTACAGATCTAACAGCAAAACCTAATTCTGGGGGGAATGCGTTAGTTTGGATCACTCACCGTAGATGGATATGGACTTCTGCTAATTGCTGCAGGCTTGGTTTATATGGCCCTTACCGCCTTCCGTAGTGAGTCTGAGCCGTACTATCTGCATACACATTATGCCCGATTAATCGTCCGGCTCGTGCGGTGTCCAAGCTGAAGCATTACATAGAACTGCAAGTCCCACATGTACCTTTTACATTACGCAGATATTTACCATTAAATGTAAAGGCATGTGCCCGCTCCAGTGAAGGGAGATACCATTTCTGTTTAGGGGGGAGTAGTAAATGCTTTTTTTTTTTCATGGATAACTCAACAAAGTCCTGATTTCCTTAACTTTCTGGCCTTTTTAAGTTGTTTGCTGTGTTTCATGGGAAACTTCCCAGCGTCTCCCGCTGTCACAGAATCAGCAAGCGATAAACCGGATCTGTGTGACTGTCTCGGGTATTTGCGCATGTTTACAGAGCATTTTGGCTCAGAGCAGTAATAATTATTAACTATTAGCCTCGTTATCCCGCATTTAACTAAATACAGACAAAAATCAAACGGGCTGGCTACTGCCCCAAACAGTTTGATGGTTGTTACTATTGCTGTTAAATAGATCACTTTGGCATCTATTTCTAAATAATTCCAATTATATCTTACAAGTAACACCGCCGTAGAAGAGAAAAGTTTCTCCAGATGATATTTCTGCCCCGGCGAGGACTTTTAAAGTCTACACACAGAGGCTTAAGAACAGGTCCTGTCCGACGGCCTTAACTTTCGCTGTTTGAAAGGCTTGTAATTAACTTTAATTCCAGGATATTCGGTTTCTTCAGCTCTCAACCCCAAAAAAAGGCACGGAGAGAAAAGCCTCTTCACAGCGTTAGAAGTATTTATGAGCAGAGGCTTCAAATTTAATTTATAAGAAAAATCAGCAGGACACACAAAAGGACAATTTATAGAACCTGGAAAATCAAACACGTCCAAAACATCGGAAACAACCACTTACTGCCAAAAATATCATTTAAAGATTTATAGTGTTGATTTCGTTTGCCTAAATACCACAAACATTATGGGAACCTGCAATACAAAAACTATCGACACTACCGACCCAAATTTGGGGTCACTTTCCTTATTTTTAAGAGAAAAGCAAATTTTGTCCATTAAAATAACATGAGATGGATCAGAAATCCAGCACAGACGGGGTTAATGTTGTAAATGACTATCGTTACTGGAAGCGGCTGATTTTTAAATGGAATCTCTTCATAGGCGTACAGAGGCTCTTTATCACTCCCATCACTCCTGTGTTCCAATGGCCCTTTATCACTCCCATCACTCCTAAGTTCCAATGGCCCTTTATCA
>VKOC01000001.1:58513862-58578868 GCA_009364415.1 Spea multiplicata | reverse complement strand
GGGTACAGACCCTTAGGTACCTGACATAATTATAGGGGTAACAGGGGGTACAGCCCCTTACGCACCTGACATAATTATAGGGTTAAAAGGGGGGGAGTACAGACCCTTAGGCACCTGGCATAATTAAAGGGGTAACAGGGGGTACAGACCATTAGGCATAGGCATGAGACAAGAATGTATGGCCACTGGAGATGGAGGTTCCTCTCCTACCACAAGGACCACCTGTCCCAGGGCACCCCCCACATGCTAATGTACACGGAGAGGTGGGATGAGTAGCAGTAGATTCTATTTATTATACAGTAGTTTTATACAATATATATAAGTATAAATAGATACATTTCGCTCTTTTTGTTGATGTGTACAAAAGAAAAAAACATATTTTATAGTTTACGTGTAAAATTATTTGCAGCCTTATCTTGTTCTTTGCTATTTTCCAAAAATATACATATTTTTTTAGTGTTTTGTCAAGATATTCAGTTTATTTTTCCAGTGTCGGTTCTACATATGTTTCTCATTGTAGGAGGTCACTAAACAGCCTTCTCCTCCCCGTGGTGCATGTTACAGATTACTGTTTAAGTTTGATCACAATTTCCTTGTATAAAAAATGATTTTGCCCCTTATTAGTTCCAAAAATAAAAAATTACAAGTAATGAAATGTTTCCTCACTATTTTTATAAATGATACTGTTGATCACCAAGCCGTTAAAATGCATATCCCTCGATGGAAGATCCTGTTACCGAGGCTTCTTTTTTGGAAATGTGAAGGTCATCCTGCGTAACCTTCTAATGATTGTACTGGAGATTAGAGCGTTGAGTTATTAGCCCTGCCAGACCTTTGCATAATAATGGAGTTATTTATACAGATACTGTATCGGCGACATGGTAAATATACAGGAATCTAAAACAGAAACAGAGGGATCTAAGCTTTGGCCCATCGTGGAAGCCTCAACCAAGCCCGGTCTTTAGATGATAATGTGGGTCATGATGTTGGTGTGACCGGGATGCCGGTGACTGATTTACTCTTTCCTTTTTTTCATAGAGGTGCTAAAAGAATCCTCTTTATTCTGGCATAAACAAGAAAATTCTAAGTTTAGCCTATACATTGGGGGAACCAGCTTGCTAGCGATTGTATAGGTAAAAAGTAGTCTTTCATTTGTGGATGGCGAGTTCCCTTTAAATTAACGTCAAAGGTGGCCAGCGAGTGGGTATAAAGGTAAATTTTTTGATTTTTTGTCTATTTCGGGTAGCACGGGATAAAAAAAGGGGGATAATGGTAGTTCTGGCCACAAAGTACGGCAAGAAGCCTTTACATCAGGAGATAGGGGCAGACAAGATGGGGCCCAATGGCTATCAAAGTCTATGTTTCTATGATTTAAGCAACAAAGTTTTATTCTTTTTCAAAGCAGTATTATTGGAAGTAGTTAAGTATGCATCCTGCTGTCGGCAGAGGCACCCAGGGGAGGAGGAAATAACATGAAGTCTTATTTTCTAGCTCCTATAATTGATTTGTACTCCAACGTGCATTACAAAAATACTTATGAGACCAGACTGTCTTTTTACATTTTAAACATTACCGCATTCAAATATTACTTAATATTAGTTTATTATTTCGTCAATGTTCCAGGCAATGAAAAGTAACCAAGCAGTGCAGAGGGTTTTGCCCGGTGCTGACTTGTGAAAGATTGAATCGAGCGTTACAAAAATTAAGCACTCGGTTTTCCCAGAAGTCTCAAATGTCATTTTGGTTAAAAATATCCTTTTTTTCCCCCCTTATGATTCCTTGACTTTTTTATTTATTTTTGCTCTGCACAATACCTTTCAGAATAGTTTAACAATCTTTCAGTAGATTCTAAAGAAGAAAATAAATGAACAATTGTATATATAAAGTATTTAAACAATATATTCAGGTAATGGAATCTGGCAGCTCTTCTGTTTTTTTTCCTACAGTGCATATGATGGCGCCATGTTAATGAATAAATAATAATAATGATAATGATAGAGGCAGCACCTATATTATTCAAAATATTATATTATGCCTCTAGTTTTTTTTAAATGTTCCATTAATGATACTGGCAAATTTCAACCTACATGGTAAACTATATGGTTGCTCCAACAAGAACACTATACCTGCCAACAGTCTTGAATTTCCTTATTTCCTACCTGTCGGCCATCCTAGGATGATGTGAATAAATTAGCACTTACCTAAACAGTACGGCTTTTCTCTGTTCCTGTGTCTCTCTCGGTCATACTTGTATCCAGAGTAACAAGTACACAGCACGCGTCCAAAGTTATCGGTGCATTGCTGCTCGCACGGTGCTTCTGAACATACGTCGTAGTCTGTGAAGTGACAAAACGTACCGTTAGTCACAACTCTTGGCGTCTTAGTGTGAATTTGGTACCACACTAGAACTATTCTTCATTAAAGACATTTGTATTCGACAAGGCATCAGATAGCACCTTCCACAACTGTGGAGCAGTAGGCAGCCACTTTTCTTGGTATATGAGTGTAGCGGTTCTGCAGCCACTTATACAAACACTCCATCCCTACTTTCATGTTAAATGCATCTTGGAGTCCATTCTGCGTGGATTCCGGTGCTTTTTAACTGCATCGAAATCAGTGCAGGTATTCTTTAGTTATTCGAGTTAGGAAATGAGACGTTTCTCTGATTAAACTCCTCCCCCAGCCGCCTCCGCCGAAAGCAGTTAGCATACCACAGTATGCTCCTTGCACATGCTCAGTAGAGCTGCCATTCTAGTCAACGGGAGCTGAGCTCCCACTGAACTCAATGGGAATAGCAGTAGCCAATCGCGCCATCTGGATACTAATACATACACGCGATTGGCTGATGCATCAGCGACTTCAATAGTGCTGCTTCTGAGCATGTGCTCATGTGCTTTATGTACTGATGCTTAGTGGGAGGCAGCCAGGGGAGGAAAAAAAACAGACAGGCTCATGCATGGTCTGATGAAGCAATGCAGGAAGAGGTAAGGAAGTCAGTTGCCATGGGATATTAGATACAATTTGCTTAAAATTGAAAAAATGTTAATTTTGAAATCATAAAAACAGAACATTAAAAAAAATTAATAACATTCAGTTATACAGTGTGACAGTTCCCATATAAAACGTTCTGAAATATGTGAAATTAGTAATATTCAAGCAACATATAACAAAATGATATTTTGACCATAGTAATTAAAAATAAAATTATAAAAAAAACTTCATGTTTGATTATAAATAATTGGTGAAGTGTTGTATTGGAACATTAATTTATGACACTATTGTGGACAGATTTTTGCCAAATAACCATTTTTTATTATTTTTTTATCATTACACTGTAATTTTTCTAAAGATGATAGATCAATTTGGATATCTAGATCTAGATATGTGGACATTTATGTTTATTGGATCAGATTAGTTTTGTTCTTGAAAAGCGATTATTTTTATAGGATCATTCTTCACTATAAATTGTTTGTTTATTTATCTGTGTACAAACTGTGCATATTTTGCAGGGTTTGGTTCTACTTTCCTATGCGGGGTGATCGTCCGCATCAAAACATGTTAACAGAATCCACGTTTTAAGGCAAGAAGTCCTAAAAATAGGTTTTCGAACCTTCAACAAGTTGTTGGATGCTGACCTTTGGCAGTATTACGAAGAGCGAAAGGTACTTTCTAAACCCACTTTGTAAGCGACTGAATGCCAACGCATACTTTTATTTTACATGTATGCTTTACGTTATAAATATACAGTATCCAGTGTGTAAGAAGGATGGTCCTGGGAGGAAGATGAAAAGCAAAGTTGGTATCTACTGATTTCATGCTTCAAGGTTCACAAGGTCCTCGAATGACCAATCTCATCATGGAGAAATAGGTCAATCCACCTTGGAGCAATGTGCACACGTGTATAGTGTATATACACGGCACTGTATGTTCTACCAGTGTGATCTCAACTACAATGGATAATATTTATCATTTCTTACACCCAACAGAAGCAAGAGAAAGGTCATAGCCGGACCATGTATCTTCAGACCGTGTCTAGTATATGCTGGCCATAGTACTGAGAGTTGGAGGAATGTAACAGATTGACACAACTTGTTATACGCATTAAACTCCCATGTTAGTTTTTTCTATGGAGCTCCATTTCCAATCAATTAAGGCTTACAGTTTTTCAAACCCCAACCTTAAGTTCTCCTACGGTGAGACCTCTGACACCTATTCCACAATCTTAACAGGCGCAAGGTGTCTGCTTGAACCCCAAGAGGACACCCAGGAAAAAAAGCATTTTTCTTTCAGCAAGACCAAAATAAGCCGTTCAAAAGGCCAACAGATGGAAAAAGGAGTTGATCAGCTAATGCATGAAATTGGCTTAAAGGTGAAATCCAACCAACCTGTCCAATACTTTTCTTTTTATAAAGCAGTAAGTATGTAATACATACATACCGAACATAATACTTTAGCTGAAACCCTTACAATTACCAATGTTTCCCTTGAGAGTATTCAGCTACCTATGATCTTCTGGTACTCCTCAAGCTAGTTTTAGTGACATAGAAACTTCCTGGAGATCCAAGCACTGCACCCATTACGTGTAATGTAATTATGTTAATTCAGATGATGGAAATGGCATCCGATGTCCCATGCACAAGCCACTTATAGCCTAAAAAGCCTAATTCTGCTTAATTTCCAGCGATACGTGGCTGGTATCACCCAGTGAAGTCCAAGTCAAGCAGGGAAAGGCGAAGCACATGGAGGAAACCCAGAACTAAGGACACCCATGGGTTAAACAGAGTTTAAGGATGGAGTATGTTTTTTTTTCTGTGCTGAAAAATAAAACATTTTCAGCCTAAAATAAGGAATGCGAGAAATTTAAACTCTAGGTTTACAATTTATTTTTACAGTTAATAGCAACTCTGCAACCTGCTCCAGGACTCAAACCGAGAGGTCCCAGGGCCCCGGGCACAGAGCGTGTAGGAAAGCAGCTGTCATCGAACAGAGAGAGCGAAAAAAAAGACTCCAATTCCGCATCTTAGAGGGGCTTTCCGATGCCAAACGCACCGCTATTTACAGTTACGGTTTAAGTGATCTACCGCTTTATACTCCGGGGGGGGTTTGAATGTAAGCTGGCAATGAATTTTAATATGTTAGTTATGACTCATGTGGGGTTGATATGCCAGAGAGCTAGTAATCCGTTGTACGATGCATGAAAACGTTTTAACGCCTTCAGGCATTTCGTTTCGGTCCTTGGAGAATGGAGAGATAGTTTAAGGTTTTTTTTAAGTCCTTGGTTGAAGACCAGGGAATGAGGTAAATTGGCTTTAACCCTTTGGAGTCCAATTCGTGCCTGCAATCTTCGTTAAAAGCCAGAAATTGGCTGAACCCGGGACGCTTGAGGTATTAACCCTTTAATGGCCGGCGGTGAAGATTCTATGGAGTGACTCGCCAAATGTGTTAACCAAATGGCTCTAATACTGGAAACCTTGACTTGATCACTCAATGCATTCTAGAATCTAAAATATTGGCCAGAAACTTGTTTTAATCTGTTTGCTATTTAAGAACCACAACTCCCGCTACCCCTTAAGAACGAGATCTTTTTCTTAAGAGAATTCTCCAAAATCTCTAGTCTATAAGTTGGTTGCGGAGCAAAGACAGTTCACAACCTTCTGTTTTGTCTCCCAAAAACATGGAGCATGCGGGGACCTCCATTTATGTGAGTGAATTGCAAACGTGGACTTGATTACCAAAGCGAATTTGTGATTCCGAAGATAAAGTACAAGGGGGCTGAATCATAATTTATTTTTTTTTACAGCAAAACATTTAGTTAAAAAAGGAAAATAAAATAAACATCATCAATATCATATGACTCACAATCACATGAAACAATGTAACACCATTTAACCCCTTCGGGACCAGGGCTTTTTCATGCGGACCAAAGGTGTATTTATCATCTTTCCATATGTTTGTTAAACCATCATTTCCCTTTTAAATATTTGATGAAGCAGAACAAATTGTACATAGTCAGGAGAAGTAGGGCCTTCTATTAAAATAATAGAAATACGTGTTTTTTATACTATTGGTTTAAGGGGGTTTGGGGGGTTGGCAACCTCTCATACATTTTTTTATGCCATTGATTTTATAGGGACATCACTGGGCTCCCAATAAATTGTATTTATGTTTTCATTTATTTTATTTATATTTCATTTTTCTCCCATCCCTCCTCCTGATCTGTCTGTGCTGATCACGGTGTGATCAGCACACAGGGCTGCACAGCCCTGCATTGCTGATCGCAAAATGTGGGGTCAACCAGCAAAGTGAGCAATTGGAAATGGTGGGATTAACATATCAGAATCTCAAAGTTTGCTAGCATGTACCCCAACAAGACTGAACTTGTCTTAGCAGTCTAAGGCATGTCTGCAGGGGTGGCAAATCTCCCTTCCTGACCTGACACTGCCTGATGCTTTTTCTGTGTGTAGTTCCACATATAGCCACCAGGGTCTAGAGTAAAATGAGTTTAAGGTGACTCCATCCATTTATCGTTTTTTTTTTATGAGCTTTGTAGTCATTTTCTATTATAAAATGTATTTTATATGGGACTGGATATATGCATTGTCTGTCAAATTCTGTTTTAGGCTTCTTTAACCCCTTATCCCTACATGTAGGGCTCAAAATGCATTGTTTTCAATGGGTTTAGGGACCGCCCACTGTCATTAAGGGGTTAAATCGGGATTGACTTGTACCATGGACTTGCCTTCCTTGGCTGTATCCGTATACTGTACTAAATAGTTTACCACAATAGAGATCCCAGCTCAGATAACATCTCATTAGGTGTAGGAGAATAAAAAAAATATCCTGAATTGCAAAATATAACGACATACCTTCTGGAATACACTGTCCAAGAACAAATTTGTATCCATTGCAGCATTTTTTCCTAAAAAAAGACAAAAAATACGGTAATATTAAAAAATATATTGAAAATCCCACTCTATAAACTATAATTTCCAACAACCTAATTTATAAGGTTTTTAGTATTGCAAAGCATGCTTTTGTCCCTTTAACTCTTGAACTGAGGCCAATGACAAAGCCTTATCACACATGAGTTGCACTCACATTACCCCAAGTACTAGCTATATAACTTGCTTGCAAAAAAGATGGAATTAAGCCAATTGGTTTCAAGACTTTGTAACAAAGCGAAAACAAAAATCGCTACAAAAGCTGTTCTTTTCTTTATCTTCCAAATTATTGTTTCTTTTTCTGTTTTTTTTCAAAAATCATAAGAAAAAAGTCGTGTAATCGTAGAAGCCCAACAGAAAATTAAGTCTTCAGTTGAAATTAATACTTTTTATTGATAAACCAATACATGCAGAAGAGAGCTCAGGTCACAAAGCTGATGTAACTTTACCTATTTTAAAGTGTTGGCCCAATAAAATGTATCAATTTCAATTAAAGCCTCGGTAATCTTGAAATACTCAGTTATTAATAGAAAAGTAAAAAAAAACTAATTTGCATGATTCGTATGTAGAATTAACATTCTGTCTGAAAAAGAGACCTCCGGGGTCCCATAAGCTTCTGTATCAACTTTGACTAAAGACTCCAGGAACATAGGCTTCTCCCAATATAACTTTTGTCTTGAAAACAACTGTTTCTCATTATTTCAAATATGTTTCATACTATAACATATTTAGTAGAAAAAAAAAATAATAATTTAATATTTATTCCGTAAAAATAAAGTCTGAAAGGTAAGTGGACCATTTTTTTGGTTATTTCAGCTTTGAAGAGTGTAGCGAGAGGAACATTCATATAAATGTAGAAATTTGATTAAATTGTTAAATTATTTTAGTGCTTTCCCCCCCCCCCGAGGTTTTCTACTTAGCACGGAGATCACCGAAAAGTGATACGGTCCACCTGGAACACGAAAAAGGATTAATCCTGAGGAAGGCCAGCTGACAGCAGGTCCCCGGCCAAAAAACTGTGGAATGAGGAGTGTTAAAGTAAGGTATCAGTACAATAAGTGAAATTCTGTTATCAACAGGATAAATGAAACACTTGCGTAGGAGACAGCCTGATCCGTGCCTAAAGCGGGGACCCACATGAAAGAAAAACAGCTTTTTGTTATTTTAACAGCGCTTTAAACTTTTATGCAGTGATAATTAAGATTCAGTGGTATAATGCCGAAGTTCAAAGGTTCCTGTTTTGTTTGGATTCCGTGTTCTCGGCTAAGATATCCGTAACACAAACCTAGATGTGCTTATTTTCATGGGTTCTACGGAAAATAAATACCTCGAGAATATAAGCCACCCATTTATATTCACGGAGTTCTAGTAAGAGGCGGATGCGTTCTGAGCACTGATTTGAATTGGGAAGCGAGTTGTTTTACATGGATTTGGTGTTAACGGCGCTATTCTACTTAAACAAAACATTATTCTCTATGGTATTCGAGCAAATAAGCCCTAGCAGATTGGTCATTCTATTCCTCTTAAGGTTTAATAACATGAAAACAACATGGAAACTTGTAAGGCTCTTCGTGCAACAACCTATTAGTGCCTGGTTTTGAATCCCATGACACCCCATCTAAATTAAATATTAAAGAAGCTGCAGCCCTAGAGTTGTAGATGCCCTCATCCACAGTGATCCATCCACAGTGATCCATTGATTATTGCCACTGATTGGCTGCTTTCTCAAGCTAGCTCCACCCATATGTACCGCTAGCCCTGCCCCATCACAAAGCCATTACCCCAGGTAGCCTTACCTGGAACGTTCCCAGGTGTGGGACTAACAAAAGAGAACCCATGATATTGTGGAAGGACAGAACATCTAACATTCCAAGATATCAACCAAGAATCAGACTACCAATGAGAACCATAAACTAAAATGTTATTGTGCTTGAATTTATTAACGAGGAGACCCTCAAACTAAATTTAAGACATTGAAATGACAAGGTACAACAGGAGAAACACCCAACAGAGACACACATGATGTAGAAGAAACCAAAGCTTCATTGGTGGGTCTGTGTCAACATTAGTTTAGACCTCTTATTGCTCAGCCATGATAGCCCTCATCTAAAGGATACACAAGCGACTAATTCACTAATTAGTCATAGGAACAAGCAAGTAGCAAGGTAGAGGAGAGGTGGTGTTGTCAAATCCCATTGGAGAGAGGGGTCCTTGTATGTGGTCATGAAAACAGCCAAGTTGGCCATTAAAAAGTTCTAGTTAAAGGTTTATGAATTTCGGTGTTTTATATTTAGTCCAACTCCCGACTGAGTATAAAAACTTTCAAATTAACATGCACTTTTGTGACTACTCTATGTAAAAGTACATATATCCATGGAGTAATTGTTAAATTACTCAAAAACTTTCTCCAAATGTACCGATTGGACAAGGTAAAAAAAATGACTTCTATTTTCTTAAGTTTATTTTTTAATTTTGTTAACTGTATGGAACTGGAGACTTTTGATGGATCTTTGTTTGACAAGGTCCACTTTATCATCAAAGAGCACCCCGCTTGTGAAGCTCATGTAATTCCTTCAATCTTAGTAACTTTCTTGCACTGGGCGTGATGACTATTACTTAAATGACATCATAGGTTCTGGCGGAACGTGGAATCTTTCAAAAGGAACGTGAAACCACTGGTCTACCAGCAAGATAAAAAGGCAGAAATCTGCCGAAACGCTTTCTCCTATCTAAAATTCTCCCCACTTGGGAATCTGATTCTTATTATTTGTGCGCTCAGTGAGTCTTTCAGTAGAAAGAAATCCACTTAAACCACCTACAAATCACTTCCTATATAACTGTCTGCTTCGCAGGTGACACCCACATGGAGGTTTCTTGCCAGAAGGTCCCTCCATCTGCCAGGTCACGTTAAACAGCTTTCTGCACATATGGAAGGACCCTGTTACTCGACTGCAGTCTGAAGTGCTTTAAGACCGAAATTACTTCACTCGGCTTTTATAACACACATCGACTGGTTATGTGCACTTTTAACCAAACTCGTTTATGGTTTATACTTATTTATGTGATATATTTTGAGCTCGGGCCAACAGTGAAAACCCCAAGCGGAATGCTCAGGCTCCTACGTCCTACCTAATATTTCTGAAGCAGCGTTGATAGCCACACAGTGCGGTTTTTTTTTAGGACGGGTGAGAACGAACCGAAAAGGTGATTATTGTTGTATAGCTTGGATGAGAGAGGAGATGTGATAGAAACACTTACATGGATAAAGGGATTCAACAAGCTACAAATAACAAAGCATTCTAAAACTAGAGCGTCAACGGCTTAGATGTAACGTAAGGAAGTTTTACTTGTAGGTAGGTACGTTGAACAGCCTCTTAGCAGAAGTAGTAGCGGTGAACACATGCATGGTATAGGCATATCCTAAATCTAAGACGAGGGCAATGAACAACCAAGGTTTGAGAATTTTGCGGCAGGAGAAAAATGGACGGATCAGGTTCTTCTCAGTTGTCAAATTATTTTTGGCCAGTCTGTATCATATAGTGCAATATAAAGTATTGTTTACCCCTCATTATGGGGTCTAATGAGAGCAGTGGGGCAAATGTAATAATATACAGAAGCCCCCACCACATTTTTCCCAGTGTCTTTGCTTTGTAATCGAAAAAAATAAGTTGGTATAAAGAGCTAAAGGACAGTTTTTCAAGTTCTCACCAATCATTGCACTGATTGAGTCTGGAGATTTCTATTTTTCTATTCCAATTTTTTGCCCTTAGGATCTAATGGTTCAAGTCACTTGTTTAGTGAATAAACCCCAAATCCAGACTTAGAACTGTACTCAGCAGGGTCTCTTTGGGGGATCTTGCAGAGGTCATTTCCATGTTAATTCCATTGTAGATCAGGGCCAGGCATTTTAGGATGAAATGTATTAAAATAATAATTGTAATAATAATAATAATAATAATTGAAACATTGACGTTCTTTCAGAAATTTGACCCGCGTTTAGTAGAGAGTCGGCATTGCCTTGCATACTTTCTTAGCACATAAGGGGTTAAATCGATTCACTCCATTTTTAGATGCTGAAATTGAGTTGGAAACTGAACTGGGGGAATGTTTGTGTATTTAATTCTCGGTCGGGTGCTTTACTGGATCGAGATGAGAGATTTCTATACCTCCCAAACTTCATTATTTCAGTAAAAATCTTTCCGTTTGTTTCAGGGCGAAGTGGGTTCAGCTGCACTGATTTAACAAGGTATATTTGGAAGCGGCGTGGTCTTCAAAGGGTTTTGGGGGAAAAATATACAAAATCAAAATGTACTTTAAAGCGATCAAAATCTGTCTATTATTTAAACCTCATGTTCGTAAGTTAGGCAAAGTATTTTTGTTCACTGTGGTCTAAATTCAGATTTTGCCCCCCTTCAAAAAAAAAGAAAAGAAGTAATAGCTATTTTACTCACCTTAACCTACCAAAAGTGAAAGGAAATTGGCTCAGTTCATTTATACTGAATCCTTATTCTTACATCTGGATACAACACACACATATATATATACATCGACCAGTCATAAGATTATGACCATCTGCCTAACATTGTGTAGGTCCCCTTTTTGCTGCCAAAACAGCCCTGACCCGTCGAGGCATGGACTCCACTAGTCCTCTGAAGGTGTGCTGTGGTTTCCGGCACCGAGATGTTAGCAGCAGATCCTGTAAGTCCTGTAAGCTGTGAGGTGCGGCCCCCATGGATGCGTCCCAGTGCCGCGTGTTCTCCAGCGACGCACCCGGCCATCCATGTGATGTAAAAGGAAACGTGATTCATCAGACCGGCCACCTTCTCCCATTGCTCCGTGGTCCAGTTCTTATGCTCACGTGCTCATTGTAGGCGCTTTCAGCAGGGGACAGGGGTCAGCATGGGCATCCGGACTGGTCTGAGGCTACGCGGCCCCCATACGCAACAAGCTGCGATGCTTTCAGCATTTGAGGTCCAGTAGCTTGTCTGTTGGATTTGACCACACGGGCCCAGCCTTCGCCCCCCGCGTTCATCAATGAACCTTGGCCACCCGTGACCCTGACACCGGTTCACCGCTTTTCCTTCCATGGACCACTTTTGACTACTGCACTGACCCCTGCAGACCGGGACCCCCACAAGAGCTGCAGTTTCATAGATGCTCTGACCCAGTCGTCCCACCATCACAATCTGGCCCTTGTCAAAGTTGCTCAGATCCTTACGCTGCCCATTTTTCCTGCTTCTATCACATGAACTTTGAGGATGAAATGTTAACTCACTGCGTAATATACCCCCCCACTGACAGGTGCCATGATAACAAGATTATCCGTGTTACTCATTTCACCTGTCGGCGGTCACAATGTTATGGCTGATCGGTATATATATATATTTATATATATATATATATATATAAATAATGTAATCATTTTTCAGATTTATGAGCCCTATGCACAATATTTAAAAATCATAAACAAGTGCCAAATGCCATGCCCTATATGTAAAATATTCCTGAAGACTGACTTAGCATGTAGCTAAATTAAGCATTTGTGTTAAACACGAGTGGATATCACACCCAAGATTGAATGATTTACGTCCTGGGCAGAGAATGAATTTTGATATTTACCACCATCTTGGGTACAATACTTTCCATAATATTTATATATAATATCTTTGGAGGGAGAAACGCATAAAATTTGTATCTTTAAAGTTAGTCTCCATCTGCCATTTATTTTTATTCGAATGTTACAACTATTTTAGATTCGTGTTCTTTTAAATCATCAATTACACCCTCCAGTACGTGTAATACGCTGATCGTCTTCCACCGGTAATAAAACCGGTGCCGGCAATGGAAATGTCATCTTGAAACGTGCAAGTGACAGAGGGGTCTTCCAGTCTTCATAAATCTGTCTTTTATTCTAGCTCACAGAAGACAGAGGTCACTTTTGAAGCAAGGCAGGGCTACGATCGGTCTGCGTTCTTCCCAAATATTAAATGCGCTATATTAGAACCAAATGAAGACGCTTCCACCATATGGTTTCCATACTCGGATCCCCGGCCGCGTTCCGACATGTGGTTCCATTTCTCTGTTACTATTTTGATTGTAGTATCTAAGGTATGAGAATCCAGAAAGGCTAATCGCACGTTTAACAGCATTTAAATAGCTTAAAATCATTGTAGTCTTTTATCATTTGGTGGATAACTACATGAAGCCTTTCAAAGAACTAAACATTTTATGTTTTGCCAATTGCGATAGAATTTCAACTGGGGAAAAACATACCGAGATAAATCGAAATGATTCCTTTTAGCTTCCACTTTTTTTTTTTCTTTTCTTTTTCCCGTTACATGGAATAATTCACAAACCCTTGTTTCTCATTACAAAAAAAGTATTTTAAATTGTCTCGGCCTCCATCCCGACGGCAGCAGCGCGTGTCAATCTTCTACCTAGTTCTGGAATTTCTTTTTTGGCAAGGAAAAAAAAAAAGAATCCGGATATTTAATAAAAATCTAAGATCTACATTCTAAAATTAGACAACATATGAAAACAAAGACATTTTTCCATGCCTGAAGGAACCGGACTTCCCAAAAGGCAGACTTAAAACGTACTAAGGAATTTTTAAGAGGACCCCAGACAGTGTAACAAGATATTAGTGTTGCTTAATTTCAATTTTTGCGCACCTATGCCCCTGGGACAAATCCTTTATTTTAAGGAATTGGGAGGGTGAGTATATAATTCATGCACAGGTAAGGGTTATGACAACAAAAAGCAATAGCCTTGGGACACACAAAGGGGTTAAAAGGGAACTACCAAAAAAAGTTTATTTTAATAGAAAAGTTTTTAAAAGTATTAAAAGTTGTTTTTTTTAATAGTTTTTGCATAATATGCGGTTTCAGGCAGCTGCATATCAACTTTTGTATACGTTCTGACCCAGCTGCACATTCTGACTAATCAAAGTCTATGGTAGAAAGGACCTTATTGCACAAGCAGGACTTGATTAGCATTGCCATAAAGTGTCAACTGGTGTAGTGTTAGAGCAGGTAAAGTCAATTTCCCTTCTCTGTGATTGGTACAAGTAAAATACAGATTTTTTTAGGTAAGAATGAATTAATATATATATATATTTTTAAAGCATAGAAAAAACACTTGTTTGGCTTTTTTTTCTAGGAAAAATGTATGAAATACACATTCAGTTTAGCAGTGTTCTATTGCGATTATTACTTCTGGTTTTGTTAAACCACATTAAACATCTAAAAAAGAAATCTAAAAAAAAACAGCGGTAGCTGCTACCCAACAAAACCACGTAACATACTCCAGTTTACATTTACGCAAAATGCATATTCATATTTTTTTTTAAATTGATGACAGAAGCCACTTTCTATGGCAATGGGTGCGGCTGTGCCCCTGGATTTCAAGCTTCATCATGATTTGGGTATAAACAAAATGCTCATTGTTAAAAAAAATTGGAGGAAAGGGGAAGTTGGTGGAACCTGGTGGATGCCGGCAAGTTTCCAGGTACCTGGAAACAGTTAATGCCAAAGTTTTGCATAAGCTGCCATGTCTAAAAGTTCTAGACATATAACATTGGTGGCTTTGCATCATCTGATCATCTCTTCCAGGTGGTTTAGGATGTGAGATCTTTCTTTCTCCGCCATATTGGTAGGTCTCTACAGTGATTGTAGGAAGAGCCCCATAGTATTATAACCAGTCACAAACAACAACCCATCCCTGATTTCTGCAACAAGACCATTGGTCTCCCTGCTCCAGGAGTGAATGGTCCGTACGAGCGACACTATTGGTCGCCTGCAGGGGGCGCCTTTGGCATCAACCAATAAAGGGCAGCTGGGGAGGGAACAGGAGTTAAAGGTTGATAAGAGCGACTCTATTGGTCACCAGCAGGGGCCTCCTCTAGCATCAACCAACTGGTTGATGCCAGAAGAGGCTCCTGCAGGTGGCCAATAGAGTTGCTCGCACGGCCCTTTAACTCCTTGGGCGATCCTACAGATTCCCGTTCACCCCTGCGATGCTGCGTAGATAAGGTAGGCTAGATGGGGAAGGGACCAGGGGATTAGTTAGGAGATACTAACGAAGACGAACACGAAAATTCTTCATGTTGGGCGTCTTCACATCTTCGTGCACATTTTCCCGCCGCCATGTTCGTATGTTCGGTATTCGGGCTGAACCACGAAAACGCACCATTCACGTTAGTGTTCATGTTCTCCTGAATACAAATGCACAAGTCTACAAGCTAGAATTTGACATGAAAATGTCCCTCGCCGCCTGCCCGTAGACTATAACATCAAAGCTAAATGTGTGAGGCGGGTAGACGTTACAAGCAGACGGGGGACCCTGACATCTTTCTTGACTTCCTACGAGTAAGGATTTACCGTCATCCCCAACATGCCCTGGGATGTCAGCGCACGAGACACAAAGAAGGCCCTGGATACATTAGTCTGAGTTCCGTGACACGGTTCTGCGTGTTTCCGTCCCTGCCAATTTCACCACAATGCTCAGTTAACACTATTCTTAAACACATGTGTTATTTGTACGGCGTTTCTCTATTACCGAACGCTGTACATGTATTTAACACGTACAGCTCCATTTATACTTTAAAGGTCATGCGCAGACAGCGGGCTGATGCCAAAACATCTGTTCCGCAGAGATGATATTGTTTTAGTTATGAACCAATGGTTATTCCATGGGCCACAAATATAACTTTCAATTTGGAGACTGTTATACCGTACATAAACATTTACATTATACTTGTAAAATATACAGGATGAATATTACGGTTCAACAATAAAGCAAATATTTCCTAATTTTCTAGGAAGATTCTTTCTTTCTGGGAAGGTTCTAATTACGATGATCTGGGGAAGACACAGGTTTCACAACCCACAACTTACTCCAGTCATACATCAAAGCGAACGGATTACGGAGCGATACAAAGTGTGCATCATATTGTAAGTAACATAGCGTACGTTAACCCTTTTTTTTAGTCAAAGCCAGCACCACATATGTAAAATAGTATATATGATGCATACTTTGATACACTAATTTTTTTAAAAATAAATTATAAAATAATTTTAAGTCAAAAATATAATCTTAAATTCTAAATGAAAAAAAAAAATCCTCATTTAAATAGCACAGTTAAATTTTTATTAATTAAATAACCTGCATTGAAATACATACATACAGTTAAATAAGGATACATAGGGTACCAGGTTGCGCTTGTCTCCTAGAAGGTAAAGAAATGCAGCAACATGATTGGTGGGAAGACCAGAAAGGGGTGTGGCATGGGCTGAATTAACAAGGATATGGTAAAATGTGAAAGGAGCTCAGCTTTTATGCTATAGATACATCCAGAGTAAAACCTAATGTATACAGTGCCTATAGGGATACCTGGGAATTTCCTAGGGTAGGGTACCAGGATTCTCTTCTTTCTATGGGTGAAGGCGGGGCAAGCCTTATGTGGGGCGGGGCCAGCCCAAGCCCGCCTTTAGTGTGCTGGGAGAAATAGGGGGAAGTGGGCGTAGCTAAAAGACAAGGGTGACCTGGAGACACAAGGTAGCAGCACTCCATCATGGGGACTCCAGCTCAGACCCATTGGGTTTACCAGTTACCGACCACACTTCAGTGGCGAGGCTCATGAAGGCCAAAATGTATATTTATATGGGGTTGTAGGGTCCCTTGTGGAGGTATAATTGCCTCACATTTTAATTCCCAAAGTAAAATCCCAAAATACGTCAATAAATAAAAATTCACACATAATAATGTTTTAAAGTTTTACCCTTTGTGTTCCAAAGGCTTTAAAGGGTTTTTCAAATTCCATACTTGGCTGGTTCAAAGTACACAAAAGATTGTGTCAAATAATACGATATCGAAAAGAAAAAAAATAGCCGTTTATTATCCCCTATAAAGCATCTGTAACATTATGAAGAAATCCAGCTTGCGATAAAAGAGTTTTAGGAAACAAAGGTTTTCTCAAAGTAGGTTAAACAGAACCAGGTGTATCAAAAACTAATTTGACGTTTCCCTAAACTAGACATCTGCGTGATCTTCGAGTCTGAAAGTCGGAGTCATCACCCTAGTGTTGGATTTTAACAAAAGATATGCAGATATTTATTAATATTCTATATAAGATCAGATTTTATTATCAGTGATTTATTTCTAAGGCTTACTACCGATGCCATTAGAACTCACCTATAATATTTATTTTCAGCATGAACCAGACTAAATACTTGGAAAAACTTGGATCTTGGCTAATAGCATGTATATTCTGTTTTTCCAACTATAAAAATTGGTGGAACGGCACCTTTAAATAGCACTGCGGAATATGATGGTGCTATTAAACTCATTTTATAATAATGAAATAGAGTAAGACACACATATTTTAGCTGGGTTTCATCTCTCTGACCTCCGTTTACATTATGAAGGTCCAACCCCAGAGCGTCGGCTCCAAGAACTTAAATCGGTGAGAGCTCCGAATTCATTTAACTAAACGTTATGCGGGTCCGGCTCAACCTGGGAATTCTACTATGTAGATGACCAACTACAAAATGCATCATGGAGGTTCAACAGCAGTGAGGAGGGCTCAGCTGGTCCTGTATAATGGCAGAGGGAGTCCTTAAAAGTCATCTAAATGATTTAACTCTTTATTATTCAGGGACAACTTACCTTCTTTAAGGGTCGATCACTGGAGTCGGCCCTTCTTAATGCATAGCGAAGTCAGGGAGATGAAATATTCTCTCCTGGCTTAAGGCTGTGATACATTGTTATCCCTCCTTGGTGTTATCTACCCCCGTACATAAAAAGCTATAGGAGCTAAGATCCCGAATCTATCTGTTTTTATATACAATATGCCTCCTATATACAGCTCAATGTAGTAACCTGAGCTTACAAAAGCAATTAAATCCCCTTTATTACTAAAATCTGAGGTTAATCAAGATGGAATTAGTTCAAATTTTTTTTTTGCACCAGCGTTCTAAAGTAAAAAAGAGTTGGAAGTGTTGAAACGAAGTGAAATATTTGGAAACCCTCCGTAAAAAACCAACTCCAATCTAAGGAACATCTGCAGCTTCAGATAATGATCCCTCCCTTTGCAACAGTTCAACGAATGTTGGGAAATGGATAAAACTCTTTAAATTGAATCAAGATCCGCAATTGGCCACGTTTGTCTTAGTTATCTATCGATCAGGGTATTCGACAGCATCTGACATTCCAAGGAGTGAGAACACGCCATTAACGTTACGCCAGTCCAATGCCGTGCTATGTCGGTTTCTCATGATTTAATGTGAATTCTCGAACTGGTTTTTTTGGGTGGGGTTGTGGAAAAACATAAGATAACGTACATTGATATATAGAGAAATGTATCAACTCATATTGTTTTTTTTTTACTACAATTGAAAACAAAGATGGGGAAAAGGTTGAAAGACCCAAATAAATTATGGAAAATGTATTAAAAAAAAAAGAAAGCAGATAAATAAACCTGTAATTGGGAGAAAAGGGATGATTTATAAAGTTCCCAAAGGCAAATGACCCCAAAAGCAATCTTGGACAGGTTATAGAGGGATAAACACATAAAGGGATTTAAGAAAGTACAGAAGGGACGTTAATTGTAAAGGAGGAGAGATGTTAGAACGCGATGTCGTAATCTAGAACTAGAGGGTCAGAGGCTTCGATGTAAGGAATTTTTAGTAATGTAAGGGATTCTTACTTTACTGAGAGGGTGGTAGATAAGGAGAACAGCCTCCAAGCAGAAGTGGCCCATGTTAATACAGTGAGGGAACAGATCTTTGATCTTCCCGACTGGCCCATTCGTACCACATTGGCAGCATTTCATTTTTGGATTTTTCACAGCACTCCAAATGCACTCATTTCTTGAAGAATACTTTCCGCAAGCCTCCTATTTCTTTCTCCACACTTCTTCCTATCCAGCCGGACCCCCCCCCATCCGCGTACATCGACAGACTACTTAACCAAGATTCTATACATCATGTAACAACGCAGTAAAGGTTCAAACTGACAATCAATTAATGGTTTAGATACAAAATGAAAGGTCATGGAATTATTATTATTTTTATTATTATTATTATCTTTTATTTATATATAGCGCCAACAATTTACGCAGCGCTATTACAATACATAAATTCAAGGGGTCTGACGAGAATTGACAGACTAAGACAAACCGATACATTAGGTGGAGAGAGCCCGGCTCGCAATCTTGAGGGTATTGCACAACCCGGCAAACTATCTTAACCCATGAAAACAGGTTACAGAAGAAAGTCATTAATAACTATTTTCAAACTAGCCCGGCCAGATGAGCAAATAAAAAGTACACAGAAAACACATGCCGACAAGTGGTCCGCAGGACCTTTACATCTTGTTTATGGTATCGTCTGGCAGCCGAGGATACGTCTGTCACGATCTATAGATTAAGCTGCGATGTTGCCAGATTTCTCCTCAAACTACAACAAGTCTGATTACTTACATGAAAGATAAAATGTTAAAAATGAAAGGGGCCTGCCAAGAAACGAGTGAAATATCATAGTGGGAGACGTGGAAACGGTTGCCATGGAAGGAGTGAGCTAATGGTAACTATTCTTGCTTTAAGGGGGCAAAATCCGTCATCTGGCCAAAGAGGAACTTGTTTATAGTAATAATTCTTTATGTTGCAACCAAAATAATCAGTTTTAGAAACATAGAATTTCACGGCAGTTCAGACTCGTCTAGTCCGCCCGTCGTTGGTCTCGTCTTAGATTCAGAAGGCCTTTGCCTGTCCCATGCATGTTTAAATTCCCTTGATGCATTAACCTCTACCACTTCTGATTGGAGGCTGTTCCATTTATCTACCAGCCTCTCAGTAAAGTAAAGCTTCCATACATTCCATCTTAACCTCTGACCCTCTAGTTTTATATTATGACCCTTTGTTCGAAAATAAACTTCCTTCCTGTATTTTGTTTTTAAATGTTGCTATCACATCTCCTCTTTGTATCCTTTCCTCCAACCTATACATATTATGGATTTTATTCCAAATGAATACATTGATACACGGGAGTCAGTACAGACCAATGCCATGCTTCCCAACAGTCTTGGTTTTTCGCAAGCCAGTCCTGATTTTCGAGTGCTGTCCCACATTCAAGAGTAGTTGGCCCACTGTTGCGCTTTTGCCCGCAGCGGAGAGCATGGGCCAGTTGGGAAAACTGTGCTGATTTTATCTTCGCTAACCCTGCCAAGCGTTACATTTTTTATTGGACTTCAATAACCTGGTACTTGGTTTACTCATGGAGTTTCTTGTAAACTTTTTGTGAGGCCTGCAAGATCCTCTTTCATTTTAATAACTTGATTTTTTTGGACCCAAAAGTTAACAAATTATGCATGAAAGAAGCAATATAAAATAGCAGCGCAAGCTTCCATAACAACTCGATTCTTGGAGTACATCAGAGATGTTTTGGGGAGCTGGTTAAATGCGACATACTGCGTCTGGCATCAACCAATAGAGTTGCTCTTATGGACCGTTTAATCCTGGAGCCAAAGCCATTGGTCTCCCCAGGCCAAGTTGCTCCAGGGTGTACCTTGCCCTGCACTTTGCCAGGGGGACTAAGATCCCTGTTCCTCCCAGGGCAAGTTGCTCAGAGCATAACTCTCAGACGAGTTGCTGGACCAATACAGGCAGGAGAAAGAAGGGGGCAGAATTATGTGCAAGGTTAATCACAAGATGTGGAAGATTTACAGAGGGCTTAATTTCTTAGGGCAGCACATTCCAAAGATCCATTGATGTTACGCAAAATCTATGCATCAGCCGGCTTCGCATGAAATTAATTAAACTACATCCCGGTAAAGCTGTGCTTTTATCACTTACGCTGGATGCTGGCAGGCGGACGCTTTCTCTTTCTTTCTTACAATATACATAGTTGGGTGGTCTTGGGATCTTGAGAACCTTCTCATTCACCAACACAGCAATAAGTCAATCTTATTCAAGATAACGGTTAACACTGCTATCCAAATAAACCCAATACAACCTTTTTTTTTTAAATCAAACATCAAACTTTTCTTCCCCTCCCATAGTCTTGTGGTTGTACTATATAACTTTATCTACACGATAAGTAAAACAAATATAAAGAAATGCAGCGATGATCCAAATACGATTGGAAAAAAATCCACCCAAATATTCACTGGCAGGAAAAAAAAACTAAAAATATTTAGTTTTCATAGTGTTTGTTTTATGGAATAAATTTAGACAGGGATCGGCAAACTTGGGGTACATTGACGGGCGAAGCAATATATGACTACATAGTGTGACGGAATCTCCAATATTTATGACTTACGTGTTTTTAAACACATATTTTGTTGATTCTTTTGCCTTTATAACATGTTTATGGTAACCGTAATTCATCATTTTAATTAAAAAATTAAATTCATTCATTTTAATTAAGCTGTGGTTCCTAGGTACGTATGAAGCCTTTTACTTCATGGGGAAAATTCAGGTATTTTCTAGTAGGATTCATAGGAATTTAAAACAAAGACTTGAATTAGACTTGCAAAATTATTAAAATAATTTCCAATCAGTTCTCATGGGAAAGTTTGAATGTATCAGACCGCACAATCTTGGGATATGGTATCTGCCAGCAAGCCTGCTTGCTTTTTTCTTGACCTTGAATTTTCTATGGCTTGCATGCCAATGGCATGAATGAGTTCTACCACAAACCCTGCCTCTCGTAAAGAATACAACAACATTTACCACCGGTGCCCGCATGAGTCAGTTCCAGATCCGGAAGAAACAAAAGGCAGGTCAGATGCCCCTTTAAAAGAAATTTTATCGTTACGACTCAAAATACTTAACTTCTGGCTTGGTTAATCTATGCCGTTCCGGTACATTATTTTTGTAGACGTTAGATCTCTTATCTCGTAACTTTGTAATTCATTCACACTATTAATGACAAAGGCACTTCAGGAGACAAAAAAGGGACGAAAGGAACTGGGAATTTTTATTAACATATTTCCTAATGTAAAAAAGCATGAAACCATATTCAACATAGATGGAGCCAAAGATACAGAGAAACAATAAAAACAAGCTTATAACATGGGGCAATTATGTCAAAACGGATTCACAGAAATTATTCTGTGTTCTTTTAATTTTATTAAATCCGAGGCTGAAGAAATATCCGAGTACGCATTCTGTATAAAGGCGTCTCATTTGTATATATTTTAGGAAATAGAATTTCCATCATGTTGTGTCACTTCATAAACCGTAAAGAAGACAATGAAGGGGCAATTACCATAACATTTCACATGCAATGTAAGGACTTGAGTAATCATCACAAGTACGTGTTGCCAATCTCCAAAGCTCCAGGCCAGCATTATTCCAATAGCAAACTTAAAAAAACCTATTTTTTAAATATTTTTTTCTGCCCAAGAAAAGATGGAGATTTTAGTTACTAAGCTGATACCTTTCACGGGGCCAACACAGATGTAAAGTTATCTAACCTTCGGGACCTTAGACGTCTCTTCTTACATTACATCTAAGCCTCTGGCCCTCTAGTGTTAGAATATGACATCTTCCCTTCCTTTAAATAAAATTCCCTCTTGTACTCGGGAATCCCTTTATGTATTTAAATGTTTCTAACATAATGACATCATCATAAATAAACCACTTTTATAACGCTGTGTGACATAGTGTGGAAGCTAACAAGCTGGGCACACAGTGACATGAAATATAAACTGACCCTGCTCATCAGAGCTTACAATCTAAATGCAACATCTGGTATTCATGTTTTTGTCAATTGAGTATATTGCCTATTTTAGTGTTATGGCTACTTTTCATTCTCTCCTATTGTAATAGCGCTACAGAACCTGCTGGTGCTCTATAAATAAAATGTAATGTAATGTGGAGACCCCTAGTGGCCGGTCTGAGATTAACCACCTTTGTCCTGCCTTTGGCAGATCAATATATCTGTTTTTGATAAAAATGAAGGGGAGATGGAATATCAGTTCCTGAACAGTGAAATAATATTTATTTTTGGCAGAGGATAATGGGAGTTATCATGCAATGACACAGCTGGTGAACAGCTTCGTCCTGCCCTATACTATTTTAATCACTTTTTTTATTTCAAGAAACCATCAACATAAAAAGTTCTAACATTGCACACCTCTTCAGGAAGGCTTATCAGATACCTTCTCGACTTCATCAAACCATCCCGCTGGCGAAAACAGCCGGAGAAAAACTATCATAAAGTAAATTCCTTAACTGGTTTGAATTTCCTATGAAAAAAAAAAATTCAGAAGAGAAATAAAGTCATGCACTTCATTTCTGTTTTATAAACCAAAAGAAAGGCCAAAGCCGTGAAGTCAGGAATGTGGTTTTATTAGTTGGCTGATAAAGTGTTTCTAGGTTGGATTGCTGGCAAGTGGGTGATATTTGTCAAAGGTCAGTTTGGGTTTCACGTACCACTTAAAACACCGTTCCAGATGTATTTTTCGCCCCTTAAAAATCCGCAGAAGATTAGGGCACAGCTATCCTTGAAAAATTCATCAATGAAGAATAAAATTTCGATGGTTGTGTTTATTTGACTGTTTAATCCCAGAATTCCTTGCAGCTAAAGTGTGCTTGACAAAGCTTAGGATTCCAAAAACATGTATTTAGCTGGAAGCCTTCCTTTTTTTTTTTTGCAATGTGGTGAAATATATTTATTTTTATTTGCTTCCTTGCTTTATTTTACACCCCGCGTAGAATGATTGATTCACGGAATCAATGGAAAGCTCTCTTCACAAAGTTATTTCCTTTTGTTCACACTCCAGCTGAGTTTCCTAACGTTACGAGGTATGAAGAGTGAAATTCTATATATTGTAGGGTGAGCTCACCAAAATGTGGAATCAATATCGGTGTCAAAGGACAACACGACATGCTACACGTGTTTATATGTGCAACGCAAAAAACATTAGCTGTGTGCTTGACATAGAATAATACGTTATCTACGGTTTTGTCGGCAGATGTGGTAGCTGTTTCTCGGTGGTTACTGTGTGGAAAACCTCTAAAGGAATCTGGAGAAATGTTTTCAGTAAAGGCCTCGATCAATCAAAGCCATACTTATTCATTGTTCCTGCCATCGCTTAGTGCCCCAAACACCCGATTTGCCCCTCGGTTCAGTCCATACTGCTTTAAATCGCCCTGCAAGACCCATCCGCTGTGGGCAAAACTACATGAATGAAAAGATTGTTAATGAATTACCAAAACTTACTTAAAAGGTGGTCTCATCAGACCATCTCAGCTTCTACACGCTCAAAGACCTAGAATAACCCCTCAAGCTCCACATCTGTCGTGTACATTTATTTAGAAAAAAATAAAGCCCCCCAATTAAAGAGTAAACAGACATTGCACAAACGTCTTCATATCCTTGCTTGGTCTTTGCACGTTGATGTCATTGTTTACGTAAATAATAGTAGCAAATAGCATCTGTGAGAACGCAGTTTCCTCCAACATTGGTGTTTGGGATGGTTTTTCTTGTAAAATGAACCCATTTTCGTTAAGTGGTGCCATTATCTCAAGGTACTTCATTTCATAAACAGGACAAAAACAACTATTTGTACATTTTTTTTACATATTTAAATGTTTTAAGATATTTCACTGAAACTTAGGTCTCTCTCATGTAAGTCCTACACTAACTATAAAGCATGTTAATTAGAAACACATAATATGGATCCAACCTGCCGCAAGACCCATTAAGTTGTAAGTGATGTTCAGATGGCTAATACTCGTGAGCCAACATCTTGAGTGCCATCTAAATGATGCATCAGGGCAGCCTATATCTTGGTCAGACCATGTTGAAAGGTTGAAATGATGGAGCAGATGGGTATAGATCTTACTGCTTCCTCGATCCAGTACTAAAACCATCCAACTGGACACCATTGGTGTAAGGAATGGGGAACCCAACACACATTAATGACATGTCCGACCCTGTCTTTACCTAACGTAACCGTTTGTCTTAGTCTTTCAATTCTAGTTTTGTCCGACCCCTTGAATATAAAGACTGAGAGCTGGGTAACCTGTTGGAAATATAGACATAAAATATATTAATGATAAAACTTTTAAAAATAGCTCCTTTTATAACATATAATATATCCCATACCAGTTTTATTGGATGCGTGCAGCTGTTATCTTTTAATATGTATATGAGTAAAATCAGCAACGCAAATAAGTTAGGCTTATTTTAACAATGTGTTTTTTTGTGTTATTAAACTTGCCTATAGCTGTGAGTAGAGCTAAAAAAAATATTTTTTTTTGCTAAAAATAAAAAGGTGATGGTTCTTTTTTAAAATTAGGATTTTTTTAATTTTTTTTTATTTTGAGATGAAACAAGATGGTCTTTTTCTTTTCCAAAAAATGTTATGTCTCGGCCCCTAAAATTCCAGTTCAGTGTGACCCACTTATATATTTTATTCCCATGCTGCAGCTAAAATCTTATGAAAAGCAGTTGCATAATTTGTTACACTTGAGTGTGTTCCATTCTCGAAAAATGGAGAAAACCCAAAAAAAAATGAGTTTACCCCGCGCCAGATAACAGAGATAATTAACGGTTAGCATTAATGCATATTAATTAAAGTGTCTAAAATAGTTTCAGTGATTGATGAAGAAGCTCCTTAGAATAACAAGATGTTTTATTTATCGCATGTGAGATAAATACAGATGAAACGTGATGAATATGTAACGTGTGGTTTCAATTTCTGTAATCCAAATTTTGTTGTTGTACATAACAATGTCTGCTTTATGTCCAGCTGGATATCAGCTTGTGACTCATAAGAGTTTTTGGGTCTCCAACTTTGTAATTCCAACATGTTGTATGTGTACATTGCAGAAGTCATTTATGGGGCACTGGACATGAGTCCAATGTCTTTGCCGCCATGTTGCAGCAATTTAACCCATACGGTGTACTTACTAATAGGTTGACGTACAAAGGGCAGTCATAGACAGGCTAGTTTTAAGAGCACAATGGGGAATTCCTTTCATTAAAGGGGCCACATCATTCATTTTGACCTGGGAACCTGACAGCTATGCTCCTCCAGAGCTTCCCCAGGTGCTTTCCATAGCGTTGAGATGGACTGAGACCCAGACACACGTAGGAAAAGTGTCCATAGCCAGACACGAGCGCCCGTAACAAGGTTTTTGGAAGCCATGGTACCCAATCATGTATTTACTGAAATGCCCACCTGTTGCTGCCTACTCCCAGACACCTAGAAAGAAGAGTTGACAGGTCCAGGCCCATCCTTCTTAATTAATAAAAAGTCCCCCCCCCCAGAGGATTGGCAATCAACTGCCGGACCTGAACGCAGCTCCTCTACTGTAAATAGCTGGGAGGCAGGGGAAGCGGCAAATTTACACGGGGACGTCTGCAGAAGCCCCCCATCCATTTGCAAACCACAAAAATTAAAAGGGGCCACACAGCTTTCTTATGCATTAAATTATGTGAGAAGGCTTTTTTTTGTTTTCCTTGCATCAGTCTGTTTGTTTGGCAAAAATGAACAAAGAACAAATTGATATATCATATAAATACAATAGACTTTCTTTTTCATTTATCCCTGCTGAGGGTAAGCAGCAGGGTTAGGATCCAGATCCCCGCAGCGCTGCAGGGACCTGGATCCTCCTCTCCGGCAGCCGGTGGACGTCTGGGAGATGCGCGTAGACAACCTCCGTGGCCGACACTTCCGCCGGGGCTTCTGTAACAGAGGACAGGCGTGACGTAACCTTCCTGTGCTCCACCATAGAAGCCCCGGCAGAATTCCACACATTCCACTAATGCAGAGGCATCCAACATGCGGCCCGCGGGCCGAGACCTCGAGGTGCAGCCTGCGTAAGATCGGCAGCCACGGCAACCTGCTGTTAGCAATCACACTCCTATCATGCAAGTCATATTGCTAATTTTTTTTTGACCAATTGTGGTGTGTTACCTACTTTTATTAAAAATGTGAGTTTTTAGTATTATTTTTAAAGGTGGGGGGTTATTTTCTGTTTTGGCTAAGTGAATGTTTTGGTCCAGAAGTTTCATTTTGGTGCATCCTGCACTTGTAGTCCCAAAACTTTCTAGGCCCAGAAATCAGTGAGAGGAAAAGTAAAGGTTTTGTGTCATTTACTTTATTTTAATCTGCATATCTTATTAAAGGCCATATTTTCTCACAGTGAAAAATGAGTGCGGCCCTCGCACGTGTATACAATTCTGATGAAGTGGCCCACTACAGAAAAAACTTGGACACCCCTGCACTAATGTGTATTTTTCTTTAAAATAGCACCAAACTTTAATGGTGCGGCCTATAATCTGGTGCGGCCTACAAGTACATTGTTTTATCTATAGCACAAATAATGAACTACATATTTCTCTGGAATATCAAAGTATAACATGTTTTGATGAGTATCCTACTGAATCTAAAAATGCTTGAATTTGAGGTACTAAACAGTCCATAAATATTAGTAAAACGCAACACTGGATTAAAGCCAGGATTGCCTCAAAAATCTTACCGATCCAGGGTGCAGTCAAATTTTATATTTCTATGTTCCTTGCCGTGTCTGGTAAAATATATATGTATTTATGACTCAAGATTGCAAGAGACTTTAACGACACGGAAAGATGGATATTTATGTTGCTTTGAAGGACTATTCTGTAGCTAAAGATTTAACGGCCGGCATTTCACAGAACAGAGAGATGAGATACTGCATTTTATAGATTCAGGGGGAAAAGCCTCAGATGTCCCATCCTCAGATATCAAGTTGTAGACAAAGTATACAAAAAGTTTGTAAAGTATAATTTTTGTGGCAATGCTGGCAAACAGAAAACTATTAAAAGACCCTAATTTGTAGAAAAGAGTTTTAGAAATAACCCCTGCAATGCTGGTACATTTTTACTTTTATGAATAAAGCCAGTTATGTAGCCAACCATTGTCCTAGACCTCTTCGTAGGGATGTTCTCTTGTAGGGCTCGCTGCATATCTACCCCCAACACACACTGACACCTAGTAGCCTTGCCAGGGACCTGCTTACTAACCACTCGTTTAAGGTTACAGAACCAAGAAGCCATCTGAGACAGTATTCTCCAGTTTCCAGGTTCCGTTCTCTCCTGGACATGTTCCACTACGCTAGATTTTGAGAAGCACTCTTGGAGAAGAACATGTCAGCAGCTGCTCAGACCTCCTCCTCAATCACACCGAGGCAGGTTCCACTGGACTGGTGCGCCCTGTAGAGGACACTTGCCCAGGGCCACATTATTATCAAAAAAGGTCATTGGTCACTCATCTGTTGACCCATTACCAGTTACACCTTATTGCATCATAAGCAAAACTTATTAGGCCCAAACCGCCAACATCAGTCTTCCGGAGATACTAAGATACTAAATCCACCGCAGACTAGAACCACCTTGAAATACAGTTATACTTTACCCTTCATATCCCGTTACACAGAATGATGCAAAACCCTAGAAATGGAAAAATATATTATTTATAGATTTGTCTGCTACAGCAGCCTCTAAGTTGTGTTTTTGTCTATGACTCTCCGATGATAAAATCCATAGCTGGGGTCAGATCCAAAAGAAAGAAAAAACGCACAGGCACTTGCATTGTTTGTGCTGTTATTCCCTAGAACACTAAAACGTATTATAAATGCTATTTTATTCAGGGATCAGCAAAGCACTTGAAATGTCAATGTAAAATCCAATATGTGATCCTAACGTTCTGGGTATCTGCCTTGATATCCCGCATATAATCGCAGCAACAGAGACCCTACATACCTGTTATCAGTACTAGCGGTGGGTTTCTGTCCATGCTACTGGCAGACATAGGTGTACACACACTATGAAGCGCATAGATTAGAAAGGGCCGATGGTTCCTGATAAATGGTTCCCGGATAAATAGCAGTGTCCTGTACTCTTAGGTTGGCAATTCAGGCTGAGAAGATCAGCTAGCGAGTCTTTGGAGAAATAACAGCATTAGAAAGGATGAACCGCGATCAAGTTACTTGCTATAAACTTGCTGAGTTTCGGTGCATCTGAGCTGGTGCAAATCCCCCGTATACAGCTAACAGGTTTTACAACGCAAGACGTTTCCTAGATTTTCCCGATTTTGCTAAGCGCAGCGTATTGGTGCAGAAATACACGGTTACGCATAATGTTAGTGCAGCGAAATACATTTGATCCTGTGTGATTCTATAACCGACGTAATAGGGTTGATTGGTGTTTATTAGTTTTCTTCTAAGCCTCGTTATTGACGGGAAAAGTCATTTGTTTCGTTTGTTTAAGAACTCGTAACATCGAACTACACGCTCGGAATCTATAATAACTCTGTTTGTTAGCGTTTCCACTTAGCCGTAGCGTATAATTTCTTTCCATAACTCGCCACCCTTGAGGTCGAAAAAAGTTTTACTAAAAAGTTCTAAAACTCTTTGCCTGTGAAAACATCGTCTTTTTATTTTATTTATTTATTTTTTACCTTTTCTGCCACTGAATTCTGACACGTTTTAAGGCAGGACACTGATGATAATCTTAAAAATGTTAATATTTTTTTTTAACATCTGAAGAAAAGTCTCTGAGGTTCTTATAGCTTTAGAGATTCTGCATGTTCAATAATAACAACGTTTCATTAAAAAGTACCAAAAACCTCTAAGGACCCTATATAAAAAAATGAAGCTTTTTGTATGGGTAAATGTGTATATCATAAATACATGCGTAATTAAAAAATACTTTTTTCCCCAACTATGTCTTTATTTTGTTAGATGTTATTGTACAGCGCTGTGGAATATGATGGCGCTATATAAAATAATAATAATAATAATGTAATTGAGGCTTATTTAGATGCATATTAAAGTACAAGGAATCCAGGGCTCTTCGGCGCATGTGTGCACATGTCCTGTTAGGCGCTGGAACTCCCATGTAAGCCAGGGCTGAAGCTGAAGTCTCTGCCATTCCCAGGCAGCAGGTCACCATGGCAACCTGACATTGCATCCTGGCGTCAAGGGTTTCACCCAGGGCTAGAGTGAGGATGACTAGGTAGCCCCGGCACTTTAAGGCCAGCGGCCGGCAAATGACAGAAATGTTCACATTACGTTACACTCACGCACACTCGTGGCTGTGGCCTGTGGAGTATCGACCATCAGCCCGCCGGCCATTTGCCCATTTCCCCTTCCCCGACTTCATAGCTGATTTGTGGGTCCAGAAACAAAATGTATACATAGGTTTTATATATAATATATAATATATGCATTATTGCCTATTACACATACAATATTTCATCAGAGCAGCAAACCAGGGCAGAGTCCCAAATAGGGACTGTTCTCACTACAACTAGGGGACACTTGGGATGTGTGGTCTTTCCCTTAATGTACATAACTGTATTTCCATATACTATTCTCTTTTACCATCACCATTATAATTACAGACCATACAGAACGTTTAAATGTACCCCCCCCCCCTTTTATATGCCTTTTAGCATGAGAGTCTACGGGGACATCTTGGGTCATATCCTAAAATCTGTAAAGTTGATGTTTCTTCGGTTTCCAGATAAATCTGCGGCCAATGTCAATGATATATTTCATCCAAAAACACCCAAGACATCTGCTTTAAGGTTTATGGAATCTGGCTGTTCGTTTTTGGTAGGCTTTGTGGCTGATGGTATGCGATCCTGTCCCTGTTTTGAAAGGTTTTATTTTCTTATTTTCATTGCTAAGAAACAGAATCCCATAAACAAAGATGTGCGTGAAAAGTATTAACGTTTACGGAATCCAGTTTTTATGTTCGATGTTTACAGAGCCGTTCTGTCTTTGAACCGGCAACATCAAATACGGGATCTTTTAAAAAAAAATGTACATTTAGCAGAAAAAAAACACAATAACTTGTATCAGTTTGTGTTTTTTTCCCCCCATTTATGAATACCTGGGAAGCTTCGGATGTGTGCCTGGTATGGCAGGACTTTGCCAGATGTTGTTATAGTAGCACCGATCACGCAATTTAATGTCCTCATCCTAATCTAGTCCATAGACGGATGTCGGAGGCCCAGGTATTATATAAGGATGTTTTCATTTATTGAAAGGGTGGTAGATAGGTGGCACAACCTCCCGGCAGAAGTGGTAGAGGCTAACACAGTGAGGGAATTTAAGCATACATGGGATAGACATACGGCTCCTGAATCTAAAACGAGACCAACGACTGATTAAGGTTTTGCCTCTTTTTACATCAGGAAAAACTGGACAGACTGGATGGACCGAATGGGTCTTATCTGCGGCCAAATTCTAATGTTTCTAAACAAAGCTTCAACTTACATCAAATGAATAAACATCGGGCCGTGTTCTTTTGATTAGCCAATGTTAACAATTAAGCCCTGAGGATGCGAAATTTTTGTTATATAAAAAAAAAAAGGATAAGTTAGTTTTGGAAATTTTATACAAACAGGTATCTCAACGCCAACTAAAAGTAATAAAAAATAAAATAAAATAAAGGTATATAAAAATATTGGACACAAAGTTATTTTATTTGGTAGTATTTATCTCAAAGCTTCTAGAAAGCGACGGACGGACAGATGGTGGATAGGTAGACCGTATTCCACAGTGAAAGACTTATGTATGAAACCTGAACATTGTTTCCTTCCATTTAAGTAAATTATCATGTTTTTACTATTATTAACATAATGGTTTTAATGTGTTTTGCATCAAAACATCAGAATCACTGACATTCCTGAACCTGCAATCTCAAACAGATGTCCGCCTGCCTTCCAAGCGATCTTCCTTCATATGTTTTATGTTTAAATGAAAAATAATGTTGGTGCCCGAGATCCACTTATTTCAATAGCCCTACTTAATCATCGGGATGCCGGCCGTATCGCGGACGCTCAGCCAGGGGATGTTTGGTAGGTGATTTGAGATATTTAGGTTTCAATTACAGATAATATGATGCACATCCTTATTGTAAACCGCAAACATGGCCGTGTTGTCCAATATAAAATGTTCACTTAATCCACTAAACAGCAAAACTAAAACCCCCGCTGTTGGACAGACACCCAATTCATCAAGCATGTCTATTAATCATTGTGTGGTCCAAAGAATGGTTCCTGGGGGTTCGGTGCCTACAGAATATAAATGTTCTTAATCAAAGGCAGAAACGCGTCTAAGAATCTGACCATGTGCCCATAGCTAAGCTTTCCAGGACCTTAAGTCCCATTATTCTAAGCCAATAGGATGGTGGGGGTTGTAGTCCAGAGAAATTAATGGTGTACCTGGACTGTTGGCAACAATGGACAACCTGGATTATAGATTGCCGGTGGCCACCCTGGCCAATATAAGATAAGCGCCCTGTGGCATCTCTATAATGTCGGTTTAACTTGGGAGTAGCATGATGTGACATCACACTTCCATAAAAGTACTCACACATGACATCATATGCCCTGAAGCATCATGGTGCCCGTAAAATCCGGTATCTGCCAGTGGCTGCCTATATCACACTCTGAATCTGGCTTCAACAAAACTGCTTGCTGAGGATGTTGGGAGTTGTAGCCAGAGGCACTTGACAGACATAGCAGTTATCTTAATTTATTGCATGTAGGGTTTAAATTAAATACAGTACAACTAAAACTCTACTTTGACTTGGAGGTAATTATGTGAGTCGCTTATCTTCTAGAAGATTTTTCTTATGTAACAGAAGATTGCAAGCTGGAAATATGATCCATACAAAGGGGAACGTTTAATTCCATTAATTCATACAAACGCTTTAATCCTAAATCTGATTAATTATCACTATTAATGCTCTAGTGATCTCTAGCACAAGGTCAGAGGCTTTGGATTCCAAAACAAGATCAAGAACACGAGTAATAAGAGGTGAATTGTAATGAGACGGCTAATAATGAGTTGAAAATAGTATTTCCAAATAAATTATAACCAAGACCTCCCTTTATTGTACAGACCTCAGGACCTTATATTATATCCTTGCTGTCTGTGCAGGACTTTACATGTGACCTATTAACGTTATTTTATATAGCACATTCATATTCTGTAGAGATGTACAATGCTACTCATATATATTATATATATTTATGTACATAAGGCATTAACAAGAAGAATAATGTATTTTAATTTACGCAATTTTCTGATATTTTAAAACTTATTTTGTATTCTTCTGTGAGATAAAAAGATGAAATAACAATAGTTAATGAGGAATGTGGAAGAGGGAGGTGCGTACATGCGTGTGCGTATGTGTTTCATCTCTCTCGTGTTGTGTTCCCTGGGGTCTTACAAACACTGGAGAAAAATGAAGGCATCGAGGTACAGAGATAAACCTCTTCAAAGACAGCTTTCTGTTTTCAGCAGTCGTCTGGTTTTTGGCCTAGTATTGCTCTCCTGAGCAATAAATCACATAAGCCGAAAAGAGGAAGACCAGCTCTTTAAAACCATAGGAGATGTTTAAAGTGAAAACTATTCTTCCTACATTTCAAACAGCTGAGGAGTGACAGGCATACGGCACATTAGTGGAAACAGATGCTTGTGTCACAGACTTGTAGTGGCCGCTCATTCACGATAATAGCACATAAAAGGCTGTAAGAAAATCAGATTGGGAGACCGCTAATACCAGCGACAGAGTCAAAGGAACGCTTTATGATCCCAATACAGAAAGGTTCTCTTGGCCTCATTAATACTCTTACAAAGTGATGCTACGATAATGCAAGGGCAGAGACCTCATGATGCAGAATAGGTGATGTCAGCAAGGCTTCTACATGCGAGCTCTACTTCTGTCACGCTTCATGAGATAGAGGTAGAGCTCCACTGGAGAGCAGGATTGAGGACCATAATCCCGAGGTCATGATTTCATTCTCTGGTTAACGCATCATATATTGGCACGTTAGTTTTTTATGACAAATTTCCCTTTTTTAAACGATAAGCCGTATTCTATTTAATTTGACAAGAATATTCATAGAATTTAGATTATTTGCAAAACCAAGGACCTGTTCTCTGTCAAATATGTTTGTCCATATTAATTTGTATATTACTGTATTTAATGATACTTTTAATTTTTTATTCTATGGTGCTACAGAATCCGCTGGTCCTCCATGAATAAGATGTTATAATATGATAATAAAATTTATAGAACTTTAATCATCCATAATCATCAGATGAGGTTCCACAAGAAATATCAGCAAGTGGATTAGATTACACGTCTAATAGCAAAGGATCACTATTTCTTTCTCTTTAAAAAATCTTGGCCTTTATTAGTCCAGGTCCACATTGTCGGAATCCCCAATATTTATACCTTAGATGCCTTAGGTGTCTTAAGGGATTAGCAGTGTACTCATAAGTCTCAAGCTCCTGATACAGATCTAAGGACCCCAACGGAGTTATGAGTTTATAATCATTCAATTTCTTGGGTGTCCATGACTTTTTTGGTTGAAGTTTTCCACCTTCTATCTATGATAAGGGCAGACCCTAGTGGTGAACAGCTTATGAAATCTGCAAATAGGGGAGAAGATGACAGATATAGACGTCTCTTCCTCATCATGAGCCATCAATGAGCTCTTTCATCCCATAGCTCATAACATGGAATTCCAAAACCCATAACCAGGACCTCTTAGGGTTTGATCCAGAGTCTCAGGGTTTCCACCGTAATCTCAGGGTGGACGGACAAATTCTCAGGATTCATATTCAATTCTCATTTAATGATATCCGAGTATCCTAAACTATGCTTTTCTCACTGCTATATCACTTAAATCACTGCTTGCTTACAGGTGACTTAATTCACAATGTCTTTACCCACTGACAAATGGTGGTTTTTACAAGGACCATTACTGGAACCATTTGGTTACCACCATTAGAGAGCCACTATAATGGGATCTTTGCGGTAGGGTATTAAATGGGTAATATTTGAAGTGCCTTAAGGGCAGCTCATTCTAAAACTTACCAGATATTCTGGAGCATCTGGGGCAAAGTATTGCCCTTTAAATGTATGTGTAACAACCCAACAGCAAAATCTTTTTGAAAGAGTCTTCTCTGCTGGCAAGACAATATTGCAGTGAGTTAATCATTTGCAAGACGTCTGCAAGAAATTTGGTGTAATTAAATAATACAGATTCCAAATAATGTCCAAGGATTGGTCGTGAGTACAGGGAATAAGTAATTCTGGACTATGTAGAAATACTTGTCCGAATATCTATCAGGAATGCTATGTGGCTCAGAAACTTGGCAACATCTTTCTCAAAGTTACACTGCAGTCCAGCTTTTATTAGTTCTATCCGAAAATGTAATCATCTACTCCAAGTGATCTGACGGGATTTTGTCATTTTTCCCAAAAATATTAACTGAAAAAATGCAGAAGAAAGAATAACTTGCTTGTTGTTATTGCCTATACTGGAATCAAATAACGTTAATGAGTAATTGATGATTAGCAACTAAAGATAGTAGCTGAGCTGTTGTCTCATTGTTTCAGTTATGTTATTTCCTGTTTCTCATTTTTTTGTTTTTAATGTAATTTAGGGGGGAAAAATGATTCGATGAAAGTATAAATTAATAGAGAGTTTGTCAGGCTGAGTATCCTCATGGAGAAGGAATGACAATAACTCATTAAGAAAACAGTTGGGATAAAGATATCCGGCCTCTGGTTTCGATAAATTGTCAAGTTATTGTCTAATTGGAAATCTTTGAGAGCAAATAAATCAGGAAACACTAAAATTTAGTAAGAAAAACTGATACATTGTGCTGGATTCAATGCTAGAAGTTTATTCAACATCAGAGATACATATATCTTAAGTAACTGAATAGCAGTTACTCAGAAATGGAAAAAATAAAGTATACTTTATTATTTAATTACTGAGATTGAATAATAATAATAATTTATTATTATTAATAATAATAATAATATACCCTATATACACAGACACAGAGTCTTTTCTTAATATTTTTAAAATGTCAGTCTACGGGAAGCTTGCCATTCAATTCCATGTGATATATTTCTCTATCATTAAATCAAATCGAATATTATATAAGGGAATTTCATTATCCTTCACTTGCTCGTCTGTTTTAAATTCATAAATCACTCCAGCAAAGTCAATAAACAGGGAGAAAAAAATCCTTACCCACTAATATTACATTTTATTGTTCCTCTCAACGTTTCACCTGGTCAAAAAAGGATTTTTTTTTAAATTTATGAATGTGGCTCGAGGTGAGGCTGGGGTTTTACCAATACGTTACGGTGACTTTATCACATACTGACAGCTATCCACACAAGTGCCTGTATTATTATTATTATTATTATTAATTGATTTATATCGTCATATTGTATAATTCTCTATACTATAATGATAAAGGATGATGTGGTTCTTGTGCCTGGAGTTGAGAAAACGTTACAGATTTTGTGTAGAATCACATCTGATTGCATCAAATGCTTTCATACTTTATGAGCAATATATATATATATATATATATAATGAACAATAAATATAATAGTGTATACCTTTTTCCTAAGCTGTGTACTTGTTCCCAAGTGCAGTTCTGATATATGATTCGATTTACATGTTATGTTATTTTGACCCTTGATCCGAGTCTAAACTGTTTCGGGAAATTGATTCTCAGATGGCCTTTAATAGAGGCTCTGGTGATTAGCTATAATAATAGCAGAAGAAAGAAGCATCCTTACAATGATGAGACCCAGAAACACCAAACAGCTGGAAGAGAAGGCTTTGTCTTTGAACATTCTCAAACGGTGCTCCATGTATGAAGAACACGCACCGTATTGCATATGATCTGATTTGAGGAACCGCTTGTAAAGTACACAGGTAGTTCTTTTTAATCATAAATTCATGTTACAGCGACTTAAATCCATCATCTCTTCATTATAGTCCATCCCAGCAGACTCAGTCTATTATTATTATTGTTTTATATAGCACCATCAGATTCCGCAGCGCTGTACAATGGGTAGACAGGGCATAACAATTAGTATGTAACATAACAAGATGACGTACAGAAACAACAGGTGAGGAGGGTCCTGCTCAAAGGAGCTTACAATCTACTCAACGCTGTTTGGGCTAGACATGCAAATCTGCACAGCTACCCCCGCACCATGCATATCTAGCCCTGTGCAATGATAAAGCCGCCATGGATATCCAACTATGATGTACATGCTCTATAAAATACACCGCTACTGCAGGTGCTGCTGCTACTGCTGCGGTACCACTACTTCTCCACTGTATACAACATTTATATGTATATAAATATCTGTGTAAAACAAACACACAGGTGACCGGTTAATTATGTTTATTTATCGTCCAATTGACACATGATGCCTGCCCTATTCTTATATAAATATGTGGATATATATTCACATATATATATATATAGTATATTATATATATATATTTGTTATTTTATATAGTAATACATATTATATATATAAATATTTTATATATATTATATTGTATATATATAATATATAATATATATATTTGTAGATATATATTTTGTATATAATAGTTTTTAAATATTGAGCGGAAATAAAGGAAATAGAAAAATTCTACTTCCATTTAATTATTTAACACAATATACTAGATTATAGGGGAGTACATTATACAGTACATAGCAATATTAGTTTGGTTATTTTGGTCTAAAATAGCTACCATGCATTTAAAGAGCGTTCTAGGAATGAAATAATATATATAGTTTGTTGCGGACCTGCGGAGGTCATTACCAAATTTTTCACAAGTCTCTGGCGTCTTATTAACAGCTCTGTTGTGAAAATCCTTCCCACGTTCACTTGTTTTTCCTCCATGATGTGCTATTAATTCCCAGACTCGTCCTTCGATACAATGACTAACGGAATCAGCGCGTACTATCACATTATGAAATGGTCAGTCTCTACCGAGACCCAGAAAGAGAGAGAGAAAAAAAAATCCGGTTTACTGGATGCGCAGCTCATAAAAGAAAGCAAAGGCTTTGGCACAGATGCTTCGTCAAAACAACGAAGAAGAAGAATTTGTTAAGGGGTTAGAGAAGTCATCCCGGGAGAGCACTTAAAAAAAGCCTGGCTCGCTGCTATGAGTGTGCAGGCACCACACATTGGAAACTAAATAGCATCAGGACGTGGATGACATTATTGCCAAGTTCACAAACAAAAGAGGCTTCAAAAGTCAAGGAGAATTAACGATCTTAACGTTACAGCTCTCCTTACCGGCATATATCAAATCGGCAATAAAGCATAAGCTTTTGGACACCTTACGTCTGCAGCACAGCGATTTGTTGGGATACTGGAAAGTGCTTTGTACCGTTCAGTGCCATACCGTTATTATTAATATGGATTTATATGGTGCATTCATATTCCAGAGCGCTGTACAATGGGTATGATATATTCGTGAAGCGGTATAGATCATACAGTATAGATGACATTTTACACACTCGATAAACAGTATATGGCATATTTGAGTTTTTCAGTAACATAATTTCCATACAGCTAGACAAGGTTCTTAGCATATGTATAGATCAAACGATACTCTTATGTAATTATGCTGTCTCCGTTGAAAAAAGAGACAGCTTAATTACATAGGAAAGGGTTCTTTGGGATTATTGCTCCCCATTGCTTCATCTCTGGGCTATTCCTTATTCGTAAAATGGAAATAACCCGTATAATGGGTAGACATAGAAAAAGATGTAAAAGGGGTCACCGCAGCCCCCGAGCTTAGGAGGTCCCCCAAGGCTTCTTGATGCAGAAGTGCGACCTTTGAAACTGTCCCGAATCTGCTGTAATATAATATTTTATTACCGAGCATACATAAAAAGTCCAAAACAATTATACTGATTGCCGTGTGCTGTGTTAGCCGTGGACAAACAGGAGAAAAGTAAAGTTAAAATGATACCATTTATTGGCTGAGAGTTTAATTGCAAGCTTTCAAGACCAAGTTGTTAGGTCCCAAAAAGCAAAACAACTCTAGGTCGTTTTTAATGAATATATTTAGTTATATTAACAGCCATGGGGGGGACAGTTTCCCTTTAAAGGGTCACTAAAGCAAAACTGAAGACAACTAATCAAAATGAAAGCTGTCTCCCCTAGTCCGCCGGCAAAAGAGAGTTGTCTTGACTGCTAAATGAAGTCATGATCAGGTAGAAGCCACACACAAAATTAAGAAGCCTGATGTGTTTGGGGAAATCAAGCTATAAATATTGTATGAGTGTAACCAGTCGCTATTAATTAGCCACAGGCCTGTAAGTTTTTGCCCTGATGAAGGTCATTATGGCCAACATGTTGGCTAAACAGAAATATATTTTTATTTAATACACAGTATAATTTTGTTGTATGCTTTACTTAATAGATCATCAGAGGCCCTACCAGTAGCCCTCAATATTTTGAAACTTTCCTGTGCATCTGCCTATCATTATTATTGCATAGCAATTAGTCACACGAGTGACATCATGTTGAATCAGTATGATTGCAAAAATGTTGAACGAACGGGAAGGTTTACCCTGACAGTAATAATATTATCACCGTGGTATGTGACATCAGAATGCAATGTATCTCTCCCACAGCTATCCGACATGTGACGGGATTAAACCCTTTAGACCAGATCCTGTTTATCCTGCCTCCTCCTCATTTACAGTGATTGCTGCGAACTTCTGTCTGATGCAATTTAACTACCAGGAATTTGTAAGACACAAGGGACACATATTAAATAATCAGTTTCTTGGAATTAGTTCGCATTTCTCAGGCAGTAATCACGTTTCCATTGGTTTATCAGTTACATTTCTCAAATAGTGTTTGCTCTCTGGGCCTTATTCAAAATGCGGATAAAAGATTTCACAATCTTATTACAAAATGCCTTTGTCATTAAAGACAAAGACGAGGCGTCTGCACATTAAAGAGTCAATTGGTCAAGTCAAACAAACTTGGTAGGTGTCAAACACAAGGAACCTACAATCAATCCTGGGATCTCCACGGAATTTGTTGGGAGGTCCTGGAAAGTCGCGACATTCGGTCCCACCCAGGACCCCGCCCATTCCCTGCCCCTTCAAGTGTTTCTCCAATCATTATGCATAGTTATCCCGGACTCTTTGTTAGACTCCCCCTTCTTCCTACAAGAAGAGGGCGAGCATCGGCATATTCTGGCCTAAGATGACAAGGTCTAGGGTGGCAGGTCTTCTGCCACATAAGAAGGTGATGGCCCCTTTGAGCGATCAAGCTCCCAGTAGCTTCCCTATACAATGGGCTGGTTGAGTGGGAGATCGGAGATCTCCCCAAGTGGTCCACTAACACTATGGAAGAGCGTGCCCAGTCATAGCCATCGCTATATTGCTTTCGCTTGGCGCGGCACATCTCAAAAGGATATGATATATCCTGAATTAAGGATCATGGCCAGGAGGGGGCTAAGGTGGCGCTGCTTGGTGTTAGGCCTAGGGCAGTGTTGCAAATAAATATATTTTATAAATACACCTTCTGGCAATGAATGGGACTGAAACAAATAAACTTAATAATTAGGAGGGGTGTCCAAATATTTTTGGTCAAATAGTGCATATAAACCAGAATTACCAACCCATACACAAGTCTTTTTGTGGAACCGGATCGACAATTTATTCATTCCACAATTTTGTACTATGATATGAAGCACCATTTGTAATAAATAGTGACAGGTCTACTATAAATACAGTGTAGGTTAAATATTTTTTAAAAAAACGAAAGCAGCACATCAAAGAAGAAACCGAAACGCAAATTTTGTTTTCTCGTAATTGAAAACACTTTTAATCTTAAAGCGTCTACAAGTATTTAGCTGTCAGCGAGATTAGCCGCAGCGCTTCCCTATGTAATTCCAAGTCATTGATGGTAATTTAGAGCAGTAAACAAGTTATTATCACACCAACCTACTGCTTATCGTCAAAATCTGGTTTAAGTTTTAATTCTAATTACTGCTACATATTACTCAATAGCACATATTTTGCACAAATATCCATTTTTTTGTTGATATGTTTATCATCTTTTTTATGTTTTGTAAGTTTTATATTTTTTAAATAATTATTTATTCTATTTAGTATGTTTGGGGCCACAGATTATTGGTTATATTCTGTATGTCACCTTTTTATGTTATACACTACATGTTATGTCCTGTCTACCCTTTGTACTGGCTGCGCGAATATGATGGCACTATATAAAAATAAAAATTAATAATAATAATAATAATATAAAATAATATAAATATATATTCTTATATATAAATGCGTTCTCCAAAATCTCAGTTACGGTCTCAAACAGTAAGTTCTGCAAAGTGTTTTAAAATCATTTGTTTAAATTTGTAACTTTTCACTGACAAAGCATTATTATCAGATTATCCTCCTCCGACAACCATCTATTCTAGAACCACAATCCTCCACGGTAAGAGGTTACGTGGGGTGCTGACTAGTTAAGTGCACATAATCCGGTGTACGTGTAACTGAGGGGGTTACACACCGATATCGAGACCTCCGCAAGAGAAAAATGTCGCCCCGTTTTGACATATGGGTGCGGAGAATGTTAAAAGCTTTTAGTGGGGTGTCTGGCGCATGAAAGAAGCGTTGGCCAAATCCGGAGCATAAAGGTTATATAGAAAGGTCTTTAATGGACGGAGACGTATTAATTGAATACCGTAAGAGGGTTTTTAACTAACAAATCACAATGTGCTGTGCTTACAAATAATGAATGGTAATGGAAGGGTCTTCAGAGTGTGGGATAGCAAGTTTTATAAAAAAAAAAAAGACACCTTTGGAAACAGAAGCAAAAGTAAGATTTAAAAGCCTGTAAGAGGAAAAAAAGGAGAATGTCGATGAAACTAAGTGGTTGTGGAAGGCGCGCATGTACCGAACATGCAGTACTTCACAAATCTCCTTTAGCTTCTAATTGGCTGGAAGAACATTAAAGGGACCCTCCAGCCAATAGGAAATCTCTGATCACTGAACAGAATAGCAAAAGTAACCTATCGGCTGCCATCTTCAGTGGTGCCCTAGACCTAACAACAGGGCAGTGGCACCGCCTCCGCGATGCAATAATTAATACTGAGTATCAGGATATGACATCATATCCTGTAGCTCCGCCTTTTAAAGACGCGCAGCATCGGGCGGAATTAAGGTACGTAGGCTCTGCCGACTCAGCGCGGCCCTCCATAGTGTTACTAAACACGTTGGGGTTATCAGTAATCTCCCTTTGAACCGGCACATTCAGCAGCGGCACTACAGGGAGGCTGATCACCCAAAAAAGGGGCAACGGGCTCCCTGTTATGTGACAGAGGGGCCGTCACCCCCCCCCAACACTGGACCTGCCGCCAGCAACTTTACACAAGACAAAAGTGAACTTAACAGGTAGGTAATATAACGGCTTCCATGGAACACATTTAAAATGTTATTTTTTTAAATGTTACATATTTATAATACTTTAACGGCCCAAGATAAACCAGGAAGAAAAAGATTTACAACTGGTTAGAACTGGCTTTGCCATATATATTTTATATATAATAAAAAACCTATTGCCTGCATTTTAAACATGGATTTTTGTCTCTTTTCCTTTTTTTAATTAAATTGTTGTGCATCGTTAATGGAAGCTGCTATGTCAGCACAAAAAGCAATGAGGCACGGGGCAGGGAACAGAAAAAGTTCTTGTGACGCATATCTCTGCCCGTAGAAAATAGCCCCGTAATAACACTAATATCTGTAAAGTTTCACTGTTAAAAATAATAATAATACAAACTATACGTAGTAACTAAAGGCTTATTAAACAAGCACGGCCATTTAAATGCAACGGGTTGCCTTTAGGTATTTTTTTTTATTCTTTTAAACTATTTTAATCAAAATAAATCTGTAATTGACATTTTTTGTACATCACAATTAGTCCTTTTAGTGCATTTGATCTCCTTTTTAGCTTTGATTATTTAAATGGAAGAATCTTATATCTCCTCTTCCTAAAAGTGGAACTTTTCCAAACTATATATATTTTTTTTTAAACTCTACCGTGAGATCGCTTTAATAGGATCATAAATATAAAAAGTGCAGAAAATCAGAAATTTCCTTAAAAAAAAAAAAGAAGAAAAATAATGCACGTAGCGTTGCCGTGTAGGAGTGACAGAGAGCGAGTCTGTCCAAACAGCGCTATTATTGCATACTAGGGTATCAGCCAAGGGAGTAATACAATGTTGCTATTTAAAAATAATGTTAAGTAATGTTTCTTAGCAACGTTAATTTACATTCTTTAAAAAGATGCGTTCCCTTTTTCCGCCCCCAGAAAAAAAAATCAAAAACCTTTTTGGCTGTTATTTTCTTCTACGAGACTTTTAGACCCGTGTTGTGAGATCATGTTCTAAAATTGGCCTCTTTCTCCAACAGGTACACAAGAGCTCCCTTGTTCGTGGATACCTCGCAATCTACAATCATTAATATCGCCCCAACATGGGAGGTTTCTTAACCCCTTCAGGACCAAAGCTTTTCTATGATTACAGGACGGCAGTGATTGTCGTGTTCTTGCTGTCTCTGTTCAGCCGTAATGTCCCTCCTCATCTGTTAGCGAACCCGCGCTAATAATATATATATAGGGTTTTATCATAATGTAACACATTGTTTTGTGGGATTTAAATTAAAAAAATGCAAAAAATAGCAAAAAGTACCCTAAGTATATTCATAAACTTGCGCTGATTTGGAAACCATATTTGCCCAGGATTTTCATCTATTTTCTCTAGTTATAGGGCAAATATTACAAGGTGCGCCAATTTTCAAGCTTAACATAGGACTCTACCTTCAATAGTTAAAAACTATTATTATTATATATTTTTTATATAGAGCCATCATATTCCGTAGCGCTGTTCAAACCATGTGTTAATAAATATAAGACTTTCACCAGGGTAATTTTGACACTTTTTAGGAAGCCGTATTATCACTAATCTCTTTCAAATCTGGCAGTAACTGGGGGGGAGGGGCAGGAAATTGATTGGATATTCTAATTTTCCCACCTTTTGCCTTAGGAAAAAATAGTCATTTCCTTTTAAACCAAATAACTGTAAAACAATTAGCCAGGGGGAAAAAAGCGCAAAGTACAAATAATTTAGAAAAAATTTTGAATTTTAGTCTCTAAAAACTGGGATGGATCCCTGTTAACCACCGAACATCCATGTTCTAAATACACTTTAAATGGAAGATCTGTGCGTTATATTTCTTTAACCCCCTGAGCTCTGGAGCAAAGCTACATGCACCCCATAGAGAAGTGTTCTTAGAGGGCCGATCACATGGCCGATCACATGGCCGATCACATGGTTAACACAGGTTAACACAATAGGACATGTTACTCCCGCAGCGCTGCTTTGTTCTTGGTTGTCTCAATACTTCCTATGGTCAGACACCGCGTGTACATACATAAGCAACATGTTTACACAGCTGCACATACACGACAGTACATTGATGTCCTCCGCTTATCGACTCGAACAAGGATACAATGTAAACATCATAAGCCACCAAATAATGATACAATATTCTATGTACTTAGAACATGCTTGTCTGCGGCAATTTTTTTTAAAAATCGCAATTATATGTATTCCGTTCAACGGGATTTCCAGCTTATATATATCTTTTTGTACTTTTTGGCATGACTGTACATTCTGGAAAATGTAGTTGGAAAATTGTGTATACAGAGTCTGTGTGTGCATTATGATTTATTAAGATTAAAATAGGATATTGCTAAGAAATGTTTCCTTGTATATTAATAAAATATGATATTGTGAAAAAAGACAAGAAAAAAACCATTTCTTTTATCCTGAAAAAAAAATTCTGTTCCAAAAAATAAAGTTTAGTGAACCCCCTCCCAAAAACATACATATATATATATATATATAATCAGTCATTCATAAATATTGCAATTTTTATGGTAGAAAGTAACCTGTGCTACACAGTATCCACTTCCCAATTACCATGGCTGGAGGTCCAAGGGGATACTAAAAAATTGAATGCACCATCATGAAAGTTACACATTTTAGATAATAGAAAAATGAAGGAAATCATGATTTGCTTCATTAATACATAAAATACCCCTTTTTCTTTACAAAGTGATAATTCCATTACATCATAAAAACAAATGTTCCCTTTCAACAAAAAGAACATAATTAAAGTGAAGAATGAGAAGAACTGATGTTGCTTTGGACTATTTGGGATAGAATTATTAGATATGTTTCAGTATGGGTACTGATGGGCTAAATACTGCGAATCCCACAGTGTATTTACGACGAAGGTCTAATTAAGTCAGGCCAGATATAACAAAGACCTCAAAGTTCCATCATCTGAATTACCTATAGAAAAGAATATTCTATAGGATATCATTTGAAATCACCAATTAGGAGAGCATCCTGAAAGATGGCTCTGAAAACCCAGATACGAATCTTCAAACGAGATGGAGGTTTCAATCGAAATCCATAAAGTAATTTTGTAATTTGTAGAAACTACCTTTCTGATCATTTTACACATTACTTACTTTAATGGGAAAAAAAATCCTAATTTACCTCCTGCTTCTATTAACGGCAGTTTGCATAGTTCGGGTCAACTCAGGTAAAACTCCCATAACTGAGAGACCTCTAGAGTCTTGAAAGCTTTTGCAACTTTACATTTTTTCCTATGTTGGCCCAATTAAAAGGATCGACTTTGAATAAAGACTTTAAAAGAACAAAACGGTTCTATAAAGGTCCAAATTTCACCAAAATATCACCCAGCAGTAGTTTCGTTCAAGCAAGGCAACGGGGGGCAGCTGCCTGGATCCAGCAGGGGTATCTTGGACCTCCTCAAAAGCTGCTGCCAAACTCCAGATGTACGCAAGGTGCAGTAGAGGTCTCGGCAGCCAGCGGATGATAAGCGCTGTATATCGTTGGCGCCATATAAATAAAAGATAATAATAATATAATTACATCATATTCCAGATTCCATCATGCAGGAGGAGAGATCTGTGCCAGTCTGCACGTACCTCCACCTTCACACTACACCGCCAGGTACCACTTGGCTGGAGGGGGGGCTCAGGGCATTAGGGGCTTGCCCAAGCCCCATTATGATTAAACATGGTGCTGTATGGAGCTATTGTACATTAGCCTGCCGTATGAAGTGGACATCATCTTAAAAAATGACTTTTTCTGGAATGTTTCAGGGCTATCAAATAACCCTTATTTTTCTATGAATATTACATTACCGTTGACAGCCCTTGTCCAGAACATAATATTAAATTAACTCGGTGATGACAGGGGAAGTTTTACTTCCATTCCACCCTCCGAAAAAGCAATATTTTTCAACTCGACATTAAAAGGTATTAAATTATCTCTCCTTGCTTACCAGGGATTTCATTACATTCCTGCATCAAACATGACCTCCGAAGGCCTCTGGAGGAACCCGGGAGTGAATTATTTGTCTCCTTGGCACTATCTCTTGACAGCAACCAAGGTAGGAGTGTAGGAAAATCCTCTTAAAAGCTTTTTTGAAATCACACATATACCGTGTTTAAGAGAGACGTATACGATGGGGAATTGACCATACTTCCACCTCTACTATGGATTACTCTCAACGGCCGGCGCTAAAACTCTGCCAAAAAAATACGTGCCAATTTTATTTTATGTTTATAAAAAAACGCTGTGTGCTTTAAAATATTTAGATTTTGATATGGAATTTGCTTTAACGCCAATGCTCATCTCTTAAATCGTTACATTTGTTCCAAAGGGGCCGCCGGTCACCAAGGTAGGGGCTGACGGCAGTCAGGGGAGTGATGGGGTTATTTGGGGTACATGGGTAATGCCATGTTTACAGCCATGTTCCTTTAAGGGACAACCTAGCAAGAGATGTGGTTGGAGGACATCATTGTCTTTCCCTGCTACTTCATGGAGGCTTTTAGCTCGAGTCAGGCACAGGAGACATCATGGGGTAATTCCCAGCAGGCTATGTAGCGTCCATGAAACATACTTAATGAAACAAGTTAATGATAACTCATTACTAGCGATGAAAGCTTATAGAGGGAGCACAGGAATGATCTAGTCGAGTAAGTAGACCTCATTGTAAAAATTCCCAGATGTTCCTTTTGGCTTTTACGCAAATAACCACAAGACCTGCCTCTTGAAATTATAAATCTATCATTTTTACAAATGCCACGATAGACATAGACATGATAGCTCTTCAGTGACCTGTTCTGGGAGAGCGGGGGTTTCATAGACGACAAAGGAGGGGAATTCTTTACAGTGAGGGCAATAAAGGTATGGAATCCACTGCCGAGGGAGGTGGTGTTATCCAATTCATTAGATGCCTTCTAAAGAGGTCTGGATATTATAGGCAGGACATACAGAGATATAAATAGAATTAATATTTTAGAGCTTCTTGATCCAAGGAGAAATCCGATTACCTTTTGGAGTCAAGAAGGAATTTTTTTCCCTTGATGGCAGATTTAGGGGTCTTTTTTACCTTCTTTGGAAGTTTAGGTAGAAGGGTTGAACTTGATGGACCTAAGTCTTTCTTCAACCTTATAAACTATGCAACTATGAGATGGTCAGTAGGAGGTAAAGTTTGGGGAAGTGAAGCATATTTGTTAAGGGTTTATGGATGTATTCATTTTAGGTGGTCATTTCTTTTTTACTATAACTTATTGAATCAATTTGAGGTTCGATATGAAAAAGTGTGTCCTGATTTATCCAAAATTCAAGATTCAAAGGGCCGAGCATTTCTGTGCTACAAATCCTGCCATTCATCATTTCAACCGCTTTTCAAAGAAAAAACTTGTGATTTGGAGGATTTCTTCTTAAGCGTTACAGGAACCATCCGAATAAACATGTTAACTAATGTCCGGAAAACCTAAGGATACATATGAACCGTGAAAAAGACCAGTCCCAAATAGCTGGGGATTATAGGAAGGGGCGCTGGGGTAATTACATTAAACATTAATGCTTCTGTACAGCATGAAAATGACAGATATAAATTTACAGTTCTTTCCAAAAATTCATAGGGAGATTAAGGAGAAAATGGGTAACCCAGCCAGCTGTCTATTAAAAAGAAAGCCTTCGTTTGAATAGTAAAAACGTTAGCAGAAAGAGAGCGTTAATTATCTGTATTCCAAAATACCTCGGCAGATTGTGGGATATTTTATTCATATTAAAAAATGTAACAAGAAACACGATATCCCAAACGCAGAAACATCTTTGTGTTCTGTTGTCCAACACCTCTTGCTTAACGCTGGCTATAATTCAGCTTAGTAAGTTAATATTTCATTACCTTATGCGTTTAGCAGGAACTTCAAGAAATGTATTTAATATATATTTTAAAATGGATTTTTAAATAGATTGGAATTCCGTAAAATCTGATATTAATATGCAACCCAATGTTTAAAAAAAAAAAAAAGGTATGAAATTAAGGACGTTTTAAGATTTTTAAGGATTTGGTTTATTAAGAATATTAAGAAAAAATTAGGAAATAATGGTTTTTTTTATTATAATATGCCAGCAACTCCTGAAAAAAAGTATTTTTTTGGTTGCTTTTCTTGGCTTGTTTTAAAACGTGATAGATGAGAATAACGAAATTATTCATCGCTAATTCCAGAATTCTGTTGGCTCTGGAGCAATTCATAAACAATTTAGAAGTTTACAAGGCAAGTAAATTTTGCAGAGCTTTACCCTAATTTTGGCTTTTTTTTGGTGAACTGTAAAAAGTAAAACTTTTTTTTACTAGCATTTTTTTTTCTTAAATCGTCAATTTCAGGCAAATAAAAAATAGGCCATGGATACGCAATGCGTGGGGTGCACAGAGCAAAGTATGTTGGTAAAAGAACATTCAGTCTTTAGTACATACAGACTGTAGCTCTGACTTACATTTCTTTACAATAATAGTAACCTTTCTTAACGCAAACTGCAGTCATCATATGGAAGTGCTTTCCTGCCACTGATTGGACGCTTCAAGCAGCCAATCCACGGTGTGAATTGTCAAACAACGAACCAGAAGATACGCTGCAGCTCTGGAGCTGCACTTTCTACTAAAGCTAACTGACTGTTCTTTTTCTTCCATGTTCAATGAATGCATTTGAAAGTACGAAGGACTATGATATGCATTCATTGTTCGGGAGACAGTCTGGGACACTGGGACGTCCCTTTAATACCGGCGGATTCAATGACCTAACGTATTACTAAGCTGAGACGCGCAGATATGATGTTCGTATTGAATCTGTAAGACCTCAAAATGATAAAGCAACCAAATTAAAAGTGCAGTCCGCGGAGATTAACTAGCAATGCTGACAGTGTCCAGAACCTCTGAGACATAAGGGAGTAAATGGTGTGGATTAACACCGTATCGATGTAAATTAACTAAGCATCTATACGAAGGATTTACATAATTAATGTTCTAATCGGACATATATCACTCAGTGATGGTGGGAGAAGCCATACTAATCATGGCGCAATATGCTAGCGAGAGCGGGATCATCACATCACGTTTGGGACTTTCAACCAGTATTGAGATCCAACAGTGAGCCATATACATAAAGGTTTAAATGGTGTCCCCCCCTCCTATGGAAAGACTCGAGAGGTTTTTAGTCCTGGTGACATCACCGATGAGAAGAGAGCATTTAATAGAGAAGTAACAGCAGAACCACAGAAACTTGTAATCTGCCGGTAAATAAGAACGATTCTGGCATCTCGTCATCTTTCCTGCTGTAAACGCTCAGACCTTAATTGAGTTGTTGGTCACGTCTTAGATTTAGGAGCCGTATGCATGTTTCAATTCACTTGCTGTATTAACTTCTACCACTTCTGCTGGGAGGCTGTTCTACTTATCTACCATCCTCTCAGTAAAGTAATATAAAAATGGTAAGGCAAATAATACCCCCCCCCCCAAAAAAAACAACCCAATTACAATATATTAAGATTTGAAATCCTTTTGGCGATGTCCACAGAGTACTGTACAAACATAGAAAACACTAGCAAAACTGTTTCATGCAAAATTAAAAAAATACTGATAAAAAATGTAACGAGACAGTAACATTCATGTGATTAGCCAGAAAAAGAATACAATAAATAGTAACAATATTGTTACCAACAATGGCGACCCTGCTGTGCATTACAATAATATCAGGGATTGGTGCATTAGCCATTTCCCAGCAGCTCTGGCAGTGAAAGGGTTAAAAGCCCCGTTCCAAAGCCCGGTTAATGGATCTGTGGCCAAGCCATTCTGGCATTCGGGCTGCACAGCTGAGTCCTTTCCGCGGACCGTGATAAAGTAGAAGCTGCGATTTCTAAAAGGCTTTGCATCGACTGACGTGAACTGGAGTAACACGAGACCTCCCCGGCATATTTTCGGTGATAAATGAAGCTATTTAGGGTGACTTCAAGCAATTGCACTATAATGATGTTTACGTTTGTGACATGTCAACAAGAGAACACACTACGTTACAAAAGGCAGCTGTACATGCGCTGCAGACGTTATTCGAAAGCTGAACGTCAAGTACAATATGCTCCTTACACCGTAGACATACATTAATTGCCTTAGACCGGTACGGCCAGTGCTACGGCATGCTAACTGCCATTATTCTCAGCCAACGCGTAGCAGCAGTGCCTCAAATCACACCACATTCTTCATTCACAGCCCCCTCGGTGGTCTCGGTGGTCGGCTGCTTGAAGCCGTCAGTCAGCAGCAGCGATCGGCTCCCGCCGAAGCCACGCTAGACCCCCTGGAACTTCTGCATGAGCCGGCGGATGGCGAGTGCAGCACCCACCCCATCTCCAGCCAGCTTGCGGGAAGGGGAATCAGGCAAATGCATAAGGGGGTCTTCAGAATCCCACCGTACATTTGCGAGGGGAACCAAATGAAAATGTAAAGAAGCCTCTCGGCTATCGTATAGATTAAAGTGCTGCAGTGTCCCTTTTTCTAAAGTCCCCACAGTGTCCTGTGGAAGGATGACACTCAAACTGGTGAAGTCTTTCATGTTTTTAACAAAGTTTATTTCAGCGGAGAAGAGCCCATGAGAATTGAAACAATGGGACATGCATGCGGCTATCACAAAGACGACACAAGAGAGCCTAGGAAACCTTGAGATTTTAACAGCAGGTAGAACCTTTAAACGTTCGTGGAATGGTCGCACTGAGGATGTGAGTATCGCTGCTGTCCTAGACCTCGGAGGTCCTTTCTACAGATGTAAACAATTTTGCATTAGGTATTAAAATGAGCCGAATATACGGAACAAATGTTTCCTAACAATTGTCAAATTATCTGCTTCTGTTTTACGAATTGTTCATTTTTAGAGGATTTTTACAGATCATCCAAAACCCCGAAGCTATGTGTCCTGCAAGAAAGAAAAATACACAGTGATGCCATTTCCACTCAATCCTTTCCCTCAAACCCGGGGCTGCTTAAATCTTTGGTTGGTAAAAGAAAAGGTTCTTCAGACCGGGTTAAGTCCTAAGAAGCCCGTCGGAGATGACTTGCGCAATTTTCGGAAGCTGTGTTTAGCTATTAAAATAAAATCCATCAAGCTGTGTTGAAATAGACGCGGATTCTTTCCACGTTGTTATTATACAAATGACAGATCAAGACGAGCACGTGGGGGATCTTAATTTATCATTTAAATTAGGAGTACAGGAGCCTGTGCTGGGACATATTCAATGTTCCTGCTTCATACATTGTATCTCAGGACACTTCTGCTCCAGTATGACCACCAGGACAAGTCCTCTGCGCCCTCATACGGCTCCAATGAGCAAATAAATTGGTTGGGATATGACATCATACTTCAGCTCTTTATTTATGAATACAGCAGACTGTCAAGGATATCCCCTTCCCTCTTAACCCCTATTACTAGACCTGATCTGAATACTTCACATAGTAAGCCCAGGCAATAATGTGCAATATAATACCCCAAAATAATCATTTGTTTGTTAGAATAAAGTAGCACATGATGTTACAGATAATATCATGCTAGTATTTATTTAGAAGTTTGTAAATTAGCGATACCCCTACTTAGTGGGCTAAGGAAGGTACATTGACGACACTCTCCCTTATTAGATATTCAGTATCTGCTTAATTTAATAAACTGATTGGATTTGGAAGAAATTGAAGCACCAATCAAAGAATATTTTGCTGTTGAGGAAATTGAATAAGCGGCTAAAGATACTCGATATGTAAAGTCTTTTCAAAGAGTGGATGTGGGGAGGGATCCAAATCCAATGACTACTTCTGATAAAAGGAACCACTGGATGGGCCCTGAGCCGCGTGCTCCGATCCACATGCCAAGTGCACTTTTGCGTAAATGTCTCCAGGAAAACACCTATTTCCTAAATTACAAGCAGAACAGAGAATATACCAAATTTCTGAAACTTTTTAGAACAAGAGGAGCAAAACGAAGATCCCAAGAGATGTCCCCCCCATCTTCTGTGGCCTCATTATGTCATCCAAGTCCTTTCCGTATTCAATTTACCCTCATTCTGTTTCATTTCCATTTTTCATTTTTTTTGTAAACTTTCCTCCCTTCTGCCAGACTACAAAAAACACCTAATCCTAGATACTCCCCAACCTCATTCATAAAGATAAGGCAGGCGTAGTGAGAGCCGGGCTCTCTCCACCTAATGTATCGGTTTGTCTTAGTCCGTCTTGTCAGACCCCTTGAAGTTATTTATTGTATTAAGCGCTGCGTAAATTGTTGGCGCTGTATAAATAAAAGATAAAATAGGAGAGCACAAGGGGGTCCGAAGTATCTGCGGACTTTGCTTGGGTACGGAATCTCCCTCCTCTAATCCAAACCATTTAGGTGGCTAACCTGGATCCGTCCCAAAGTGTTCCTCCAGCGTAATAAATTATTAACGTTTTCTCTTAAATTAAATTTAGAAGATCAACTGGCAGCCAGCCTTTGTTATTTGACCATAGTGAAGAAGCGAGAAGCAATCTGTATAAAAGTCAGGAAATACAGTATATTCAGACCGGAAAACTCATAAAATAACCTTTCGTGCAGACATCACCAACATATTAAAAAAATGCAAATTCCCAATGGCCGGGTTCAGCGAATGCTACCTGCCCTCGGGATGCCCAGCAGATGTTTGTACGTTTAAAACCCTCAGACAGGCGAACATTTTTTACATTCATGAGACGTTGCCAGAGCTTTGAGGTTTAACGTCATTTTAAGTTTGGATATTTCACCAAGTTGGGTTTCAGGGTCCTTATTGTAGTTTTCTTTCTGACCAGCTCTGTATTTATATAGAAATATTTTATACAATTCTGGAACTGAGAGTAGAAGATAAGTAGTACAGCCACCCATCAGAAGTGGTAGTGGGTATAAACATGCATGGGATCGGCATCTAAGACGTGGCCAACAACTGATTAAGGTTTAAGTCTCTACAGCAGAAAAAAATGGGCAAACTGTGTTTTTATGTTAAGTATTATATTTAATTAAGATATTAATGTACTTTAGTAACACTATTTCATGTAGAAGTTAATTGTAGTTTTTAGGGCTGTAGGACACAAGGATGTATTTTACCCAGCAAACATTCTAAGCTTTTACCACCTATTTTTGGGGAAATTAACTTTTTTTATAACTAAATGCTGCATTTAAGACATATTTCCTAGCGCGATTGAATGTCCAAAATCCTTTGTTTATTATTTTTGCCAGGAAAATGGTTAAATGTCATCAGCTAGATTAAGCTGGTTAACATGCTCGAGAGCTTAATTAATGTTTTGTATAAGTGGAACAGCACCTTTAATAATTGCAAATCCCTTTTTCATAGTGTCTCTTACTGATTCATGCTGATTCAATCTATGCTTCATCTTAGATCATTGCTAAATAAACTCCATATGTTTGTATGTTGACAATTTAGTGGGTTACGGGGCTATTATGTTGATTTTAATGTCTATGAGTGTTTTTTTGAGGCAGATCACAGATGAATAACATATTTAACCGTCCTCTTCATTATCTGCGAGTATTATTATTAATGAAATATTCACCGTTTAGTAACGAGGTTAGGTCTGGAGTAGGACTTTGTTAACCTAACCCATATGTCTTATGTTATGGTCATTTTAAAATGTAATGTTTAAATGAAGATACATTTACTTTTTAACCTCATCGAGAACACTTTGGAAGAGCAGGACGCGAAACATTTTAATTGTGGTAAAGTGCCTCCGAGCACACAGTCAGTGAGCCAGAAACTGATTTCTTACCCGCTGATATAGTCTCCAACAAAGTATATTTAATGTTTCCTCCCTATTTCAGATAGATCGGGACGATACTGGAACCCTTATCTCGGATGGATAGGGTGGCATGGTTATGGTTTCAACCCCTGAATTCGCTCTCAACTATAAATGACCATCCCTGGCAATTTTTTACATTCTTTATACAGGGCCAACCATGCTATTCTTGGACCAGGGTTGGTCTTTCATAATGTAAAGTGAAGTCACGGTGCTGAAACTGCAGCTTTCCTGCCAACTCCCTTGGAGCGAGTAAGCCTGAAATAAATCTTGGCCAAACAAGTCCAAAAAGGTAGAACAGAAATCAATCCTATCATTACTTGCCGAGCATATGCCATTTATTTACATTATATATCATATGGTATACATCTTATAGTCCTTGAGTGTTCCATCGGACCTGCTCATTGCATTAAGACCGCTGACTTATACAATGTATGATTTGAGAAAGCAACCTTCTGGAGATTAAATATCTACATGTAGAAGAATACACAGTAGCAAACCATTCAGGTAGACTCGAAGAGCGGAAGATCTCTTTTCAGACAGTCCAGGCAGTAAATAAAAATCCTTTGGAGCTTAACCTGCCCCATTGGCTACAACAGGCCAGCTATACATTAGATGGTCCAAGAGTAACAGCAGACAGCAATAGTGATGGTTTACAGAAACTCTATGTGTCCATAAACATACTGCTACCATTTTGAATCTTGCAAACTTGCTCGGTATGGACAGAGCCGGTCCCTGTACTGGTGGAGACGATGGACAACAGGGAGAAGATGCCCGGGAGAAAATAGGCAACAGCAGATGAACCATTAACCTCCTGAGATAATTTTGCCAAGGTTGCTTGTACTATAAGTAAGGCTTTCTTAGTTGTATTTGTAAAAGTAAAAAACTGGATCCTTATAAAATTTTGTCAATGTTTCCACCCACCTGCGGACTCATTTGGCAGGCCCGGACTGTCAATGACACGAAGACCCTGGCACCTTAAGGTCAGCGACAGATCACGTAAGGATATGAGTGGCTGCACACCTTCATGCTGACATAGCGTGCAGACAGTCATATCCAGCTCTAAAGTTTCTAGCTACCTGGGCAAACCTTGTTTCTGGTGTCCCCTTCCTCATTGTACTTGCTTGATAACATAGGACAAGCCCCTGACCAGTTCCTTACCCTAGGAAACTGAGTAGTTTGAATACATGATAGGACCAGCCCCATGTCTACCATCAAGAAGAACATTTCCCTCATGGGGACAACTTTAACTAATAGAACGGTTAAGCCTACGTCACAATGTCCTCTTAACTCCAAGAGTTACAAATTCACCCAACATGTTTCTGTTTTCCATTTAAAGTCCATTACATTTTTACACAAGTGCATTCATATTAATCACCGTGTTTCAGAATGCAGATTCCATACCCATGCACATTACTGTTAGGTGCGCCGCATGTGCATGTATTAACATCCATCTAGGTCAATTAGCGTAAGTATTTCCATAAGAACATTACGTTACATCATTCTAGTCACGATCAAACGTTCGCCTGCTTGAAGTTAGGCAAAAATGCCGAAATCACTGTGAAATGCTATTAACTGGCCACAAAACGAAAGGACAACAACTGTAGTAGCGTAAAGAAGAATACTTAAATGGGAACACCCAACATTTGTTATTGCTTGTATCAGATTAAAATTATTTTTGGAAAATATTGTGCTGTTTTATAGTCATTCTCCACTCTAGTCACAGCTCCAATAATGCTGTTTAAGGCAGGGTTTAGTAGTTTATTTATTTCCCTATACATTAACCTGATGATAGAAAGGGTGGTGGTGTAGGCTCCCTACGATCCCCAACCTGTACTTTCCATCCTATTCCCTCCATCACTCTCTTTCTCCTCATTTTATGTTCATGCTATCTATTTATTTTGTATAGCTGTCGTATACCAGCCCCCCTTGGTCTTGCTAATATCTTTCATGACCATTTCTCCTTATGGCTACCCCACTTTCTCTTTCATCCTTGGAGACTTCTTGGATCGCAGAAGACACCCCTCTGAGTCCTGTGGCTTCAAATTCCTCTCCATTACCTTCTCTTTTGAACTACTAAGTGCCCTACTCACGGTGATGGTCACACTCTTGACCTTATCTTCTCTAATTCCCCTTTCCCCTTCTCTGACCACGACTTCCTATCCTGGAAGCCCTGAAGACAAATAGTTAAAAGGGCTGCATGATTGGGGCAGTACAGCCTGACCAAGGCAGGGTTAAATGTTAAGCAGCAGGTGGTAATCAGGATGGCAGGGAGGTGAATGAAAGGTCACCGTTTTTTTTTTGTTGCTAAGGGTATAAATGGGCAAGACCTTAGTGGATCAGCCTTTTTCTCTCACTAAACTGCCGAATTTGTGTCAGACGCACCCGCCCGCCCTGTTACTTGGTGGGTTTTTTGGGGGTTCCTGTCACAGCTGTGTACTGGTGGTGAAGGGGTGGATAAATAAAGGGGGGGGAACTCGGGCCTGGTTAATATTTGGTTGCGTTGGTAATGGGGTCACTTCAACGGCTATCCAGCAGGTGTTGGTACTTAAGTGGTTTGTACAGTGGGCCCTCTGAGCTGGTGATCGGCGGCTAGGGGGTTAAAGGAACATGTGTTTTAGGGCTGGTTTGGCCGTGAGTGATAGGTTTGCCAGAGTCTTTCCCTCCATTTATGGTGTATGGTTATTTATCCACTTATGTTAACTCATTTCATAATTCATGTTAATAAAAGCTGTGGCCTTCTCAATCCAAATTAAAATTGTCCTGTGTCGTTCTTTACTGTTAATAATGATAAGGGAAGGATACTTGGACTTGCCTAAGTCATGCTCTCTCACCTTGCCCCTTACTCTTACACTTTCTTCCCAATAACCACTCCTCACTTCAGAAATTCTCAACCGATTAATACTGTTCTTCACCCACCGCTTTACTAACACCTCTCCTCTATGTCAGTCTGTACGCTCATCCAATGATTTCCATCTGTCCTCTCCTCTATCCCCTGGAATGCCCTCCTCGACCTATCCATCTTTCTCCCTCCCTCTGGTCCTTTAAAAAATCCTTCTTTGGTGACTCCTATGAACCTATTAATGGCCTTCCTCCCATATTCCTTTAGCTCACCTTTATTGGTCCCTCTCCTGAAAAACCAGTGTGGCTTCTCCATCCCTAACAACGGCACTTTTACCTCCTGTGTAATACAACCTAACTCCCTCCAGATTGTAAGGGAATATGATGCCGATATATAAAACAATAAATAATAATCACATTGCTGAGGTCATCCTCTTAGAGGATTAGAACCCAGACATTCTGTTTTTTACAGCTATAAAAACTTGTTAGAATCACCAAGAAGTTACAATGCATACCTCCCATCATTTAATGCGGCCAAAGAGGGGCACTTCTGTTTTAGGGGGTTGTGTGATTAGAAGTGTGGCTAAAAGGCAGATTTTTATCAAGAGCCTTTTACAGCCTTTTCAACTGTAACCGAAGAAGGCATTTATAAAAAGAAAAAGAGTCATTATGCGTTCTGTTTACAATATTTAATTTATAAACCAACTTTCAATGAACCCCTGGAGCAAAATGTGCAGAAGAGGGCATGACCTCACCCCCAATGGAAGTGAAAAGTTCAGACATTGGAGGGAAAATTAAGTGAGTAATAATAGCTAAAGTTGATTTAATTTAGTTCAAGTGTTAATAAACGATATTTCTGATATCAATAAACACGTCACGGCATTCAGTAAAGCGCCGCGGCTTTTAAAATCCAAATGGGAGCCTGAGTGGTTATTGTCTCCTTGTTTTCTTTCATCAACAGTGCAGAGGTCCTGCCGTTTCTATACACATTATTGGGGTTTTTAGGGCTGTAGACCCTGCGATACCCCCTCATACCCGGCAAACATTCTGAGCTCCTAGAAAAAGAGGGCCTGTCGCTTCTGAATAGGGCTGTTTTTGGAGGTATGATAATGATTGATCTTTGTACATAAATAAACATCAACATCATGAAAACAAATAAAAAAAAACAACAAAAATAATAAAATAATAAATAAATTAATATTAATAAATTATATTATAATAATATAAAAAATAATAATAAAATAAAAAAATAAAAATAATAAAAAAAAATGTCTCTTCACTCCTTGGTTTTGTCTGTCAGTTTCCTGCTCTATAGCTAAACTATTGCCTTTCTTCACATGGAATGATTATAATACTAAATTAAATTAAGAAACAGCAAAGAGGAGTCCGTAATTAGTGAAAGACACCAACAGAACACGGCTTTTTGAGATGCAAGCTCTCTGGCAATGATTATAGCCGGTGTAGCATACCGCGCTACTGCACGTGTCTGGTGTATGTTACACGCATGCACTCATTTAGTGTACAACCTACGCTTCCTTCCAAAGCCAAAAAAAGGAACAAAACAAAAAAAGAAGAAAAAAAAGCGCACCGGCTCCGAAGGAAATGTTTTTATCATTCATGCTCAAAGAATTTCCAAAGATACACACTGGAAGGCCTTTGCTTACTCAGATTACCAAAAATTATAAATCACACGCACAAAATTTTCATTGAACTAGATGTCTTTTTGGCCGTCTTGTTGAAGGAAACGGACAAGTACTTAATCTGGCAGCTGGAGGGGCCTGCAGGATGCTTCCCAGAGAATGTGGATCCATTCCCTGTAGGGGCCCTTTGGAATGAGAAGCTGGTAAAACTGACGCTTTTAGAGTCAAAAAAAAAAAAAAAGAACCCAGGGAAACATAAAAAGAAAATCGTTACACGGTTGCAAAGTGTGGCAGAATTCCGTGGCCAGAACTTACTTCTGTTCTAGATTAATTGCCTGAGAAATAAATTCTGCAATCATCATCATGTTAAATACACAGAATATGGGTACGGTTCGGGCTCCGTAGCAGAATTCTTTACCGTATGGATCCAAAGTGTGAAGACCAAGGTGAGCCGCTGGATCCAGAGAACCTGACAGGAACTCATCACAGTTCCTCATGAGTTCAGAAAGAGGACCGGAGCTCCTCTGCTTTTAAGGGGCCATGGAAGATAATTAAATTGATGCAGAACGGATGTGGATGATGACAGAAGTAGTTAGGTTAATACAGCGAGCGATTTAAACATGCATTCAATAGGCATAAAGCTATCGTAAAAAATATGATAAAACCAAGGACACAATAAGGTTTGAAGTCTTACACTAGCAGGACATTTTCAGATTACGGGGGCAGCATGGATCTAATCCGCCATTAAATTCAATGCTTATAAATTTGTGTTTTCTCTTATTTTTCTTAGAAACAATAAAAACTCTGATGCCATTGAATGTGGGCAGAGCAGTGGCAACGCAACACTGCCGTCATATTAAGGCATCACATGTGCCCCGATGGTAAGTATCATTATGTATCTACATACACAATAGTACTTTCTGGTCAGTAAGAGAATTCAACCAAACATTAAAGCAAATTAAAAAAACACATATTTTAACATTTACCATTTTATTGAACTCTATTGAAAACAGAAATGACTTTCATAAACGTTTTGAGTTTTTTTTTTATACTATCAGCAAAAGAGAAAATGTTTGATTCAAGTGTTTCTGGGTTTTTTTTTTTGTTCTTTAGCCTCTCATATTCTACTTAAAATGTCTTAAGCTTCCTAATTGATTCTTCCTACTTTAAAATAAACAGCCATAAACATAAAAAAGGTATTGTATCCTTTTTTTCTGTACAAAATGTTGTATGCAATCAAAGGCTATTTTTATATACTTAATTATACGTTTATAGGAAATAGAGGCAGATGATTACATGGGTACAACAAAATAATCTGTTTTTTTTTTTAAATAAAATTAATTAAACTGCCATTACTCTGAAATGCAGTCAGTAGAGTAAATGCTCAGCTAACTTTAAGTAAGTTAATACTCATTGTGATATTAATAGGGTGTTATAGAAACCAGGCAATTTATATACGAGATATAGTATTTGCTTATCCAATAAGCCCCTTATTTGACCAGAGATGCTTAAAATCACTAAAAAAATCACTAGCTGGTATCATCTTGGCAGAGCCGACCACAGATCGCCAATCTCTATACAATTCATGGAATGCAATAGAAACCTAGAAGCCAACTGACTGCATTTTAGTTTTTGGACATCCTGTGGCCACCAAGCAGCAGATGATGGGAATTGAAGTCCATGAAGAGTTAGGGCTCTAGGATGGAAGGACTGTGGCTTTCCTACTGCCTTTTGGACAATAATACAGATTTTTTTTGGTCAATTGAGAGTCTAGCTAGAAGAAAGGTTAAAGCTTAATCACTCTGAAAAGAACCTTTTCCATATACAGGAAACCCTTACCAAGTAACACTGAAGCCCACACGGCGTATTCTGAAACATTCTTTACAAAGGGCTACGTATCCGCCGTAAGAACAATAAACTACAATGTAAGTCAGGCTTGAAAGAAGTGCACGGAGATTAACAAAGTAATTAAGAAACTCCACTAAACGTATACACAGAAAAATGTCATTTCCTTTCCGCCGTTACAAATGTCGACGAGCAGTAATTAAAATTGTCTAGACCAATATTCTATTATGACGTTGTCCTTCAGGGCGTCTATTTATTGGCTTATTTTAAACAAGCAGAAATCACCCGAAACTTTGTGTTGATGGATATATATATATATATATTTATATACTCAGATAAAAACAGGAAAAGCAAATAAATAAAAATGAACATTACCAGAATTTTAGGTCTAGGTGAGAGAAAGATCTTAAGTAAATGTTGTATTGTTAAAAGAGGCGATGGTCTGAGCTAATACCTGGTAATAGATATGATAAAAATACAGGAATACCGGAGGCCTCCTAGAAATCCTACATACATAAAAAATGCCCTGAATAGTCAAGTTCATAGAAAGTTGGCTGACCTCAACCATGTAAGCAGCCACGGACTAGCCAATTGGCACATCAGGCAAATGCCCAAAGGGCTGCTGGCCAACAGCACCATCCTATCTGCCATTCCGCCAGCATGTTGGGTGGATAGGTCCGGCCAGATGGTACCGACGTAGGATTCATTACCACTCCTTATTCTCAAAAGAGTTTGCACTTACAAGTAATGTTCTGTCAAAATGTTTTATCTGTGTAATTTACGGTTTATGGAGAAAAATCATTTACTCAGTGTCAGATTTCAAATTCCAAAGCCTACAAATCACGCTTCCTGTGATTTATGAACATATCCATTGCCCAATGGAACAAGATGGCGCTACATAGATAGAATAATAATAATATTATCTGCTACCTAATGCTGTTTATCCCTTTTCGCACCCTGAACATTAGGAGAAAGAGATATCCCAAGCCGAATAAAACATATCCGTCCCACTTAGTAGCCTGGTCCTTGCTTTTGTTGAGACTGAGAACTTCCGATATTCCATGGGGTGGGTCCAGCTCACTTTGTGGGGTCTTACTGAGTCCTGGTGCTGTATCAGGACTGACTAACCAACCCTTTTTTAACATTGACACGGCAAGTTGCAATGTAACGCACAGAGGAAGAACTGGTAAAGTAAAAGAAGTTTGGGGGACCTTAGGAGGTCAAAAAACCAGTAGAGGAGCCAAAAAAGTGTCCTCCTTCTTCTCACAGCCCACGTTTGTGTCGAATGCCGGAGCTGGGCTACACAACCATTTCTCCCTTCGCCACTGAAAAACTTAATACAAGAAAGAGTCACTTGGCACGCGATCAGACAAAATCCCATTCCTGGCTCGGTGTTAATCTAACACAACAAACTCGAGGAGAGCATGATTTGCCCTTTAACTGGAATCACTCCTCCGTGTTATCAGGATACCAAGTGTGAACCACACGTCTGTTATCGACGCTCAACCCGCTGCTCGACACCGCACTTTGTTAGCAGCAAGGAACGACGATCTGATGCTGTGTTGATTTTGGCGCTGCCAACAGCATTTTAAAAAAAAAACTACAATTTGTGGTCGTTACGACTCAGCCAAATACGTGCATTAAACTGTTGATGTCAAATCGCAGTGGATGAACCTGATGTAGAATTGTGGGGAAGCGAATCCTGCCAGAACGCATTACATCATGTAAATTTACCTAATGAATCATGGAAGTTGGCAGCTACACGTTAGTATATCGCTCTTGTAATTTATCAAGGATAAAATCCAAACAAAACACTTTAACAAAAGAATATGGGACACTGCGGTTTACTGGGCTGATGGTATTTTCAGAAATGGTTTAAGTGGGAGGTTAGCTGTGGATATCTCAGAAATGTCGCGTGAGGTTTCTGCGGAGAAAGTTTAATTAAAGAGTTTTGTCGCTTTCACAAAGATCAGCATCAATCAGAACATCCGTCTTGATGATATAAGTATTTTTTGTGCACCATGGAAATGGCAAAACATAGACACAGAACACCCAAGCAAACATAGTCTGACCCCCCCCTACTAGTTGAAGGGAAAAGTGAGCCTATAATAAAAAGAGGACAAGGATAACCCCTAATATTTCAGGTGTCCATCTCCAGGCACCTTTGTTGGGGGGCAGAACGGCGGCAGGGTCAGAGTATGACCACCCGCCTACCTTACCCACCTGGCCACTTCAGCTTCAATGTATCCCATAACAGCCACGCTGTGATACATTTCTGTATCAATTTGAAAGCATGATGGGCTGGTATGGGGAGAACTTCTGATCCTCTCGACCAGCACCTGATTCCCGCTGCCCACAAAAGCAGGACAGTGGGGCATCTCAGCGGGACAGCAAGATAGAGCCTGAAAATCAGCATGGTTCCGCAGAAAAAAACAGGACAGTTGGGCAGTATTCAAAAAAGGAGTCTCTCCATCAACGCAGAAATGCCGCACGGGACTGCCAAGGGACTCTTTGCATCCTCATGGATGAGAACCACCAGAGTGAAGACTTCTGTGCAACCATCTCTTTGATCATTAGCTAAGGAGCTCCCCTACACACCCATTGAGCATTCAGAAGGCTTAAGCTATAATTATAAGCCCCATGCCTCATTTAAGGGGTTAACGTCCAAAACGTCTCCGAATTACTAGAAATATAAAAAATAATCTTCCATATATGTCAAAATAATCATTTTATTGCAGTTTCATCTTTAAAATTGAATCATATAGGTGGACTTATTTCATCACCAGTAGTGGCCCCCTCAGCACGTCAAACATTTTGGACCATTTAAAGGATCCATTTTCTCGGGGTATAATTGGGCAGTAAATCCATTTGCAGTTAAGCCTTTAATTAGATTGCAGAACATTTGGCGAGTTCCCCAGGCTTGTTTAAAATCCTCCGGTGTCCTTATCGGGTGGATATAACTCGCTAAGTCAAGATCTATTACTTAATTAAGCTTCAAAGAAATGAATTCTGCCATTTAAGGCTCCGGTTCCAGCCGGCGATTTATTGTCTGGATATCACCGACTTTCCGAGTTATTACACATCCCGGTATTTGGATACGGCTCGTGTGAGTGAGTGCGTGTAACGGGGGCTTCGCCGTCATGTTGGTGGTCTTCTAGCAATTACTGCTTTGCTTGGAACATACGCCTCTCTGAATTCACTGCTTCCTTTCTGTGGTTTCAACCGTTATTAGTCTCTGAAGGTGGAATTTTAAGTTATGGGCAGAAAACATTGTATTTAATATAAACTCAAGGTGTTAAATGTATCCAAGTCGTAGAAACGCGGAATCTGGCGGGCAGATCAGACTCCTGCGGCCCCGTCCGGTCTGCCCGTTTTACCTACCGTAAGGACTCAGATCTCAATCAGGCCTTAGTCTTGTCTCTGCCGGGAGACGGATCCATTTATTTACCACCCTCTTGTCTTTAGTATGTAGCACGGGCTTTTTAATAATTGATTTTTTTAAAGAGATATAACAAATTATTTTTAATGAATGGATTCACAGCTGGCCTGTCATTGAAGAATGAACAAAATGTGAACCATACAGAGTGTTACCGACTTTTCAAGGAAATGTATATTTTTAACAGTAACTTATCATAAAGGTCTATCGTCATCAGGAATAACAGCCGTGTATTCAGGTTACCATTTAATTAAGGTAAGTATAACACACATACACGTATTAACCATTTATCCGTCACACTGATACACTAGCCAGGTGTGATAGGCATACCTGGGAACTCTACAGGTTTTACTTCTACCCCCTCTGCAGGGAGGCTGATGCACTTAATCTACCACCCTCTCAGTAAAGTAAAACTAAAACCTTAGTTTATGTGTAAGCCTCGGACCCTGGCTAGAGTATGACATGACACGTTGTAACATTTCTCGTCCTTTGAAATTATTGTCGCTCTTTTAAGCAAACTTGCTTACAAAAATCCACATTCTGAAAGCTGAGGAGCTTCGGTGCAAACGGACAAACAACGGAACCAAGTGTGCGACAGAACAACACCTAACCAAGGAAAGAGTGAAAGAACAAACGGAGACAATAATCATTACACATTCAGTCTACGCAGGGTTCTGATTACCATCTCCGGGGCGAGAAAGGTCACATGGCCGGGGCACTCAAAGGGTTAAGGCGCCTGAGCTGGTATGTGCGGGTGTCATTTATGTAGGTTAATTGGGGTTTGCAGGTTTTACAGCTGGCGACCTTTCACAAACCACCCCCCTCCCCAGAGACTGCGGAGACAGGAGCTGATAAACCGGATCAAATGTGCCTGTAAAATAGCTGCGAGGTTCCCGAAAACATAACTCAGGGCAAAAAAAAAAACGGGGAGGAACAATTATGATATTATAGGGGGCTTGGTTAGTGATACACAGGACCATTTAAAAGTTTGGGGTCACTGAGCTGTTTTATGGAAAACAAGGAAATTCCGCGCTGTAACATAATCACAAAAGGGTTTCTGACCATCAATTAGCCGTTTAAATGTAGACATGGATCAGCGAACACAGGAGTGATGGGAGTGATAAAGGGCCATTGGAACACAGGAGTGATGGGAGTGATAAAGG
>VKOC01000001.1:58477487-58513762 GCA_009364415.1 Spea multiplicata | reverse complement strand
GTAAGTTGGGGGGGTTAACACAGGAGGATCCAGGTCCCCTGCATCGCTGCGGGGGATCTGGATCTTAGTCTCATAATCAGACCTATATGAGGTCTGATTATAAGACGACCCTGATTATAAGACGAGGGTTATTTTTCAGAGCATTTGCTCTGGAAAAAAAATCGTCTTATAATCGAGCAAATACGGTAATATTTTGTAATATAATTGAAAGCTGTTGTTGCCTAAAGAAAAATAAACGAGAAAAATAAAAAAAAACAAATAAAATTTGTCTTTTTCCTAGATAAAATGTAGTAGGGATTTGAGAATACAAGCTTTAGAATTCGAAATAAACGGTCCTTTTCTGTATTATTTGTATGTCGTTGTCATATAAAGTTACACGCAGCTCAGTACAAGGAGAACGGAATGGCGTTTTCAGAGAAGTTCTGGGCAAAACATTTCATTGTATCCACTTAAAAAATTATAACTTTGGACCGTGTAAATGAATCTTTTTGTTTCTTGTAGCTGGAAATCATTTGATAAACCAAACTAATGAATTATTACAGGCTATAGAGTTTCTTATTATTTAAACAAATACTTTATCTCTCTGGCATCCAATGGCTGTCAGGCTCTTAAACCGGTCAATAGTATTTATACATCGCGTCAACAAACATATTCTTCCGTAAACTTTTCTAGAACAAACTGATCATCCAACGTTCATATTCTCACAGAACAGGCATATGGCTCCTGAATTAAGACGTTTAAGTCTTTCGATCAAAAAAAAAAAATGTGCAGACCCAAATCTGATCTGCCGTCAAATTCTGTTTCTCATGGATTTATGAGACTCCAGGGTCAGTGCCTGAATATTGGGACTGCCCCACAACAATCAGGACTGTTGGGAGGTATGACATATTGATAACTCTGTTCTTTTGGATTTATATGTTTTAGTGAGGAGGACATTAATATTCCTTCTCTTCGGAAAATATCCAAACAATGCTCTATGAATGAGAACCAAACCACCGTGTAATCTCTAGTGTGTTATGTTCTTACACGTAAGACACAAACATAAATTACATCAGATGTTATAGGAAAAAAACACAGTGCATGCAATTTTATTTTATACATGTATAACATGCACATGTGTCTTCAGATATCCTACAAGAGGAGTAATTATGGGTGGTGTGGTAGACGTTTCTGGTGCGATGAAGCATTTTTTAATTCTAGCTAAAGGATAAATATAGCCCTCCATGAGACCAAAAAGATCATGTTTGCAAAATCAGATCAGTAAAATCACTAATATGCCAAAACAGGATCTGGAGACGTAGAAAAGAACCTTCGTAGGTCTATATAAGCTTAATAGCCAAGTGAGTGTAAGGGATTAATTGTGACGCTGGATGGACATAGGAAAAAAACCCAGTTAGAATGTTCTATGAGTAATACGGATAGTATGTGTTACCGGCATCCATGTTCTTCTCTGCCACAACTGGCTTCAATATATCAACCTGAAGGAAGCGAGTGAATCATGTCTTGTGCAGATGAGATGGCAGATCTTCTCAGTCACTCAAAGGGGTTTATTCACTAAACAGAGAGTTGTCAAATAAGTTTAAAGGGGAGTTATGGTTTCAACTCCCTGATTTAACTATATATTACAAAGGGCCAACACTGGCCGGGGCCGTGATGGAGATGGCAGAGAAGAGCTGCTCTACAGCTGGTATGGATATTAGCTCATTAACCCAGTGCGGAGCGGCTCCTCTATCCCATCCACAGCCAGACAGTAAGCGTGGGAGGGCTTGAGGTCACAGTGTGCTCTGATTTGCTGTTCTGCCTTCTTCCTTCTCTTTTCTGCCCTCCCTTTTCCTTCTCTTCGTGTTACATTGGCTTGTGTGCCCAGTCCCAGGCCAATTGTCCTGCTATTAGTCCTGTCCAATGTCACAACAGATTGGCTCTTCATTGGTTACACATTCACGGTGCCTATTTTAAAGTGAAACTTGGTTTCAAATGTAACAGGCCTGTATGTGACATCATGTAGAGGAATCTGCAACATACTGTTTTTGTTTATTTTATTTATATTTTACTTGGCCGACGGGAAAAAATAGGGGCCCCTTTTGTATAAGTGGTCCCGGCTCCCATGTTCCTTAAACGGCCTTGGCCACAGTGCGTACATATGGGGTGGAAATGGTAACGGGATGGTACTAAAAGAAAAAATTACTCTTTTTTTCTGTAACTATTTTCTTTAATTATTTTTCCCCCAATAAAAATGTGCACAAAAAGACAAAACAGTGTTCAAGAAAATAAAACAAATATTTTCCATGACATTATTTTAATACACATGGATCTATTTTCCTCCCTCTTTGTCAGAATTACAGCGAGGGCCAAGAAAATAATAAAACGATGAATATATTGGTTTTTTTTACCCAACACAAAATGTCCTGCGCTGTAATACGTGTGTTCTACACTCCTGGAGAATAGCAAGAAAAGGTAGATAAGAGGGCAGCCAGACTCCTCGCGTCTTTGATATATGAACAGTCTGTTACTTTTTTTATTATTAGGAATTATAACAAGAAAAAAAATATATTATTACACTGGAGTCAGAAGAAGAAGAAGGAGGATTAAGAGATTCAAGCTCCAATAACTGTCTCAATGGATATTTGGATTAAGCTTTGCAGTAGTACAGGGTACCTGGCATCACAACAAAATAATCTCTCTGGATTCTAATGATAAAGAGTTACAGAGTGAGAGTGAAGAATTCCATCCATTGAAGAAGTTAACATTGAAGAACCTGCGGACGGATTGGTGGAAGGCTTGGTGGAAACCCTCGCAGCTTTATGATTAAATTCATTAAGTAAAATTATACTCGGCTTGTGCTTTTTCTGAGATGGTGTTATTGTTATAGAGAAATTTGATTAAATGTAAGCAAATCCTCAGCAAACCCTTAAAGAGACAATGATGTATGGGTGGCACGAAGCAAGTACCAAATGCGATTTGTGGACACTTTGAGGAGAGCAGAAGGTGAAGGCATGGTTGACACGTCTATGATGAAGCGCCTTTGGATTGCATTAGGGTATCAGTCTTTGCCGTTGGCTCCCTTGTAAGTGTCGATGTAATAAGACAATTGGATGGCTTTAACTAATTATCCTGTGAGCCAGAAACATTTCTTCTTAGGACTGCTTCTCTCCTCTAATGCTTCTTCCAAGTTGCTGACGAGGCCAGGAGTACCAGTGACCAAGCACCGCATATTTCTTCTGTTTTGAGTCCGCTTCGCTACGGGATGACGACTAGCCGTTCCAGATCAGCCTCTGGATTCCAGATGTGTGTGAATTCTGCACGCTAATGGTTTTTAAGTGCCTAGCATATTGCAGAATTCACACTCGGGATGAAGTATGCTCAAAAATCCAATACGAGGTCGTCTTTCCCCTGGAATTTATTCTACAACAGACGCTGTTCAAGCACAATCTTCTTATTTTATGCATAAATTCGGATGGTGATGTGGACATGTTTCTTTCTTAAGTACTTATGCATATAAAAAGCTGGTGTGTGATTAAGGATTCTGCTAGCCAGTTGGGCCAGTGGAGATGTCCATGTCCATGTTATTGAGGAACGCCAAACAGAACAGATAGAAGAAATGAAATACCAAGAGACATAGAGAAATGATGACTACTGTTTGTTAAAAGTCCTCATTGCCGTTGTAATTAAAGCCAAATGGCTGCCCCACTGATATAGTGTTCTTAATCTATTTTACATCCTGAAACAAATTAAATGGAAAGCTGCAAGTATACTTCAAAAAGCTTTCCTGGAAAATATCCCCGAGCTCTCGTTACTTATAGAATAAAAAAGGCAAAAGAATGCGTTTCACCTGCAGGCCCAGCGTGGACGTCAATTCGAAATAACATTCTCCCATCAAGTAAAGCCCCGCTTTCAGAAGCATTTAGTCTTCAATAGCTGGTACGGTAACAGAAGAAGATGCTTTGCTTAGCATTCTTGTAAATGGTAAAGGTTGTCTTACGCAAAGGGACAATCTAATACCCCCTAAGGCCCAACCAACCAAGAACACATTCTAAAAAAAGGTTCTTTGGAAGAACTTTAACATTCACTCAGTTTAAGGTTCTAAAACCTTATTTTATCCATTCCATTTGCCTTTTTGTCCAAATTAACATACTTCATCCATAACTACAGTTATTTTTTCCAATTTTTGCCTTTATAGTAATTTGAGAACAAATTGGGGGCAGAGATAAAAATAGGGGCAGAAAAAAGGACCCAGGAAACAACTGCCCCATCCATTAAGCCTAAGGCCAATAAAGAAAAATGGGGCAATGAAACAGCTGCTCCCTGTAACATCTTATCTTGTAATCAGCATCCACGGTCAATGCTCGTCCTGCTGCCACATCCAATATGGCGGACCTTCAAGGTCCTTATGGTCTGCAAAGCACCTCACAGGCAAGCCTGCCCTATAAAGTAGTTATATATATATAGATAATATATCATATGGCAGTATCAACCATAAAATCGTTTAAGGCAGTTACTTTATATTTGTTTAGGAAAGTCCTTAGCAGACCAAAGGTACATAGTGGCAGAAGATAAGTCAGATACTGGGTAAATACAATGTGCACACAGTGATGATGAAACCCAAGTGCCATGAACAATACACGATACAGAGTTCTGATATTCAAAGAGACACTCGGACTACTATGTCACACAATATCTCCCGTAAGGATTATTGGTTTGACCTATAACCACAGCAAATGCCACAGGGCAGGAAGTGTTTGTCCAATTCTCCATTCACAGGGCAAATGCATGACAGCTTTGGGTGTCAGAGACGATCCTTCCAAATGAACGGGGCTCTTATACCGACCACATAGGAAGAATTCAAGTGAATCAGAGATACGTAACTGCATCGGGTCGCCAACATAATTCTACAGAATTCCACTTACTACTAATAGCTTATTACTTAAAATAGGATGTTTGGTTTGGAAGTTTGCCCTTAAATGTATAAAAAAAGAAGAAATTCCAATGTCGTTCTACTATGCAGAATGCAAGTCCTACGATAGTTACTTCTGATTTGAAGAATTTGGCCACAACCATGTTTTTTTTATTTTGTGCATTTTATTCACTGAACATACATATAGCCATTGGGATATCGACTGTACCAAGGATTTTTATTCCAGCTGGATCCTTTATGTGTTCCTTTCATTGGTTTCCTATGTAGATCCTTTTGGTAAATTTAGGTTGAAAAGGGATAGAATACCACCCTGAGCGTCCTGTCCACCAAATGACTTCTGGACTTCTTTATTTCTGGAGCATTTCAAAAGTCAATGATCCTTACTCGGCTACAAGAAGGAGGGAGAATAACATACAGGGGCAGAAAAAAGGACCCAGTACAGAATGCTATTTAAAATATTACTTTTATGTTTGTGTACTGACTATTTGTCCATCACTCGCCTGTGATGCCCAAAAAGTCCATTCCATCCCGTTTTATTTACTTAAGACCTAATTTCAACATAAAAACATTGATTCTTGGGGTTTTAGAATCAGAAACCGATCAAGCAATCTGAGGGTTTAGGACCCTGAGGGTGCAGAATACCCTCAATAGTTATAGAACTACAACTCCCATGATGCTCTATTATGGTACGTTGGCTATAAAGAGGGCATCGGAGAAGTGGCGGTTCCACAAAAGTGGGAGAGCTACTGAAAAAAAAGGGTCTCCGAGGATGTGGGGCACTTACATGCTACTATATGAAATGGCTGAACGGTTATGACGGTTTGACGTTCCTTTAGGATCTTGACATTGAAATGGCTGCGGTTTTATGCGTAACTAACGATGGTGTCTAACGTAATTAAAGAAAAGTAGAAATTATATATATATATATATATTTTTGTCGGGGCAGACCCGGCTGAAAACGCACAAGTCAATTACCTCCACAATATGTCTCTGTGCGTTTAAATTCAAAGCGACGGGTGTCTGCAGGTCCCAGAACACTTACTGTTTATTTTGGATTCGGAGGTGTAATTTTCAGGGTCATTCATCAAACTGACCCATAATCAGTTAAAAAATAATTAACGTTTTTATTTCTGGCAGCTAGCGGCAGTTTGTCACTATGTTATGGGAGGAACATTTCTCAAAAGGAAAAATTCTCAAATGAAGGAGCAAGATATGAAAGAAGGAAAACAGATGCTCCGGTGGCTACATGTACCGCTGAATATAAGTCGATGCTGTTTTAAGCAGTGCATGTAAGTTTTAGATGAAATGTAAGGAAGTTTTACATTACTGAGGGGGTGGTCGGTATGTGAAACAGCCTCCCAGCAGAAGTGGTCGAGGTGAATACAATAAGAGAATTTAAATATGGATGGGGTAAGCATACGGCTCCTGAGTCTGAGACCAAGGATTGATGGTTGGACCAAATGGGTCTTATCTGCCGTTACATTCTATGTTTCTACGTACATGGGGAATATTGCCCTATAGATACATTTTTAGTTATGTTCTGTTCAATAAAAAGCATTTCTTTTTAAATCATCCACCCAGACATATTGCCATTCTTGCTTCCTCATTCACTCAGACTTGTGTGTTTGTTGGAAGTTGGCCAACATTTTTACTGTTTGCATAGTTCCAGAGTGGAATTTTCAACAACATTGTGCAATTTGTGAAAACATCCCAAAAATCTGATTGTGTCTCAGCGGGCCGGCTGACTAAAGCCACGGCAGGTCTGTAAGACACGCTTCACGTGGATACTTCCCGGATTCATAAAACGGATGAGCGATCAATGCCGCTCAGGACATAACCGATAAAGAGCTCGTCTGCTGGGCGGTCACACATTGGGGGTGTCTGTCTTTGGAATAGTTAGAGACATCTCTTAGCCTTGATGTCTCTTCTTAAGCAGGCACAAAATGTGTGTAAAGAATTAAATTATTATTACTATTATTATACTTTATTTATAAAGCGCTGACAGATTCCACAGCGCTGTACAAAGAAGAAAATGTTACAGATAACGACAAGTACAATACAGCAGTTGACATACAGATAGAAGAGGAAGGGCCTAGCTGGTTGAAGGACTAGACTGGGACCAGTTACAGTATGTTATGTACACAGTCATGATGCCCGTGGGGGCCAGCATGGCCAGAGTGGGCCCTGACTGGGATCCCAAGTAGGGCCAGGTTTTGGCGCCAATTTTTGGTAAGTTGGTAGTCACTTAAGGGGTTGTGTCATGAGGCTGAGGGACATTTTGTAGTCACCTTACCCTGTGTTGTTTGTCCTGCCCTCCCTCCTTGTTTATTGTGTTATTATGGGGCTATTTCTGCTGTCACAGCCGGGTGGGTAGCTTTCCAGGCATCTAGGGGGTGTGAATGCTCTGAGGAGAGCATTTGGCGGGAGATTCCCGGTAGGCAGTGCTGGGAGCCTCAGGTTTGGCCATCTTGGTTTGTCAGTCCCTGTGTGGTGGTTCCTGGTTATTTATGTTTATTGATGTTATTTATTATACTTATGTGTTCAGTTTTGTAGTCTTTGCCCTGTTAACACAACAAGGAGTCGGGCCTAAGGTTGCTGGGCAATGACTTGGTTATTAAATAAAAAAAAAATTCAAGTTTCTGGTGTCTGCCGTTATTCGGTTGAGGGAAAGTGGGTCAGGGGCCTGGCCCTTAGATTAAGGGTACTTGAGTCATATTTTCTAGTCTAATGTCCTTAAAATGTAAAGTTGCTGTGCGACTTTTTTTTTTAAGGATATAAAAAATGTTATAAGCGGTGTAAAAAATACATTTATTCCTCCTAAAAGAGGATCAAAACGAATTTGTCAAAAGTATAGCATTTAGTACTTTTTCGATATGGCACCTATGGATTAAAAAAGGCCTTCGGGTTCTACTGATTTCTTCATCTTTTGAGAAATTATATTTCCGGTAACCGACAAACGCGATGCCGTTCAATACGTCCCGAGTACAGAGGACAGAATAAGGCGATTGTAAGGTGGTTACTTCCGCTGCCAGCTCCTCAATCTTTCCTATATTTGCAACAGAAATGGCACATATTTAGCCAAAATTTAAATCTGTTCTCAACTATAAAAGCAATAAAAACGAGGGAAAAAAGTACAAAACGGCCATCATGTTATTAAATTCTTATGGCGTCATAAATTAACCTGAAAAAACACAGCTGACAGTTCAACTATGTACGATTAAATGCAATCATGTTCCGACATTTCAAACTGCAGGGAAACAGATGTCGTGCGGGAAATTAACATTCGCGTATAAAAGTATGACCATTAGGTTTAAGGCGTAGATAAAATGTACCGCGTCGGTTACAAGGAAATCATGCGTGGGGGTTTATCGCAAAGATTCTGGTATAGGGGGTCTATACATTAGTATATAGGACTGAGAGTATGCGGCGACACCACAGAATGAAATCAGAACTGGGGGATCGTGGTTCTGAGCTCTACCTCGGACCAGAAAATTGGCGAGGCAGCGGGAGAGGGTGGCAAAATCAGGACTGTCCCACACAAAGCAGGACAGTTGGGAGGCATGCTATACAGTTACATTTGCTTTTCTTTTACCGCTAAAGCTGGTAATAAAAGATTTTCACAGAATATTTTCATATTCCATAGTTTGGTGAATTGGACTTTATTGTGTAATTTGTGAGCTCAGGAAGATCCTCACATTTGGCAGTCCCTGGATTTGCCAGGGAAGTCCCGACGACTGAAGTTATGTCACAGCTACCGGCAGGCAAGGCTAAAGTCCAAGTTACGCATATAAAAAATACATTTATTCTTCCTAAAAGAGGATCAAAACGAATTTGTCAAACATATAGCATTTAGTACTTTTTCAATATGGCACCTATGGATTAATAAGGCCTTCGGGTTCTACTGATTTCTTCATCTTTTGAGAAATTATCTTTACGGTAACCGACAAACGCGATGCCGTTCAATACGTCCCGAGTACAGAGAACAGAATAAGGCGATTGTAAGGTGGTTACTTCCGCCTTACAATTTGCATGCATGGTTTCCGATCGCGCGCATTTTATGATGTCACCTATGCATTGATGTCACACGTGCTTCAGTGTCCCACTGTGGGACCCGCGTGAAATTGGTAAATATGCCGCACTCCTAGTTGTCACCTGAATTTCAAAGGGAAATCACACAAGTCAATTCAGGTCGGCTGTAATCAGAGCTGAACCTCATTTCAGGCAGAACGCTCCTGGACTGGGAAGCCAGATTGATACTGGGTAGAAACGTTGGCATTTATTAACTCGGGATCTTTTGAAGTTCTCCAGTGTGAACATAAAATACAATAATAAATGTCACCCGCCTGCCCTGTCTGAGGGTACGCAATAGGAGAGCCGATTTAATACCCAGACTGTCCCGTTCCCTGCTCTTTGTGCCGTGGAGTCATGGCTGATACATTAATGTTCCATAGTAGTGCCTATTAATAAAAAGATCTGAGAAAGTTAGGGAACAGCAGCTTTAACTCCAACTCCTTAGTAAATTAGGTGGAATCGGGACAAAATGGAATTGTTATAATTAACCTCGTCAAATAACATCACCGTTAACAAAGCCCAACGCTGGCACTGCTGAGAAAGAAGAAGACTGAGGTTTGGCGAAGAGTTGGTTTCCGTCACCAGGAGAAACAATATTTCCGAAGCCTTTTTTTATTGTGTTGACGTTCAAAGTGCAAGGTGGAGCACCAGAGTGATTCCGGTTTAAAAGAAGAAAGAAATTCACAGACGGCATAAGATTTTCCACTGATTACAGATTAAGTACAGATGACAAAAACCTCTATAAATAAACCACGATTCGCTTGAATGAATTTAACTAGACGGTTTATAATATCCTGTGGCGCACAGATAACAAAATTCAATATTTGTGAATGCGTTTCGCTATCTTAGCTTTGTCTGTTTGCAAAGGGTGATGTTTATAGCAGCAGCAAAGCCTCATGATAAATATATCTTAGTACATGGGAGCTGCCCCCTCCACAGCATGAACTGTTTTTACCATCAACCTTATTATTTAGTGGATTCTTAGTATCCACTTTCTCCTCTATCCACCCTTACAAATACTGCCGAACCAATCAATAACATTTTGCAACTTAACAATAAGGGATTGGGAACGTAATGGGGAGGAATAATCGCATGGATCCTTAGAACAGTAAAGCAGTACTTGTGTGTTTTTACCGCAATCATGGAACAACTCTTTTAACCCACTCACTTTTCACTGGGGCCAACAATCTCTGCAGAAAAACGTGTTGGGTTGACACTGGGGCACAGATGCTCCTCATGCTTTCCCAGAATCAGATTCTTGATGATCTGGTCCATCTTTTCATTAAACCCTAAATTCCTATCCCCTTGGGTGATATGCAAGCATGTGATTGGCTGATGCCATACCCATTGATTTCAATGGGACCTCAGCTTCTATTGACTAAAAATAGCAGCTTGCATCTAATACCTATGTTTGGGCTTCATTGGATGCAGCATGCCTGGGTCAAGTCTAAGACTTGCAAGAAGCCCTTCATCTGGAAGGCCAAGACCTCACGGCATCTTAAATTACACTTTTTGTCCGAAAACATTCTATATATGTTTCTTTTCAGGTCCTACGTTCAAGACGTATGAACCCTGCTCCATACTGATCCCGAAATGAAAGAACCCTACATTGGAACGCATGCAGAAAAAAGATTGTTGGGCCACTAATACGACAATTATTTCTTTAAAAATCTATAATGGCACGTTGAATTCAAAGAACAAAATGTAAATGTCTTCATTGTATACGTATAGAACTAAGAACGTCAGGCTTCCCCGACGCCACCTTGCTTTTCCCCAGGACCAATAACACACTTTGTGTTTTCATATGACAAAGTCACACAAAGATAAGCTTTGACAATAAAGATATATGTTGTCGCTCGCGTTAATGTGGCACCTATCAAAGGACATTACAAGTAGCCAGATTTTGTGGCGAGTTCCTCGGTGGGGGGGTGGGGTGTCTCCGTCCTGGCTTTCTTCATCTGTCTCGTTAACAGGATGTATGCTTTATTTTTCCAGTCTTAACGATCTGTGATGAAATTACTGAACTCATTTGCATGTCAGTTCTACATCCTGGAGTCTCCAGAGACTCGATGCCGTTACAGGAGCTCAGAGAGAACTCGCTGGACATCCCACAGTCAAGTTAAAGAGTTTCCACAAGGCTTGTCCTTACTATCAAGAATCGATCGAACAGTTCAACTATTACATCATTATACGTTTTATTTATATAGAGTGCTAGTAAATTCCCCAGTGCTGATACAAAAAGGGGACAGTGAAACTATTTAACAAAGGCATTTAAAAACTGACAATGATATTAACACAAAGAAGCAATCATAGAAAAATAGAATTTGATGGCAGATCAGACCCATTCGGCTCATCTAGTCTGCCCAATAATCCCAATGTAAAGACTCAGAGCTTAATCAGTCGTTGCTCTCATCTTAGATGAAGGACCCATCCATGGTTCCCTTACTGTATTATCCTCTTACCATTTCTGCTGTTAGCCAGTTCCACTTATCAACCACCATGTCTTTTAAGTTAAATTCCCTTATATTATGGAAGACAAAAGCCCTGCTACGGCTCGCTTTTACTATCTTTCCCTACTTCATCTAAGGCACTATTGTAAGTTTTATAAATTACATTTCATTTGTAAATTCAGTCTACTAGACCATCACTTACAATGTAATTCATACTAACAAAATACTTCTTATATTGTGAACTATTTATTGCTTTAAATTAGGAATGTAAACCAGGATCCGTATAATAAAATAGCTTGTAATTATAGTATAAACTATCATCAAACTATTTCAGTGTTCCTGCTTATACGATAGTTTAGACGGGAGGTTATCTGGAAAGTTGCCGCGCGAGGGATATATATTACAACTTAAATTCCTTATAAACCTCTCATACGATAATTCCTATCTCAGAATGGGTGTAGGGCTTATAAAACAGCATTACAATTATTATTTGTTTTGTCATGCGTCTGTATATCATAGAGATAAGAAGTCATTATACTGCAATCCTTCTTCACTGTGGATATAGCTGGCTATTGTAATTATCATATCCCTTCAATATGTACAGTCCCATCTGCAATACATTACGTGTAGAGAACGGATGGAGAGAAAGAGGGGAAAATGAATTTCGCTGGTAGATAAGAACTTTTTGGTCGATAAAAAGTGCCAAATCCTTATCTGAAAAGTGCTGCCAGTTAATTTTCCGCTCCGTCTGTCCCATGGATGCGCCTCTGTCCGCAACTGGTCTGTGCATTGGAAATGCTTTGGACATGTGGTTGCCCCCACCTGCTAAGAGGCATCTATCCACAATCCATTCTATCTATTCTTACAGGTAGGGTTAGGGAGAGGGGTAGGGGCAGAGCGGACACACAAAGTTTGAAGCCAAGGGAAATTCTACAGTTCCATTCAGTCAGTAACTACCATCTACCAACAGACCACAAAATACATGGTTACAAAGATTCCCCCCAGACCCCAATGGACCGTCTGCCCAGTGAGCAGCTGCACTTACCCGATCTGCCCCTCTGGGGAAAGCAACATGCCACGCGCAATGTAAACATTTAAACATAACACTCAAGTCATCAGGAGCCCGCTAGCCTTAATGTGCCAGGACCGGCCCGTCCTCACCAGTCCAGTTCTGATTCCCCCTGAGACTACTCAAATCCCAACAACTTACAATTCACATCTTTGTTGGCTGAAGTTTGTACAAACTCTGCTTTGATAACATCTGTTAAGCTGCTAGAGATGAACTCTGTTTAAAATTGAAGTTGATATCTTTAATTGGGCCAATATAGAAAAAGGTATAATGTTACATGAGCTTTCGGGACCTCAGAGGTCTTTTCTTGAGGTGGAATCAAAGGCTACATCCACTTTTCTTATCCAGTTTCAAGGAAACGCTGGATAAGTGGAACTTTTAGAGGTCAAAAAATGAAAACCGAAAAAATATAATCCTATGGAGCTTCATTCTAAACTGATGAACAGGTCCCTTAGAACAAGTAATTTCCTAGGTAGTAGATAAATAAAACAATCTCCCAACAGAAGTGGTAGAGGGTAATACAGTGAGGGAGGCGAAACATGCATGTGGCATATGGCTCCTGAATCTAAGACGAGACCAACGATTGATTAAGATCTGAGTCTTGACATCAGATGGGGCCAATTTGTTGCAATGTCTTCTGCATCCAAACGCTGGGGGATGCAGATGAAGGTTTAAACCCTAATGTTCTGTCCAGCCTAACACTGAGCAAGCCGATAAAGGTTCAAGCCTCAATAACCTGTGGGGCATAGCGCTGGGCAAGCCGATGATGATTCCAGTATTTGACATCGATGACAAGCCAGAGCAGGGCCAGAGGAAGCTTTCTACGGGATGGTTTCACAGTGGTCACCACATCCCGTTTACTGCCACTTACTCTGATTTTGCTGGGTGCATAATAATTCTAAATCGAGGGGTGGGATGTGGGTTCTTTTATATTTATGCTGTCGCTTTCCTTTCTTCTACCTGGCTTGCTCTCTGGCTCTTCTAGCCAACCCAAACCCTGGCTCTGCTTGGTTGCCTCCCCAACTCTACTCTGTCCTGACCTTGGCTTTCATAAAATTCTTTCTGTAGAATGTTGGCATCTTCTGTGATGCGTTTCCAATAAAGAGTTTACTGGCAGGATGCTCTGCATGATCCTCCCATTGTTATTCAGTAAGAAAGGCATTTAATACACGTCACACGCGTAAGGTGCATGTTTATCAGTAGAGAGATGAACGAACGACCCAAAACAGATTTAGCATCTGGCAGTGATAAAGAGTAATAGATATTAATATATTCCCACCAGGAGAGGGCTGGACTCATATGGTACTAATACCACAGCAATAAAAATGAGATTAAACGTGGAGCACCAGCCCCTTACATTTGTGTCTCTTTGTGGCCGGTAAATAGATGGAATTTTTTGGGGTGAGTCCTGGACTGTGTTTTATTTGCGCTGATTTGAAGTCTAGAATGACATATTCCAGTGGAGTATATCTCGCACAGCGTCCTCCTCTCTTTGTGTCTACGATGCCAACCTCCATGCCCATGGTCAAGTCTCTTGTTGGTCTTTCGTAGCCGTGATCATTCTTGCAACCAGCCCTTTTACACTATGGAGAGACGGGCTATGACCTCTGCCCAAGTAGGACATAGGCAGGCCTATGGCAGCTTCTCCAATTAATATTTCATTTTTGTCACAGATTATTACGTTATTGAACCTCAGGGTGGTGGTGCCTTGTTATACTCATGAAGAAGTGGGGGGTGACTGTAAAAGCCACAGTGGAAGCCGGACCCTGAAATTTTCAGAAGCGACACACCCCGAAGGGATATGCTGCCCCTTCCTTCCCTCTTCGGATTAAATCTCCAGCGGGGAAGAGCTAAGAGGAGGGCCATTGGGGGCCAAAAGGCACCACCGCCTCCCTACCAATCCCTGTGGCGATTCCAGTGAGCATATTAAATACCTTGTGCGTCAGGTGTTTGTGTAAAGCTCCTTGAGAGTTAACTACATGTGAAATGTATCAATGGAAGAACATATGGCTGCACTTGTTGTGATTTCTTGTATAGAGACATGGTATGAATTATAATGAGGAATGGTTACCATATTAGGTTAGTTAGAGCTGACAAACACAAAAAAAACCTGAAACTTAAAACCTCTCGGCCACAGTCAAAAAAAACAAAAAAAGATTAGCTGGAGGATTTAATATCCACAATTACAAAATTGAACTGCAAGCTCCTGGAACTAGTTTGTTGAATGTGATTCGGTTGACTTTGCATAGTAAAGCTCTCTTAAATCCTTTGGCCCATTTTGCAATTTATAATGGATTTGCAACCAAATGAGAGCACTCAGGCATGTAAGTCCTTGTTACATGCCTGATGGCTTATTTAAGGAAGCATAACCTCTGGAGCAAAGACTCCTTAATCAAAAGAAAAGTGTGTTTGTACAACCTGATTGAGTAATTCCCCTTAAATGGGTTCCGTAAACAGAATCTGAACAAGCTGGAGAGCTTTATCATAACCTCTCGGCGTATTAACGCAATGGCTTTTTGATCCATTCAATGGCCCATGACCAGTAAACAAAAAAACAAAAAAAAGAAAGAGACTGAATACATTTCATAGAAAGACGCCATCTTTATTTTACTCTAGAGCTCAAACAGAATTGAGACAGGTGAGCGTTCATCTCAAACACATCTATCATGGGAACAAAGCCAAATACTTTGACATTGTGTTTATTTAATTCCCAAATGAAATAATAAATTTTTTTATATATTTTTTTTTTTCATTTTAAAATTTTATATTAGAAAGAAATTGTAATTTTTTATTATAATTATAAATATGAATTATTAATTATTAAACAATACTACAGAAAAAATATTTATTGACAGGGATAGATACCTTACTCATTCTACTCATAATATTTCCATTACACCTAGAAAACACCACTCAAGTTTAGTAGTCATCATACAAGACACTAGTCAGTGGGGAATATCTCTCTCCTGCGCTCTCTCACTCTCTCGGAAGTGACAGATACTGATGTATAGCTTCATGATATCAGTAACCGAGCCTGGATTTTTATTTCCAATATCCTAGTTAAAACGTGCATTTACATAAAGCACCTAAGATGCCCTCATTTATCATGAAATCCGCTGTCGGTTAGAACAGTGCACTTTAAAGGATCAGGAATTATCAAAAACCGATTAAAGTTTTCTTAAAAGCTTTTAAAGTGTCGGCCATAAATCACTATTTAGACAGCGAGGTCCTTTGATTCCTTCCCTTTCTGTGCATCCATCATTTTCATGGGTCACTGTAGCGGTTGCTAAAAGCTAAGGCATACCCACAGTGTTTAATTCATGTGCAAATAACAAAAAAAGTCATCTCAATAGCTAAAAACTTATCGATTAACTACGGAATGAGGGAGCCAAAAAGCTGGCCAGAAACCTTCATATTTCTCTTATCCTGGCATTCTGCACCCCAGCTTACACGTCCAAGGTTACAAAGGTTAATTGTGTGGCTAAAGCTAGAGGGGAGGGTTGCTATAAAAATAGACTTCAATTAATTTTTCATTCCTGAGCTGAGTCAATGGAGTCTCAATTTGGGGAAACTCATGGAACGTGAGACCTCTTTTGGTAAATGGTGAACAACTAGGGATCGTGGCCTCAGATACTGACTAACATAAGGGCAACAAAATGGGGGGGGGACATATGGGTACCACGGTAAGGATACACAGAATTCAAAGGAACATTTTTTTGCACCAATTCTGGTGCAAAGTTTTAAAACTCCTCTTCTTAAGAAAGTGTCAGGCTGAAGACAGCAGTCTTGAACTACCAAAGGAAAGCAGCTTTCTACTGCTGCCTTGGTCTTTCTTCTTGGCCATGAGACTGGGATCTGTGGACAGAGGAGGCCTTGGTACAATGGTCTTCAGGAGAACGCTAGTAAACAAGAGGCTTTGGTAGAGCCAGCCTAAGTGCAGGTCTCTGGACTGGGGAATGTGGGCAGGAGTAACAAGGTCATACATTGATACAGGAACCAGAATAAGGGCAAGAGGGCATACATAAAGTCCAAGCTGAAAACAGTGACCCGAGAAGTTGAGATGGGAACAGGCAGGGGATCATAAAAAACAGAGGATAATGATAGCACAGTAATGGACCTAGGCACACTGCTTCAGTACTAGGAGCAGCCCGCTATGTATAGGTCACTGATTTCACATAAGTCACAGGTGTGACAGGAACCAGTCTAAGTGGACACAGGGAGACCTCGATTCTGGTGACCACAGAGCCTACTGGCCACCATATGGCTGCCAACCTCCCAAGCCCCTTTGTTTTAATGAGGGCTAGCAGGACACAGTGTGAGACTACCCATCATTAAAACAACTCCCACATGGAACCGAAGAAATGTCAGCGCACCTAGCAGGCCACAAAATATGTTTATACAACATATTCTCCACCTGCTAAACACACAATTTTAAATATTTAAACATATGGAAGCTTTTTAACTAAAGATATCCTATACTTGAGACTTATCTTTCAATTTCTTTTATTTAAAAAAAATCTAAGATGTTACGATGACTTTGGAAAGTTTGGATACTGTTGTTATTAATCCAAAGCAGGTTTCTGTCCCAGCCCCGACCTCTTGTTCTAGCTCTGTGATAGTAAATCAACTAGTAATGTATGTCAACCCACTTCAAACAATACCTAGAAGACAGACAGGTAACTAAATTAACCACCCAGTGTAGTTAGCTTCCTACTGAACTGGTTTAATATAAAAATGTCCAAGTACTTGTAGGGTTTCAGCCTTTCGCTGCCTCTATTTTTCTGTTAACCTCACTAATGTCTGCTCCATTCTTCTACATAAAGAAGAGAAGTTGTTAGGTTTGGGGTCAGCCAAAGGGCTCGTAAACCCAGGAGGAAAAAGGGAACCTGGTGCCCCAAAAACACCCCGCCGACCCAATAACTATTGAATAGCTTGAGCATGGAGAACCCTAAGAAGTCCACATTCAGTACACGGCCTCTTGAAATGTATCCTTCTTTGTTCCACAAGTGGAATTGGATCTAGATCCACGGCGGCGACTACACAGATAGAATGATGCACGTTTTAACCGAGGACGTAAAGCAGAGAACCTGCTCTGAATGTGTTCTGCGTACCAGATATGCGATCATTCTTGGCCTCTCCATAGAAGAAGTGTTAACGCCGCGCTAGGTCAACAGGAAACGTCATCATAATGTTTCCCCCGAGAGGTATAATTTCGAAAGGGTGTTAAATTCACAATGACGGTGAATAAGGAAAACAATTAAGGAATTTCCATTTAAATCTTGCAGGAGCGATAAAAAATATAGCAAAACACAGTGCTATCATCGTGATAATATATCACTTTAGCTCCAGTGTTCCAGAGAGGGCCCTATTGGATACATTGGGGCCCTAAGCAGAAATCATTACCCTTTACAAGGTAGCTTAATGTTGTGGCTTCAGTTTAATACATCATAAATCCATCCAGCCTCTAGAAAACAGGCAATAAAGGTGCTGTTCCACAAAACATTAATGGTACTTCACTAATATGCTGAGCAAATAAACTGTAGCTGCTCTGACAATTTTACTCTCTCGGCTGAAGATTTAATCACATAAAAACAACACAGAAACATATAAGTTTCTATGGTAACAGTTTTTGCTTTTGGGTCACATGACAATTACCTGTTCCCAGCACAAATATGAAAGAGGATAAATTTTACATTGCGATAACAGTAACTTCTGGAAGGGAGATTCAACTATTATAGTGTAGTATGTTTGAATGCGTTATTTAGTTACAAAAGTGTTAAATTCAGCAAAACAGATGGAACAGCACCTTTAAAGTGACAGTCCATCCATCATATTCACTTTAATTCATATGACAGTCAACAGTCATATTTAAATGAATGTTTTCCCCGTGGATATGTATGGGGGTCAGTAGAATCCCCTGGACGCTTTTGCACCAACAGCTCCTTGGTTGGCAGTTGATACGTTCAGCTGAAATCATCGTGAAATTTGGACAACAAAGGAGGGCAGTTCCAAGAAGGTAAATACTTTATTATGTTTTCTATACTTCCCACAAAAAAAGGACTTACTACATACTTTCATTTGAATTAGCAGGACTTCATGAGACACTCAAAGCAACAGCAAAAGGTTTTATGCAGGAGAACCCATCATTTCATGGTGGTCTACCATCAACCTATTCAGTTTTCCAGAATGACGACGTCCCATGTTTCACCCAAGCTAGCTGAATGTAGCCAGAAAAAGAGTTCTGCATCTTCACTTCTCCACCACATCAACATTATTATTATTATTATCTTTTATTTATATAGCACCAACAACTCACGCAGCGCTTCTTACAATACATTTATTCAAGGGGTCTGACAAGACAAGGATTGACAGACTAAGACAAACTGATACATTCCACTGTCCAGTACAATGAATATGTCACAGTGTCCCTAGGACACGTGGAAGCTGGAGTACTACGCGTGGAGCAGGTGAGCTCCTAAAGCATTCATTAACCGATTCCCCATCAGACACAGTCCCTCCGCTACCACCATTACCCGGGAAGAATACAGAGTCTGGTTTTATGTTCAAGGACAATCACAAGCAATGCTCCTAATCTATTCTAGATGTGCCATCAAAGATAAAAGGTCTTTAGACACAACATGGACAACACACAATGACTTAAAAGGGCAGCCAAGGCCATTTTTTTTCCACGCAGGTCTTCCAATGAAAGGCGGCTTTTAGTGAAACAAGAATGTTTTGGCTACTGCTTGGCTCCTTTGTTCCAAGTGTTACTAATATCAAACCTAACCTAAAAGTATGAATAACTGATTTACACAGCGTCATCATCATATAGAATATATTGGATTTATTAAATGGCAACCAAACTATTTAATCAATTCCACTGTTTGAGGAGCCTGTGAAACTTGCATGTGTCCAGAAAGAAATGGCCTTTCTCCTTTCACCCCCCCCCCCCGCTCCTCCTACTGATACTCTCCGATAACAAATACCCACAAATTATCACCGTTCAGCCTGAGACCCACCAGCTGGGTTGGAAAACGCTTTCCCTGAAACAAGAAGGATGCCATTTGTATACTACACACATTATATATAATAATATAAATGTTATTTATATATATAGATCAAAGGGAGGGGCAGTACTTTCCACCATAAAATGTTACGTAATCCTGTGTTTCACTCAAACCCGATAAGATACGATGGCTTTCTCCATAACAAGGCTTGAGTAACTGATATTTACTGGGAAAAAAAGAAAAACTTTGATTCAATGTGTTCCATTTAGTAATCGATTTACTTAAAATAACTAAATCTACTGAAATGTGAAAAACACCAAATGCATAATGCTCATATATATATATATATATATATATATATATACATATACATATACATATATACACACACACACCTATACATACACACACACTATATTAATATGGGCAGGTCGGAAAACCATTGCTGCACATTTCCAACGCACTTTTAGGATCCTAGGGACACAAGGCACGTCACATTGTTTGCATCTGGCTTATTCCAGCAAATGTGTCGAATTACTGGATATCTCTTCAGAGGGCAAAAAAAAGAATAAGCCACACATTTGAAAGATTGGATAAAAAGTAACTAATTAATATATATATAATTTTTTTCCCTGCCATAGTCCTGCGGTGGGGGTCTGCGCAGATAGCTTGCTTTCGTCATCACCTACGCATCACCTACTTGCACAGAGAAGTGGGATATGACATCATATACTGGTGTCCAACAGCAGATAACATGTGGACCGCAGTGGAAACTGAATACGACAGATCCCCTTTTAGCCAACTACATCCAAAACAACCACACGCATGATCTGTAATAACATGTGAAAGAGGCATGCGATGGTAGGAAAAACCGTCCAACGTATTCCTTTTCACAATCAGCGATATGCCTTTGACCCAGTGCTGCTCAGCCTACTTTATGTAATTCATGTGGCAGAAGGAATGTTGTAAAATGATTGTTTTGACAATTCTAATTTCTTCTGGGGTTGTATATAGAAGCAGAATAATGAAATCACTTGTATGTCATGTCTCCGATGACTAGTGTGCTGTATGATGATGCAGTCCGGCCACCGAGGAGATGCCCTTCAACCCAATTACAGTGATCCATTTCATCATCTACTACAATTAAACCCCATCAGGGATCTGTGCTCTACTGCAAGACAGCGAAGTTCAAAACAATATAAAATAGCCGTCACATCCAAAGGCTTGCAGCGCCGCCCCAGCCTCTCGGAGGTCATAGCAGACTTACATTGAGAAAGCACTTGTTGCATAGTGAGTGTGTACTCAATCTGTTCTCAGTCCGCGGGGAAGGTCCCAGGGACATTTCTAATAAGAATGCACCCACATGTTCATCCAATAAATGACCCGTCGCCTTGGAACAAACAGGTCAACCCGGAACACATCAAGCATATACCCATCGTCTAAGACTATGGCATTGGTCATCCAAGAAACCCGCATCAGACATGAAGAGTCTTCAACGAAGCTTAGAGCTGATAACTCACTCAGCGTAGAACTTTGTAGTTCCCAAGAACTAATCTGTTAATAATGCAGTAGAACGTAGCCGCCATGTATAGTTACAGTTCTATTTGTGCTATCAAGGACTACTGTATCTTTTGGCCCAACTGGCTATTAAGGCAATATGTGCAGGTGTTGGGCATATATTATATATAAAGATGAAAGGTAAAGGGTCTGGATTTAGGACTCGTCGTGCAATTGGATGGTTCACAGACCACCCTAACCGCCCAGGGCTTTTCCAACCCAGTGGCAATATCTGGACTAGGTAAAAACTTTATAGCATCAATCAAACTGCCCCAATGATTGTCCAATCGGCAGGCTTTATTTCCTTAACTTACTTTATAAGTAAGAATTACTTAATTGTTTTCTTAAGAAGGGGGAAAAAATTTCCCAGCACTTAAGTTACATTACTAAGAGGGTAGTAGATTAGTGGAAGAGCATCCCAGAAGAGGTGGTAGAGGCTAATACAGAGGGGTAATTTAAACATGCACAGGACAGGCATATGGCTCCTATATCTAAGATCTGAGTCTTTACAGACTAGACTAGAGGGGCCGTAAGGGCCAGATTTGCCATCAAATTCTATCTTCCAAAGGCATCCAAACAGATCAGGTTTACTTTGTGCTGCGCAAACATCTTAATGTGCTCGGCAAATTTCTAGAACAAAAGATATCTTATCTAATATATGAGTCGTCATAGGTTTTGAGTCTATCACACCTTTTAAATTTACTTTTCAAGAATCGTTTCCGAGCCGCGTATAAAAGCCACAGATTAGGTCTCCGAGGCACGTGTGGGTATGGCCAAAAATGACTGAAATGATTAGAAAAAATAATGAATAATTAGTCTGATGAATTGGTCGAGACCAAGGACTGATTAAGGTCTGAGTCCTTACGGGCGGACTAGAATGGGTCTGATCTGCCGTCGCATTCTGTGTTTCTAGATATAGCCTGTTGATGGAGCGCTAATGCCCACCCGGTCCAATACTTGCTTTGTGTTTCACCGGATCTTACCTACAGCTCCAGCATTGTAATTATTATCAAACTGATTCAAAAGCTAATAAAACGGCAAAGTGCAAACTGTGAATCTACCAATGTGCAATTCAGTGAATACCCCAAGGAGGATCCATTTACTCCTTAATATCAGCCCCTCCGTAAACACGGCTCTACACGCTATCACTGGCAGCAGAGGTCATGTCATCGCTTTATCCTACTGCGTGATCCCATCGCATGTCAGAGATGTTCAGTGCAAACAAGCTAAACCTCCCATCCTCCATGTCCGCAGATACTCCAGTGAAGAGCCCTTTTATCTTTGATTACAGTTAAAGGGAGAATTTCTCAAGCCCTGATAAGATGTGGTCCTCGGAGATGAGGTCTGACACCCACCTTAATGAAGTTACAACCTCGAGCCTGACCTTACAGGGCGCCAGGCCAGGAGAACACGTCAACTCTCCATAGATCCAGGAAAACAGGAGGGTTGGAGAGCTGATAAGGACACAAAGGCTCTGCTTGTCTGTCCTTTTTCATGCCTAACCAATATTGATGGCATCTCTAAAAGGAGACCCATCTAAAACATGCATCGTATGTGGAAGCATTTCCCATAAACATACCTATGGTTACAGGGGAAACCTGGTCACCCTAACAACACAGACGCCCATAACCCAGCATATATCAACGCCAGACATCCAAACCCTACAGATAAATAAACCTTAATAGATCTGCCATTTTTTTTTTGGTCCACTGAAGGTTAGTCGCTTAAAAAACAATACATAATACATCTTTTTTCCTAGTTTCAATAGTAACAACACACACAATCACAACGTCTATAATAATCTACTGCATCCTGCGATACTCAAGTGTTGCTGGCAACATTGTACACGATGAAGAATTAGCCTTTGGGAGAGGTTTGGACATCCATCAGTACTAGGATGTTTATCATAATCCATTTAGTTACAAAAGTGTTCAATCCAGTAGAGTAGATGGAACAGCACCTTTAAAAAATATATTTTACCAACGTATCAACCCAAACCAGACCTAAAAGGCACCCTCCTCCTGGCTCTCTTGGAGTTCTTATTCTGTATTTGTAATATATATCGTTATTATTTTGTAGCAAACACGCACGCTATTTTGGTGTCCTCAATGGGCTAGTGTAAATGAACACTGGGAGATGATTCCATGTATCTACTACAGATGGCAGTCTGCTTTTGTTGAACCTTAATAAATGGAACACTGGAAAAGAAATAAAGAATATATATATACATATATATATATATATATATATATATATATTCTTTATTTCTTTTCCAGTGTTCCATTTATTAAGGTTCAACAAAAGCAGACTGCCATCTGTAGTAGATACATGGAATGAAAAACTAATTTAAAGGGTTAAAAAATCAGGTAATGAGTTCTATGCATGAGCGCAGAAACTGTTAAAATGTGGATGAAGAGGCCACTTCTGTAAAATGCAAAGTAAATATACCAAAGCATGTATTGTTTCTTATCAGATGTCAGCGGAGAATCATATTTCATGTACAATGTCATTTGTGAGAATTGAAATAAGCCTGCGGAGCGCCGGGGTTAATTACTTCTGCCTCTGGGCTCTTCTGGAACAGCACAGCCCTGTCCTCCGGCACAGTCCTCCAGCGTAAAATATGAAGTGAAGGAGAAATGGGGAAAACTTTGTTTTTAAACCCAGAGAGATTAATAGAGTAAAAGCATACAGGCTGTCCCAGCTTCGGAGAGCGCGGTTAACCTCTCGCATGCCAGGGAGGTGAAGGATTGCATTGGTCCCAGGCAAAGGATCATTCACCCAAGGGGTTAAGTTAAAGAAGGCCGAATAATAAAAACTGGTAATGTTTTACAAAGCTTTTGGCCATAAAAACACTTCTTTTCTTCTATGCATTCATTCCACAGTAACCAGACCTCCTTCCCCCTGATTTTAATACAGCCCTGCAGGATATATTTAAGCTGCCCCCTAAAAGGAATAAAAGCCCCCTAGAAAATGTCAGGCTTATCGATCCGTACTCTGAACAGATCCCTCAGGCCTCTGCTTTTCCTAAAAGCTCAGACGGCTTTATTTTATCTGTTAAACCATTTAGGAAAGACCCGATTGCTTTGGAAGAAACCAAACAAGTTTGGACCTCACAGGTACCCTGAGAGCCGCGCGCCTCTCGCCTCTACTAATTGTACTGCGGCCCCCGGGTGACCTGTGCTGATCGCCCCCCTCACGTACATTTGGATGTAAATAAATGCGCAATACACATAAAACTGTGTTGTTTTACAGGACAAGACAGTCTAACCATTTATACACACACATTCATACACACACATTCATACACACATACATTCACACATATTTAAACATATTTACACACACATATTTAAACATATTTACACACACATATTCATACACACACACACATTATACACAGTCACCATACATTCATGACATATTTAAACATAAATTACACACACATATTCATACACACACACACATTTATACACACACACATTTACACGCACATATTTATACACACACACACATTTATACACGAACATTTATACATATTTACACACGCACATATTTATACGCATATTTATAAACGCACACATTTACATATGCATGGCACTGGGTTCGGAAGCATCCATATTACCTTCAGAATTTATGGAAATAACCTTCAAGCGGAGTCATAACTAATGATCTTGGCACCTTCTGCAAGGTCAGAGGCGATGATGTCACATCCAGCGCCGGGAGCACAAGGTGTCAGCATATGTCAGAAGTAAAGATAACCGAGAGATATCATTCTGAAGCTCACACTGAGCAGAGTATACTGTCCTCATTCTCCTGTAACTGAACGCGCAGGTGAGGAGAGCCTCACGCAGCACCACTACACACTCTCCCTGCCACCGGAAGCACTCCCTGCTCACACTCCACGGAGGAAGCCCTTATTATAGATCAAACCACCTGACCTCCCCTTCAGGTTTCTTGCCTCAAGCCCCGTGCTAAAGGGTCACCCAGGTCATTGAAAGGCAATCATTGGGGAAATGGGGCAGCTGTTGGGGGCCCTGGGCGCCTGCCCTTTTGCCCTGCGAATTTAACCCACCATGATCCCTTCATGGTATTTGCTATGGTAACAGCACTTGTAACAGGGTCCCCTATAAACATAGCACTTGGATGGGGCCCAAGTTGCTCCCATGGGGGCCTCTCACCCCCGAATGCTCCATAAGGGGAGCCAAAAGGAGGATGAGCGAGGGCAGACTGGGGGAAGGGAGTGGGCAAAAACAGATGCCACTCACACCCCGCCTGGATCGGACCTTCCGGGCTTTCAGCATGCGCGATGTGCCCCTACTTACACATATCAGAAAAAAACGAAAGATCCAGAAACCCTCCACCTGTTGTCTTACAAAATTCCTTAAACTAACAGAAAATGTCATTTTGCAGAACGCGTATTTCTCACAAGGAGATCATCGCAATCCGTGTATTATTTTTCAGCGTGTAGCCCGTATGGGCCGGCAGTATTTACGGCGTACGGGGAAGGACGGAATGTTTGAGAGAGAGCTTCCTCTCCGGAAGGGTAATCTGCGTCCGGGGAGCCTCTGACAGGCTAATCGTACGATCCTCTGACTATCGCTCTTTCGCTGTCATCTCATCCTGCGTCCAATTTGCAAACCTTGATAAATTTCCCTCTACATTTCCAGCTCCCCGAGCAAATGTACTCGTCTAAGAGGGCAACCCCAGAGAATACTCTCCTTAGGGGCGGAATAAAGAGAGAGACCTTTTATTTGGGGTGTTATATATATATATATTGTGTGTTATCCATACCGAGGACTCTTATAGTTTTCGCCGGAGACTCTGGGGGAAGTGCCGCTTCTCCGGGTCTCCGGATCAACACTGGAATCTTCTGGGTCGTGGGGGCCAGGTCTTGACACGCCCCGCTCCCTGCCCATTTCCCCTTTAAATGGGGGTGTTTCCCACAATGCGAGCGGGAAAACCCACTGACATCCAGTAGGAATGCCCCCGACATCAGCGGGACCGCCCACCAATGTCAGCAGGACCGCCCACCGATGTCAGCGGGACCGCCCACCGATGTCAGCCCGCAAAGGGGCTCCGGGTAGCCAGAGCCATGAAGTTTCCAGTTATGGTTTTATCGCCGGGCATGAAGCTTGGGAGATATTATGTTACCCAAATTGGCAGCACTACTGTGCATGCGCAGTATTCTCATCTGCATTCTCAGATATAGCGATTGCCTCGGATTATTTTGATTTCTGCGCGTAGAGCGGTAAAGCCTTGAGAGAAACCTACGATTTACAAACCGCCCCACAAGGGATAGATATATTGTTAACGCTTTCAGTGCCAAATCCATCGCCTATATTACCTGCTCGTTTCCAGATACTGAATGTTGCCGCAAGGTCAATAAATGGTTAATAGAGGAAATCAGGTTATCAGGTGCTTTATGGTCTCATAAGACTGATAGCGGAGGGGGAGATAAGACTTCTAAACCTATTCACAAGGAGACATTAATCAATCCAAGGATAGCCAATCGTAGAGCTGACCCTGAGGCTCTTTAAATATTAACCCCTTTAGAGAATTCTACACCTCACCAAGCATGTTAACCAAATGGTTCCTTATATCCCGGACTGATTATTTAAAGATGCACTTATTTTAATCACCTGCATTCAAGCAGGGATATCATCCATAACATTCAAAGCACTAATTGGGAGGTTGGTTTATTATCAGCTCTGCAGAGAGTCGGCTCCAGGCTGCATGACCCTGAGAATCTGCCCCTTCACCCCGAGACCCTGAGGTTGGAGCAAAGAGGCGGCAAAGCTGATCGTTCCCGGGTACGGCTGCTAGTAGTCCTTTTGAAACCTAATCACAGACTGTCCTTTGACACCGAATACTTATCTAATGTTATCAGGTTCCCGCTTCAACACGCACATTCAACCTGATGCTTGTGATCCGTCTTAGATCACCTGCATGTTTACATTCCAGAACTGTAAGAACTTTTACCACCTCTGCTGGGAGCCTCCTCCACTTATCTACCACCCTCTCTCCGGAAAGTAACCGCCATAATAGAAGAAAACTAGGCAAAAAAAACTAGGTTTTAATCTATTTATTATTTCCATGATGTATGATCAGTCCGATGTCTGCTAGCTTTTTTGGCAGGAGTGACACTTATTTATCTGCTATGGTTGTAAAGATTCAGGTTTGTCACACATGAGAAAAATTGCAAATAAATTAGTTTCTATTAAAAAAAATAATGAAAAGAATAATAAATTTGCTAAATCTCTATGTTAACCAAGAAAGATCAAAGCCCGGGGCAGCTCTGGATTATTGGGCCTCCGCATTAAAGTTTAATAATGTAATTAATAGATAAAGTCTAAGGATTAATATTATGAGTGAATTAAAAACGGTAATTCCTGCAGAAAAAAAAAGTAAAGAAAATGCAGATAAATGAGAAGTTCTGTAACCCGCCATATATGTGTCAGATTTTGTGTCTCTTCATTTTTTTTTATTTTTTTTTACAGAAATGAGGGTAATTCTCATTAACGGGCTCAGGATCTGGAATAACTGGGGAAAATAAACGCTCAGAGGGTTCTGTCCCATAAAGCTTGTTTCTAGATGCTTGACGATACTCTGCAGTAACAATAGATCAGAACACAAAGGGTGAATAGTCTGTCATACTATATGAGACAGAATTATAATTACCACTACGGTACCCGAAATAAATTAGATTGTAAGCTCCTCTGAGCAGGGCCCTCATTACCTGTGGTTTCTGTAAATCCAAATTGTTATGTTATAAACTACGTGTTACGTCCTGTTTATAAAACAATAAATAATAATAACAGCAATAATCAGCCCCCAGCGGCTAAAAACATTCTAAAAAGGTCAAAATACCAACAGGTGCCCAATGCGCAGCCGGGGGGGGGGGGGGGGGGGATATCCGAGAGCCCTACATCTCCATTATCTATTGATAAGAATAGAATAAGATTGAAAAAAATCTACTTTAAAAACACAAAATCAGCTGTTTTATATCCAGACTCACAAGAAATACAATAAAGCGTCTTAACTCTTTAAGTGCCTGTGAGTGCCACTGACGCACTATGCACACTGTTTGGCAGGTGAAGAGTTAACGGCACGCATAACGTGTTTCCCTTCCATGTTTCTCTTGGAAAATACTTCTTTTAAGTTCTGATTCATTACCAGCGTGACTAAAGAGATCCCAACGCCGTCCGCGCTTCCCAAAATAAAATCCGCAGCGCATCGGATAAACATTCGCCCCGCAGGTGAGGAAACTCTCCAGTGTTTTTATAACATAGCATGCACCTGATGATGTCATAACCAAATATTTAGAAACATTTAAACAAACAATAATTCATTCGTCATCAAAGGGTGTTCGCAATCAAAATAAGTCATAGAACCCAAAATTCAATAAATAGCACATTTATCATTATTATTATTTTTAATTTTTTTTGCAAGCTGGTTATTGTAGCCCAGGCGTTCTATTATCACTGTTATCGCCTGCTTATCAAAAGCCGCTCAGCAGACGAGTTAAATGAATCGTAAAGCGTACCTAAAGCATGTAGTCACCTCTCCCGTCGACTTCAGGCACGGGTACTTGGTGGTGGTGATTTTATTCTCCGAACAAATTTCCCTAAAAAAAAAATTAAGGAAAAAAAAAAAGGTTTTCAGGATTGACTGTAAAATAAAATTCTGGGTGTTTGTATCGGGGGTTCACTTTCTCCCCTTTATTGGGATAACTATGCCTTTTAGTCTGTTTTAAACATTATTTTAAGAAATGTGTAAATGTACATGTGGCCACATACGAGATCTCCGTTTCCAAACACAACAATGTTTTTACTTTACTGAGAGGGTAGTAGATAAATAGAACAGCCTCCCAGCAGAAGTGGTAGAGGTTGTTAATACGGCATGCATTGGATAGGCGCACGGCTCCTGAATCTAAGACGAGACCAACAACTAATTAAGGTCCGAGTCTTTACTTCGGGAATGACGGGAAGACTAGATGGGGCCGAGAATATAATTTGTATCACCCTGGGATTAAAATAGGAATCCATTATCAGCTGGGAATCAGATTAATGACCACTGATCTAATAGATTGTAAGCTCACAGGACCCTCTTCTCCTTCCTTACCAGTATCTATTGTCAATTTTAAATGGTCTTTGGTAAATATTTTCACTGCCCACCGGTTGTGACAGCGCTACAGACTCTGCTGGCACCATATAAATAAATGTATGTTTTCAGGTGGATGGTCGGCATGGTGACAGCGCGGTCTCTCTGATCGTTGATGTAGAGGGCACTGGGGATTAGGACTTTCACTGATGCTATTAGGACTACTAAGCAAAGTGCACCAGGAAGTAACACCGGTAACTCTTATCATGATCGGGACATTTCGCAATGTGCAGCAATAAGGCACCAGCAATATCTAACCCGGTGTAATGTACAAAAGGGCTGCTGGCTGGCGAGGTGTGAGAGTGACCTCACCTGCCGGGAGGCTGATCTCCGGGTGTCAGCAGGTCCCACTCACCTGTCTGCTTCTAGATCTTCTCTGTAGGTCCAGGCCAGTCCCAGGGAGAGGAGCAGCATTAGGCAGCCCAGACACAGGCAGAGCCTCCGGGGAGCGCTCTCACACATTGGCCCAGCCCTGCGCTCCGTGCCCTTATTATGCGAAAGTCTTGGTTTTTGCCCAAAACTCTTGATTTGCAGGCTTTGGTTTGCAGACTCGCCGGTGATCGGGGGGCGCAGACACGGCGGATCTGGGCTACAGGGGGCGCTCGGGAGCCGGAGATCGGACGGGTCGGGGGACCTGGCGAGCCTCAGCGCAGTTGGAGGAGTCGGGAGCTGAAGTCAGACAGCCGGCTGCACGGTCCGGGGTATAACGCTGGAGGCGGGGCGCTCACATCACAGGCCGGCCTGGAAGGCATGTGAAGGACACCCGGACAGATCCCGCACAGATCCCGCACCGATCCCGCACAGATCCCGCCGGTGGGTCTCTGATAGCAGATCTCTTATCCTGCGCTCGCTCTTTTAATGCAGATCTCCTTTCCCCTTCTCTGTATCGTATTTGCTGCGGCTTTCAATAGATCTCCTGTCCTCTGCTGGCTCTCTTTTAGCAAATCTGGATCTCCTTTAGAATATATAATGTCCTCTTCTGGATCTCTAGCAGATCTCCACTCCTCTGCTGGATCTATATTTAGGAGATCTCCTCTCCTCTGCTGAATCTTCTTTAGCAGATCCCCTTCTTCTGCTGGATCTCCTTTAGCAGATCTCCTGTCCTCTGCTGGATCTTATATAGCAGATAGGTCCTATGTAGCAGATCTCCCTGTCTCCAGTGCTTCTTTGATCGCAGATCCCTGTCCAGTCCACAGTTGGATCTCTTATGTCACCCACTGGATTCCCTCTTTGCTATTCCCGTGTGTTCTGGACTCTGCTTTTCAGATCCTCTCCTTTTGTTTTCATGTCACCTCCTTTCCTCACCCTCACGGTATGAGTGAGCCCTGTCTCTTGGTGTGAGTGTCACTCAGTTAAATCTCCTATGACTTTGTAAACCCTTTGCTATCTCTCCTCTCCTGACAGCACCTCTCCTCCCTGCCCTCCTCCTCCTCTATCTACCCCCTGCTTCTACCCTCTCTCAATAAATCTCTCTGTATCTCAGGGCTGTCTGTCTGCTGTCTCTGTGTGGCTTCTCTCTGCTTTACCTCTTTACCTTTCTGCCCCTCTTATCTCCCTGGCTGAGGGCTCTCCGTGCCCCCGCTTTCCTCTGGCTTTCCTCGCAGCCCCTCTTTATTCTTTCTCCCTGGAAGGTGGGATTGATTTTGCGCTTTCATGTGACACATTTGGATTGTAAACTTTCTTGGATGTTTTCAACTTTTTTTTTTTAGTACCCGGAGGTCAAGCTATCAGTGAAGGAGTTGTCTTCTACTCCCACCACATCACAGGGGGCCGCCTGCGGGCTCTTAATTCCACCTTTCATCCTCTTAATACATTTGTAGGCTAAATTACAAAAATCTACAGTTACAATCAGTACGATTGATTAATATGGCACCATCATATTCCGCAGCGCTGTACAATGACCATATAGAACACAACAATTAGTGCATTGCATAACAATCTGGACAAAAGGTGAGAAGAGCTTACAATCTAAATATAATTAAGATTTCACATTCAAATAGTTTTTAGTTGTAAAGTTTTTGTTTGTTTTTTAAACATTATTTTGATATGTTTACCAATAAACACGTTTGTCTTTTTGTGTTGGAAGGTATTTCTAAAGTATGACTGATCGGAATTACCATAACGTCACAAACGTTCATTCCAGAATGAATATCGCTTTAGTAGACATGGCAGATCTACAGAAACATTATATTTTTGTGCATAGTGACTTTTATTATCCCAGTTTTCCTTCATTTTTTTGGAATTTGAGACAATCTATGTCTTTGCCGGCTCGTATTACTTGACATAGAGGGTGGTGGATAAGTGGGACAGCCTCCCGGCGTAAGTGGTAGCGTAATAATACAGTGAAGCAAGTTAGCCGAGGAGTAAATAAGGTTTTAAATCATAAAACAATACATTTTTGGGCGGATTAGAAGGATTCCACTAAATGTCACCCGTCTGAAGAGTTTGTGGCTGGAATGCTGTTAAAGTGTAGATAATCCAACCGATTAATGTATGTAAGGTGACGTTATTATTTATTAGATAGCGCCATCATATTCCGTAGCGCTGTACAATGAGTAAACAGGACATAACAAGTAGCGTGTAACATAACAATTTGCACTGACAGAAACCACAGGTAACGAGAGCCCTGCTCAGAGGAGCTTACAATCTAGAGGTAACACGGTGTTGGCCCCCGCAGGCGGTGTGATAGGGGGCCGGTTACTTTTTAAGTATATTAAAGGGACTTTACAATGGGGAAGCTGAGCTATATAAATAAAAAATAATAATCGTAATAATAATAATTATTAATAATAATTAATATGTCGGAACCAATCAGGAACAATCACCCCCTTACCAATAGGAGAAAGTAATAATGTGAATCGCGTTTAATTGATATTTCTAATTCGCAGATATTGCTTCCTTTAACCCGTAATCATAGGTTTATGTATCTTTTTTTTGGGAGCTGGGCAGTGAATTGTGGGATTTGGGGGGAAATAACACTTTAATGCTGTAATGTAGAGATGATAAACCCGTCGTTTAGCTTATAGGGAGTTAACTCACGGCGTTTGCCCAGGCTTAGGGGTAACGAGTGTTACAGAGAATCAGGGAATTGCACCGAAATGCCGTTATGTGACGTTCTACACAAACACCATGCGCTTTGTTGTGTTTTTTGTTTGAAGATCGTATATACTGATCCTTTTGTTGTTGTTGGATTCTCCCTTATTTTCCACAGCAGACGGTAAATACATTTCTTCTGTTTTTAGTTGCTTGTACAATAAGCTGACACCAAGTTCCATATGTTCTCACCAGACAGCTATTATCTATTGTACCGCTCGTTCTGCAGCTGGTGCCCATCTATGAATTACCCTCGAATGTTTCACATGGCACGTGTGGGATGTATCGGATTAGTGAAAACACGCGTTTTTTGGTATTTTCATACACAGTTCCTGGCAGGAATGGCGGGTTTATGAGGGGCCTGGAGGAAGCCGAGCCCTGTGACAAGCGGTGTGTTCTGGCTTAGGGAGGTCGGTCCGTGGGCATACCTGGGAACAGGTAGGCTTTAACTACACGGAGCCTTAGCTATGCAGGTGGGCGGTTCCAGTGACATCAGTGGGCGGTCCTGGTGATGTTGTGGGCGTGGCTAGTCCCACGCACAGGAAAACGTTATTGGCCCGGGAGTGGGGCGTGCCGGTTCCCAGTTCCAAGATATGTCCCATAGGGCGCATAACAGGGAGCCAATCGTCCTATTGTAGGTTACTTCTGTGACATTACAAGGCAAAACAACGGGGTATGAAGTCGCAAATGAAGCCTGGTGGCCCATGGATTAATACCGCACTGGCTCTGACCCAAATGACCCAAGCAGTCATGCATATCCATCCGGCAGCCATTAGAACATCATTTGATGACAGAGCTACTTAGGCATCCCCGGTCCAAGCCTGTTTTTATATTCGGGTTTCCATCTTTAAAAAAACATTGTCAGCTGATCACTTAAAATTATTATTGATCTCCGGGTCAGGGGTTATTTCCGTGGCCATCTTTGGATACTGAGACGAGGGTACTCAAATACAGAGATTCACCTACCATAATGAAATTACCATATTTTAAATAAAATTTTAAATATAATAAAGAAAAAGTAATTCGTAAGGTTAGTATTTCATGAAATTTACAAATCTCTGTAAACGTGGGGAAAACCCCCACATTTTTATAATGTATTTGAAAATTAACATATTGTAATTGTGGGGACATTTTATGAAATGCAAAATAACCTTTGGTTTAGGGTTTTTTTTGCCAGTATTAACCCTTCCTATGGCATGCGTTATATTTTGCTTTGTACACCCTTTTAGCTCTGAAGAACTTAAAAATCTTATAAAATACATATATAAAACGATAATAATAATAATAATAAAATATAAAGCCCAGGTAAGGCAGGTAGAAATGGTCACATTTGATGCCTTAACCAGAGGCACATGAATTGCGGTTGTCTCCTTGGCACACCCAGTGGCAATATGTGGAACTGCAGATTTTCTTTTTAAAGGCTGGCAAATGTTTTAAACATCAGCACATGGGATATTTTTCCTATGGCTCCTGCAATTGGAAACTTTACTCCAATCCCTTCAATGTAAAGGTTTAAACGGTTTCACGGAAGGAATTGAATGAATGAATGACATGATCCTGAGGGATTACACCATACTCAATAATAAGGATGCCTCCAATTAGCTTTTGTAAAGTTACCTATTATAATAAATAATATAACCTATAAAATAATCGCACATTCTATTATGTTGCCAAAAACGTTTAATGAAAAATAATATAATTTCACATATATTTTATATTCTTTATTTTTTAAGTAAAATCATCAGGACACTTGGGTATAAATAATCTATGTACCAAATTATATGTTCTTGTATATTTACCCTCAACCATTTTGGAACACCAGCTACCTCTTTTATCAAAGGAATTGAAAGAAATAACATAGGTAGCAGGGAGGTATTAATTTTTTTTTTAAAAAAAAAGGTAATACATCTGGTTTACCAATATAAAATTGTCATATACATAGATCAATATCATGATTTAATATGAAAAAGTTTAAAGAAAATTAAAAAGACTCCCTATTATAACAGAAACTCCCACCATTTTTTTATCATATTAAATACTATTGAGCTGTTTTATTTATTTTAAAAACTTCTATTTATATATTTATAACTATATTTTCTACACTGTACGGTATCCCTTATACTGTACATAACTCCTTATACTGTTCGGTACCCCTTATACTGTACGGTACCCTTTATACTGTACGTTACTCCTTATACTGTAGGGTACCCTTTATACTGTACGTTACTCCTTATACTGTACGGTACCCTTTATACTGTACGTTACTCCTTATACTGTTCGGTACCCCTTATACTGTATACATCGTCACTAAAAAAGCCATGTTAGGTGAATTATCACAGCAAAACAAAAATATAACACAATACAACAATAACCCACATTACTGAAGAGGACAACAACCAAAAAAAGCCATTATAAAACCGTAACATAATTTAAACTGACGCCTGGGAAATATATAAAATATCAGTGTGTGTGGTTCCAGCAGCGGTTGTAGTTGGCGCGAGGTTAAAATATATTTTTGCCAAAAAATATGTAAATCAAAAAAGATCCCGGCCAACATAAAACAGCATTTTTTTCCCCTGGAGAATTCATTATTATGAGCCCAGTTTCCACAGAAAGATAGACTACAGTTTAAAACAATATCAGTGATGCAGCCAGTAGTGTAATATAATCCCAAAAATGCTACATTTCTAACTATTTTTAATACTATTATTACAAATGTTTCCGCTATCACTATAGCTGCCAAACGTCATAAATGTACCAGGACAGTCCCAACTTCATAAAGCGTTTCTATTTGCCATGACCATCGCAAACAGGATACAAAATTTACCAGCTTGGGATAAATCAAACGCATTAATAAAAATAAAAAATAATTAATAATTCATTTTAAAAAAAGAGTTCATCTCCCTCATGCACCCTAAGACAAGAAGCGCTCTCTGTGGACAGGAAGTGTCCGTGGAACAAACCACTTTAGAAGCGGGGTGGGGGGGGGGCAAGGTAGATCTTTTCTCCTCATCAGTTTTAAATAAGGCTTTCAAATGGTTTTCTAAACCGGTATATCCGACACACAGGGGTGTGCCAGGGCATTGAAAAACAGTGGGGAAACAAGTGGTTGTGTATTGGCCTCTGAGGATGCCTGGGCCGTCCCCAGCTGCCCTTTTTGCCCTGAGGTAACCTTCCCGACCACCTTTCAGAAGGTGGCCAAATGCCTTTGCTTTATGGACTGTTGGCTTTAAAGAGCCAGGGCCAATTTGTCCAGGGGTCCAGCAATAGCTAACCAAGCTGGAGAAAATCCAAAGAATTCCTGACGCATGGATGCCAGATTGTTCATTCTATCTCAATACAGGAAAGAATCAGAAACTCTGTTCATCCCCAGGTCAAAGCCAATTGGATATGGATAATTAATGGCTTCGGGGGCTGCAGGTGTGTTACATCTAACTCTTGCCCTCTGGCTAAATTTGTTTTTCTCATCACTCAAGGACCTCGTCTGCTTAATTTAGAGAAACTCATCATCCTCAACACATCGACCCCAGCTTTCTCCGACTATTCACTGTACTTTGTAGGCATTGAACATGTCATGCGAAAGTGGTGGCTCTTCTACCATTGCCTAGAAGACCAGTGATGCTTTAGGTAACTAATAGGCTAAAATGTGGGCTGCATCTGCTTCGTGTCAGGATTGTTGTGGAAGGCGGCCTGGTTGCCTCTCTGCAGAGGAGCCCGCGGTGGCTTTGAGAGTCGGAATAGATGTTCAGGGGTTCCTTCCCTGTGGTTTTATCGTTGACACCTTGGGATGGATCCATCATTGGGTTGGCCATTTTTATTTCCAGGAGATACAAACATTCTAAACATTGACATGTAAAGTGTGCCCCCTGCAGTATGTATGATGTATAAACTCACAGAAGGGAAGACATTACTCAGTGTTTACATCCTCCATACTGCAGGGGGCAGCACTGTATATA
>VKOC01000001.1:58407539-58477387 GCA_009364415.1 Spea multiplicata | reverse complement strand
CTTCTACTTCTTCCACTTTGGGGCTTTTTCATCTTGCCCTCCGTCCTCTGATAGCTGCAGACTGCTGTTTTCTATGTAAACAGGAAGTCACTGACCCGACATCCGGTGCTCCAGCAGACTGAGTGTGAGGGGGCGGGGCTTTCACCCCTCAAGCTGTTCTCAGTCCCATCATCACTAGGCGGCCATCACATTGCTGGAAATTTAATCGAAACGGCTGGCGCATGCTGATGCTGCCGGCCGAGCTAACTTAAATGTTATTTAATATGCCAGATTGGCTTGCCAATAGTTAAAAATAAATAGAAAAAAGTATTAAAGTAGCTGCCAGCCGGCGGCATCAGCACGCGCCGGCCGTTTAGATTTCCAGCAATCTGATGCCCGCATATTGATGGGAGCAGCGTGAGGGGTGAAAGGTCAGTGCGAGGGAGCGGAGCTTTCACCCCTCACACTGCTCCCATCACTAGAGGCCATCGTACACGGCTGCTGGGTACTGATGCCGCCGGCTGGCGCTACTTTAATACTTTTTTAAATTTAATATGGCAAGCCGATCCGGCTCAGCCGGCCGCTGGGCCCACGAATCTGCGGGCTCACCGGGAAATTTCCCGGTATCCCGGTGGGCCAGTCCGGCCCTGCTTGGGCCCCCTTGAGTGGCAGAACTCCAGGGCCCGGTCGCAGTCGCGACCCAGTAGTTCCGCCACTGCCCAAAAGACATTCAAGATTAAGAAGTTTCCCAGGATGGAGCTGTGTGAAAACTGGCAGCAACATTAGATATAACTCCAAGAAGACATGGGAGGAGAACCAAGCTCAGCCTGGAAATGCAGAGTGTTGTGGAAGTCTTTGGAAAAACCTGGTCCTTGTGTCATGCCATCTTACCATCACTCCATACCGGCATCGGATAGTTCCATTTTGAAATAAAAACATAATAAAGAACCCTGACCCTATTATGTCCCATTAGAAAGACCACTAATGGGATGGGGCAGTTTAGGCCATGGTAGCCTAATCAAAATGCAAAAATCATGGGACATAGATAGTTGGAAAATGTCTACGGGATCGCAAAGTAACCACAGGGTGCAGTAAGTCAGGTCTCCCCGAACAGGTTAGATTTTAAATTCAGTAACGTATACGTTTGCAGGCGAGTTGGGCTTACATTATATATATACATATATTACGTATTATGAAAACCTACCCTGAAAACTACAATTCAAAAAAGAGCCAAGATATGACATACATTAATTAGGAATTCTCAAATGTCATTTCATTGATATTTTGTAAAATCTATAGAGCCTATTCTGTGCCTTGAAACCAATGCTGATAGCGGCAGAGCCGTGACATCCAGTCAGAGAACGCACGTGGATATCTGTAAGCGGAGCCAGAGGCAGATCCATAGCTTGTAGAACTAACAGTAGATGAAGAACATCACTGTCCACGAGCTCCGTGGACAATCCCATCACGGAAGGGACATCGTTAACAACACATATTGTATATCCTTTTGAACACAAGTGGGAAACAACAGTCAATCTGTGGGGAATCACCGGTTTCTAGCACAATAAAAGCGTTTCCCAAAAGTGCAGAATGGCTCAAGAGGCTCTTTAAATAGCCGGGGCAGAGGCAATAATGTTATCAGATGAGGAGCTCCAAAAGCCCCTCGGTGAGTGTTGAGAGTGGTCTTTGCTGCACTTGGATTCTTGTTTGTCAGAAGAGGCAAACATACCGATACTCATCATACTTAAAGCAGAGGGAGGTTGGAGTGCCACCACATGGGTTCACTTGGCCAAATACATCTCCCGTATGTGGTTGACACTGTAAGGGTCAATAGCCAGGTATCATTGTGTCTAGATCTACTAGTCATGGGATCATCTGCCTTACCTCTCTACACTCACCAAACTCGGGGTACTTTGACGTAGTGTCGGGCTAAGCAATATACGGTCATATAGTGTGATTGAATCCCTAATATTTATTGCTGCGGTGCTCAAGGGCCTATTATTTTTTACATTAGTCCCAATAAAATCAGGGATACTAAACTGAATGGATTGCAGGGTAAACAAAAATATTAGGAAAGACTAAGGAATTCCAATATGTATGGCTTTAAACGAAGAAGACGGAGAGAGGGGATGTGATAGAAACATTTAAATACTTAAAGGATTTAACAAAGTACAGGAGGAAGGTTTATTTCAAAGAAGAGAACATTTAGTACATGGTCATAGTCAGAGGCTTAAATGTAGGCTGCAGTGTAGGGAAATTTTACCTTCCTGAGAGGGAGGTAGATAAGTAGAACAGCCTCCCAGCTGAGGTGGTACAGATGAACACAGCAAGGGAATTTATGGCTCCTAAATCTAAGCCGAGATGCATCCAACAATTTACATGAAATTGATTACAAGGCAATACGAAATAATTGCAATATGATCTTTGACCACCAGATGGCACTCTGAGGCTGCATTGATTCAGCAGGGACAGAACATAAAAGTAACAGATTCACAATGAGTTTTAATACAGTTTATTTATTCATTTTTTTGCAAAACTACTAAAAACATGGTACAAGATCGGATTTACAGAGCTGAGGAAAAGCAGCATTAAAATGTACAGTTTATTTAGTGTTATTGCACTCGTGTTTGTGTAAAGTACAAGGCACTGCCAAAAACTGACAGTTTCATATAAACAAAATTTACAATATAATACAATAGTGATTCTGACAGCTTTCTTAAGACAGCACACGAGTCTACCGAGGAAATTAGGGTTCTAGTGGGGAAAATAATATTCTACCGGGGGCCTTGCAGCCGTGGATGATTTATTGTATCATAGAATGTTAAAAACTTCGCACATGGACCAAATATTTTCATATTAGTGGCTTATTGGTTCTAGAATAGAATCTTGGTGCCCATCACCCGATGATATTTACACCTGGATTCAGATCACTGAAGGAGAGAGTTTTGTGTCTTGTCTAGAGCAGTTGTGTTTCTCGGCCTTTATTGTAAAAGTTACTCTAATACAGAGTTTACTCAATGATGAGGGAACCAGTAATGAAGGCTGAAATACCTCTGAAGTTTGGGCAGCCAAAAAGTGAAGAGGCAGTGGTTGGGTAACTACCATTCCCATGAGGCCAGGCCAGAATCCTAAGACAGGTCTTCTTAGAGATGGCAGAACATTTTAGGAGTTGTGGTTCAAAGGGCATCAGGGCTACGACTGAAAACCTCAGCTCTAGACTAATGTTTTGAAACCTAGGGTTGAGGTTTTAGGTCTTAGTCCTGATGGCCCGTCACAAACACAGGTAACATGGATGTAACAGGGAGACACCGGTGGCCATACCACATTCTCCAGACAGGTGGAATGGTGGCCCAATCCACTCTCTATCTCTGTTGGGTCAAAATATTGCTTTTTCAAACCCAGCAAGGGGAGACTCCATCCCTCCCAGCTGTGACATGGAGCCGGAGCGGAGGAGCCCCTGGTGAGCCGGGAAGTTCTTAGATATATTGGGCCACCGGGAGCCACTGGGCACACTGTGCAGACGCAGGTCAACCACTTCTCCTTGACTGTTTTGGGACTACAATTCCCATCATGCCAGAGAGTCACATGTCAGGTTGACCATAGCCGCTTTTTTGACGGAAAGTTTAACCTACATGGTCTTTATATGTCCACAAATGGAAGATGGTCAAGAAACATGCAAATTCTACACTTTCTCTGCAGAGGTTATATGGCAGGGTTCATTCTACACACATACACACATACATACATACGTACATACATATATACTTACATACGGAACGAAACATACAAAATGTTTACAGGTTAAATATGAGCAGGATTGTTCGTTCACATGCACCAATAATAGATATTTTTCTGCAAACCCTTAAAACAGCCTCGAACACAATAGGAATGAGCGATGTTAGCGCTTTTCACCCCTATGGCGGTTCACCCGCACGTCGAGCGAGCTGCGTACCTGCATTCTACATTTTTTAGGATCCGGATACCAGGATATTTCATGGCGTCGCAGCCGGTGTCACGCAAAGAACTTTCATCATTGAGAAATCCCGAAATCGTCAGTGCGGCCGCAAAGCGCCGGAGCTGGAAACGGCTTTTAGTATTTCCAGACTTTGGGCCATATTAATAAAGATCAGTTCTGGAGCGAAAATACCGAAAGCAGACCAAGAACATTCCAAGCACTTCCACGCATTCAGAACGGAGCCTTCGGAAATGCTTCTTCGTGACCATGAATAAGCTCCTTCAAAAAAGGAAATTTCCGCTCCCTGTTTCAATATTAAGTAGATCTCACCTTAAAACGAATGAAGAAAAGGCCAAATGTAGCGCTCGGCACTGTTTGGTGCCGCGCTCGTATGTAGATACGCCTCACGTGTTTAACCCTTTGGGTGCCAGTGTTCTGCACTGTAGTGTAGACGCACACCGGTACTCAAGGTGTTAACATCTCAGGCACAGCATACAAATTCAAAGCCGGATGACAACTGGCCGTATATTTCAATGACCCCTCGCAGAACGGCTGATAAACCTGTCTTGTATGACGACCAACAGATGTAGCAAAAATATTTCATACTCCAAAAAAAACCAAAACGTAATCCTCTTGAAATTGTATAAATACTCTGATCTGTTAATACTTATCTCTTCTTTCTGCCATAATTATTATTCTGTTACTAAAATATATATATAGATATTTTCCTAATAGAAATGGACTATTTAATCTCTTCTAGTAGCAATATATCGTGATGTCGCTTCTTAAATACAATAACAAGCATCTCAATTACTAGTGGGATTATTTGCTCTTTAAACGTTCTTAGTGTTTTTTTGTATGAATATATATATAACAGAATTTGCCTGGATATCATTAAAAAAAAATTCTCAGTATAGATATCTATCCGGCCCGGTTATATGCCTGGAATCACTTCATGTTATTAAGGGCAGCTGTTTTAATAAAAACTTTGAAAAATATATACTGATAATCCAAAAGAATGTAATAATTTTTATAACAAAAACGATATTGAGCTATTTTAAAGTGATGCATTGTATCGCATGCACTTGTGTTGGAATAAAAAACAATAGAAATGTTCCAGTTTCAGTGAAGCATGTTGTGGGGCTCAGCTGCTGCATTACCTCTTAGAAACGATTGATTTTAGCATCTATCTGTAACCCTGGCCAGTGTATTCCTCATCATCGCATATAACTAATAAGATAACGGCTTGTAACCGGACAATCATTTACTCTCACACCCCATAATTCCCGGTCCGCGTGGGGCTCACGGATCATTAAGTTCTCGCTTTTAAAAACCCAACAAGCGGACTGGCTGTACCGGATAAGACGTCACAGGGACGAGCTGCCCACAAGCTGCCGTGGGATTACAATTTCCACCGACCTTCATCGGATTTAGCTGGTGGGTCGCAGATGTCTACAAAGCCCAAATAATCCAAAAATCTATTTTCAAACCGGCGTCACACAAGAAAAAAATCCATCTACTTAACCCTTTCAGTGTCAGGGACAGTGAAAAGGTTAAACCTTTGCTGAAATGTTTCAATGTTAAATTACAAATAATGGTCATGTGAGTCAGATAACACAAGTTAATATGCCCAGCAGTGTTATAATCTATACCATCAGATAAATTCATTAATACTCTCAATAAAGTGTTACTTCCACCTCTGTAAAGCTCATTACTCTTCATAAAATAGTTTGCGTTCATTATATACCAAGCCCAACAGACAAAGAACTATATGTAGAAAACAATAAGTTAGAATAGTGATCATTTTTTCAGTTTTTTTCATGCAGGGCTGCATTAACCCTTCGCTACAACAGAGGGAGCCAACCTCAATCTCTCTGTCGTTTTGGTGATCATGCGGTAAAAAAATGACATGTAAATAATGATTCTTAAACCTAATTTTGTTATTATATGGATTTGAATCACCCATTTGAGGTCATTCTCCAAACAGAGCTCCAGAGATGGATTGTCCCAATGGCCACCAGTAGAGCTCCGTTTATCGACAGCCAACGTATCCTCATCGGAGATAAAGAGGTCCTCGGATAAACAAGCGAAACAAGGAGGCGCAAGGGAATCCAGCTTACCAAAAATAACCGAGCGGAATGTTTCACTTTCCCGTGTAATAATCTGGTGTTGGAACCGAGCAACAAGGAAAATCTGGGATCGGCTCTGTTTCATTTATTGTGTGGCAGCAGAAAAAGTTGTGATTTTTGTGCTTTTTTGTAAAGAAGAGTTCACCATAGGCTTCAAATGCTAATTTTTTGTTTTGTGATGAATTCCAAGTCTTGCATGTTCCGCATTAAAAATCCCATTATGATCGGCCCAAAGCGGTATTAAAAAAAAAGAATCCTGATAAAAATTTGTTTTTTCACGATAGTCTCGCTAATCGGGTCACTGCGGCAAACAAACTGACCTTTGTAACGTTCTATAAACCAGATTGTCACTCCACTGGCATTCAAAGGCAGTCCCAAGTGAAACGCGTTGGCTACAAAGTGCACGGAAGTCCGACGTCACACAGCAGTCCTGTGCTTTCGGATTAATAGCTGCACAGGCCCCTCGGGTACAGCTTTAATGATATTCCAGGCATCGTAGTGCATGAGACCAACCAAAGGCTTCCCCCCAATCGCAACAACTTCATCGCCAGCTTCTATCCTCCCTGCCTGTTCAGCAGCGCCACCTGTGGGCAAAAAAAATAAATACATAAATTAGTGTCTCAGGATCAGGATGTATTTAACGGCTATTTTATTATTACGCATATGTTATTATATTATTCAGAATACTGTATACCCTTCAAATGCAACAACAAATTGTCACATCACAGATTCAAGCACAGAGAAAAAAACAGGAAAGGAGCTCTGTTATTTCAATTCATTTTCCTGAGTGGGAATGTCCAAACCAATCATCAATGAATAAAATCAGCAAAATAAACACTCGTACCAATATCAGCAAGTCTGAAAACAATCCTTCTCCCAATCCTAAACTGGGAAAGCTTTTTGATGAACCAAACGTTTGAACGGTAGTTTATTTGCTGAATTTGGCAGTATATCCGACAATTTTTTTTTTTTATTATTTGAAACTACAAGCCAGACTTGTTTTATAATTGAAAATATTTTTTTGCCATCATGGCTACACAGAAAAAGAATATTGGAACATTTCTAAATAAGTCTGTCACATAACAATAAGTTTCCTCTTTTCCTTAAGTGTGATAACTATTAAAAGGATAAATAAATAAATTAGTAACTAAATGTGACTTTTTTGTAAAAATGTAATTATATTCCTGGGGTTCTCCAAAATAAACGACACTATGACATCTCGACCTCGCCCAATGTTCCTAAATGAATGCAGGATGTTAGGTAGGCTTTAAAATAAAACTGACGTTATGCGCTGGCTGAGGGTGATAGGGATTGTTTATACAGCTGCAAGTGCAAAGGTTGCCCACCCTGATTTGGCTTATTATTTTAACACAGTTTGTGGGTCTTTAACAGCAAGACCCTTCATTCATAAAATGTAAAGCTTTAAGAAAAATAGATACTTTGTGCAAATCAATCATAAATCAGACTCCCTGGATAGGGCCAGAGATGTCTCTCGATCTCTCGCTCTCTCTTTGAATTCTATAGTTTTACATATCAGGGCATAACAACAATCATCTGTTCCTTAGCAAGTCTAAAAATTAGGTAAATACAACCTCAGAGGATCAAATGACATAATACATATCATAATACGTGTCATGATTTATTTAACGAAAATAAAGCCAAAATGGAGAAGCCATGTGTGGAAAAACTAACTTATTGCTTCCATAAGAATTAAGATGGTAAGTTGCAGACAGGAGCTGCTAATCAAAATGCAGTTGATTAATGTGACCATCTCTACAAAAGCCGCAATTTACTGGTCTGGACGACCTCTGAGTGTACTGAGCATGAATAGGTATTGTAGGGTCACGCAGCTCTGCATAATCCCACCCACTTAAGGCTCCGCCCCTTTGTGCTGGGCCACCGGGCAAAAAGACATCAAGCATGTATTACTACCATGTAACTAAAAAAAATCATACCTTTAAAGAGTCTTTTGATAAATAGCGGTCTGTCTCCATAAATTGAGGCCTTCCCCCCGTCCAGACTGAACCCCAGCCCCGCAGATGTCTTCTGAAGTTCTACACAAACCACGTTACTCAGATCGATGCTTTCTACAACAAAGACAACCGGAGATTATTACCCCTTTGTTCAGGTTAATACCCGCCATATCCACACCCATTATAAAGCGGTTTTACGGAGTTATTAGTCTGTATCGGGCAAAGCAAACATTCCAAGATAGTTTGGCGATGATACCCTATTCTTTAACAAGGAGCTTCTTTCATTCCCAGCAGTAACTTTTAAACATAATAAATACAAACTAAAGTGAATAAAACTGTCTATTAGCACGTTATGTGATAAGTTCCCAAAATCTAATGTTTAGTCTATATTATTTTATTAAATAGACACCTACAGTTCTCACAGACAGAAAGCATACACATTGTTTTACATTTACATTATTCATTTATAATCTACTTTTTAAATAGACACAATTACAGGCATGGAAACGGAGTACTCTGGGGCGATCTGCCCCAGCTGCCACTCATCAGACGGGGTGCCAAACAGAGGTCTCCTGAAAATTCCCTCTCAATGTCTTGCTTCTTTCTCTGTTCTCTTTCTTCATCTGCTTCTCCCTGGTATCGGCTCCATTGACCAGGCCTGCTGGAGATCTTCCACATAAGGGCGGAGCCAGGCAGCGCACCATGTGGACATCCTCTTCCTCCAATCGGGTAAGAGGGCCTGCGCGGAGGCTCTGTCCTTTTAAGGACTCTCTTTGTGAGGCCTGATCTACAGAAATGGTGCCAAGGACAAGCAGGCGAAGAAAGAAAACAGAAGAAAAAGAGGCAAGAGAAGAAGCAGAGCTGAGGGAAAGGAGACAGGGTTTATTTTAGCTTATATTTTATTTCACTTATGTAGGGAGGGATACAGAGTACTCAGAGCGATCTGTACCTGCGTCCTCCCCTAGCTATGCTTCATGCTTTATTGATGAACAAAATTCTCAGGGCCGACTCCGTTTATAATGCTTCTGTTCCACTTATACAAAATAATAATACACTCCTGTGTTGAAAGCATAAACATTAGCAGATCTGTCCTTTCATTTTTTTCTTTTAACAAAATAACATAAAAGCAATTTAGAATGTTTCCAATTTCTACGGCAGCAGGTCTTGAGTGTCAGATGCTTTTGTGTCAGATGACAATTAAGTAATCCCTTCAAAAAAACATTTGACAATTTAATTATTTATAACCATTTCTATAAAAGAGTTATAGGCATTTCAATAGGGATGATGGTTATAAAAGTGCTGAATTCAGTGGACTAGCAATGATATTTTTTATGGAAGGAATGTTGAAAACATAAAGACATCCTGCACCTGGTACTCTTTCTATATACCCCCATCACATCGGGGAGAGTGACAACCAATCATTCCCCCCCGACGATAAGGACCTTCTTAGGTAGGTTACCATTTAAGCTTTAATTGAAGCCCCCAAAACTCTGCATTCCTACATTCCTACTTTCTAATCCAAAATGTTTTTTTTGTTTGTTTTTTAAAGTTTTTCAAGAAAAGATTAATTGCACCTGCCAGACGAATGTGCGAGTCTGCATATCTAATCACGTATGAAGCCTAAAACCCCCGATCCAATAGTAACATTATAGACTCTGTGCTTTCCTTCCCATCGACCTTTATTGTGGAAAAAGTGAGCTGCAGACATTTGGTTTTAGACACCTGGGAATCGCCATCTGCCAGCTACGGAACCCGTCAGCGATGCCGGGACATTCCAGGAGCCGAGGGCCGGTCATTATATTTCATTTAAAGCAGAATTCCTTTATAATAGGTGAACGCGAAGACGTAAAAAGGGGAAAGCTGAATGCGGTGGATTTAAGGTCCACTCCAGTTATCACAAGTACTGAGTGCACAAGTTCCTTTAAATAAACACTTTATTATTATTATTTATTGTTTTATTTAGCGCCATCAAATTCCGTAGCGCTGTACAATGGGTAGACAATAAATAACAAGTACTATATAACATAACAAATTGACTTACAGAGACAACAGGTGAGGAGGGCCCGGCTCAAGCGAGCTTACAAATACACAGAGGGATACATTAAAAATCCCTTCTATGCATTTGCTCTATTTTCCCACCCCAGCTATTTGCATTGCAGGCGACTTGGTAGGCAGCGAGTATCCGCGCATGAGCTCTATTGCCAGTCAGCTCCAGCACTGCCTTGCGCAAAGGTCCAACAGAGTGTACCTGTGTGCATGCACAGAAATCGGTTCTGTCAGTGATTGGTTGCTTCACGCAGCCAGAACTTGTGCTAAATGCAGAGAGCAGAGTGGGTGGTGTGCTGAAGCTCTGAAGCTGCAGCATTTTCACCCAAGTCTCAGGGAGAGAATTAATATTAAAGTACCTACAAACTATTATGCATTCTTTGTTGGTGGAACTGCCAGGGTCATGTTGGCTCTTCCGCCAACATTGAGACTTTTTCCTTCCCCTTCTTAGGCCCCAAACCCTTCAAATGTATAGTTTTTAATGTTTTAAATTTTTTAGAAATCACTTACTCCCAATATTTGTAAAGAGGTCAAATTACAGCCAATTCACCACGGAATATGTTGGCACATATCTCTCCTAAACACTTTATCCGTGGAAAATCCTGGTGGTTTCCTAAAGACTCCAACCTGTGTAAATATTACTGTATGAGTAAATGGGGGTAGCATTCCCGGCACTTGGTCCCGGGGTCTTGGGTGTGTTGGAGAATTGCATGTTAATGCACGGTAGGAAGGGAAGTTCTGTGCTTTGCAAGAGCTCAACGTTTATTTTCCAAAACCAACAAGAAAACGCATTTGAAGAAATCACAGAACGTCAGGGGCTCTATGAACATCCATCAGGGCAGTTCTCAGAGGGGACGCTAGGAAACGGGCCTGAACGGCTTTGTAAATCGTTAGAATTTTAAAAAGGGCTCTAGACCACCTGCTATAAACGCTTTACCAATTTATATAATTTAGGTCATTTATTACAAAGTGTAGAATCGAGTGACTTGGCCTCCTTCCCCATGCAGAGGACCCCAGAAGAACACAAACCCGAGTTCTACCTTGAGATTTATTGTGAAAGAGTAAGGATGTGTCCCTCAACGCTCCTTCAAAAACCCATCTGCCAACTCCATCTTTAGTGAAGAAACCACACTGTGGATATGTTGTGTTTCACATTGTTACACTTCGTTTAAGTCTGTATAATTTCCGCTTATAATCTTTTTGCCGGAACACTTCATTGTCACGTGACATATAGATTGTTGCCATAGACGCTTTCTTCAAAGTTTTTATTGTTTTATTATGATTAATCCACCAGAGGATGGATTTGGAATATGTTAATGATTCAAAACTCCTCAAATTTATTCTGTGCTACGATTGCTAAGATTGTAACGTCATGTCACATGACTGTGATAGTATACACATGCATGTGAATGAACCGGTATGTTAGAACGTCTAGATTCAAACAAGAGCTACCCTTGTAGACCCCTGCAGGCAATTATCTGGATTAGGCTATTCTGCCAGCCGCGGTTATTGAGGTATTGGAGTAATCTGCCGATCCAGGTGTTCCGGGACACAACCCACGGAATGTTCCACAAACCCAACCTTCCAGGAGTTCCCCCGAGGGGAACCGCATCTGGGATCCGGACGATAGATTTCTGTGAATAACGAGTCGCAGAAACCGGTGCCTACACATATTGGGAGCGGCGGTCCAGAGAGGCGACGGCTTCTGAGGTTGTCTAATCGCAAAATTATCAAAATGAAAATAAACGAGGCTGAAAGTACCAGAAGCGACTGCTCAATGTGCGTTTCATTAGCTCCCTGTGATCGCATGAAGTCTCCCAGTGATAATCTGAACCAAATGTGGCTTTACCATGAATTCTTTCCGTGTGGCCTTGGGATAACCTCCTACCTGGTTCTGTTGCCATGGAGACATTCCGACCAGATGTTGAATGTGATCCTCTAGTCGCAGACATATCTAGTCGGGGCGGCGTCTCTCCACCTCTCTCCTTTTTGATCACGACGACCGCTTCTCGGTGCGGTTTAGCCCTGTGCAGCGCGCTCAAAGCTCCTCCGTGGGCACAGCCATGCAGCGAGCAGCCATTGATAGACAAGACTCTGTCGCCTCTCTCGATGATGACTTCTTGCGATGACGTTGCCGTGGAAAACACTCTGTGTACCTGGAGGACATTCGATCAGATGCAGGGTTTCAATCCAACTATTGGTTTACAACCAAGACGTACTCAGCCAAAAATGCAACGGGTCTCCAAAATAAGGTGTTTGTGAGCACTGTGTCATAAGGACGGGCACTACAATAATGGGTTAATGTGACGCCAACACCTACAGGATTTTTCATTTAAATATTAAGGTAATCATATAATAGGATTTAACCCTTTGAACAATGCGTTGCCCAATCATTATGGCGTAGGGTTATTTCACATACAAAATGAACAGCGGAGGACGGCCTTTAAGGATGATGTTAAATACATTATGACATCAGAGTTCACTTCATGGTCCTCGTATGTATGGAATAACCCCTACAAGTGTACATTTTGGTAATAAACATGTCCAATGATTATCTGATTGTCAACGCATTTCGGTAGAGTCTGCAATGCGGTAAAACATAAATTCCCTGTTTTATTCATTATTCTGTAATAGCGGCACTAAGCGTTGCTTCTAGTGCCGAATCGTTGTGATATGGTGAATATTTCTGAACTGAAAGAGTTCTGGCTAATTTCCAATTAACCCCACGAAGATCACTTACACTTATGGACTTCAGCTCCAGGTCAGTACCTCCGGCGACACTAAATCCCAACCCAGCACCTTCTTCCTTATTCAGCACCACAAAGTAAACATCTTCTTTCCTCTGCGGAGGAAAATATCTCATATTAATAACACTTACAATGTATTAGGTTACGGCGTTAAATACACAAAACGTTGTCTACTAGAAGGGTTTTATTGATACATCTGGTTCGTAGACGATGGTATGGAATGGATGCTATGGATGGTATGGAATGAATGTTTCAGCAGAGGTGGTAGCAGCAAATATTGAAGGAACAGATTTCCGGGGGTTGAATTATGACCCTTTTAACCCTTAGAGTACTAGGTTTGGGTTCCATAAGAATGCTGAGGGCTCCCTACAGAAAATGTTATAAGCAAGGACAGGGAATAGTTAATGGAGCAGGTGGCTTCCTTCTACCATAAATTTTATGCCCGAAAGAAAACATAAGATAAATTTACTGTCAAGGTCTGTATTCTTTAATATTGGTTCATTGCTTCTTCCAACATGTGAATTTTTTTAACCATCTTTACCATAATGAAATGATAAAATCTAAAACAGCAATATATGTTTTGTTGGCCTTAATATATAGTAACAGAAAACATATGAATTATTATTTTATATATAAATATATTATCCACATGTAACACCTTCTTTGTCAGGCATAAGCAGACATTTTAAATCCCGAAAATTAAATACACAGAAAAATATTCCACTGCTAATACAACTTAATGCCACGTTAATGAAAAACTTAACGATAACCTTGGAAAAAAAATGAGGGTTATCGTTTTTCACAGCCCAGTAAAATAAATCTATGAAACATGATAACCAGGTTTTAGTTCACCATATTACCCAAAAAAAGGATTACAACATTGCAGAAAACATTTTATTCTATAAAAAAAACAAAAAACTGCGGAGATTAATATTAAAAATAACTATGCCAAACCCTAACACTGATCCTTATTCCCAAACATAAATCCTCCCCATGAAGCAAATTATAATCTATAGATTTCAAATCTGCGTAGGATAAAAATGTGGAATGAAGCTAACGTCAATATAATTGCAATGCTACCGCAACACACGCATTTAAAACCTCCACACAAGTTATAATTTTGGTCCTAAAAAATACCCCGATAATTATCACAAACCCACAAGGGCAATTCTGACCAGGAACTTTACAGGCAAAAACAACGTTGACTCCTGTGACGACAAATGAGTTTTAATTAGCATGTACAGACTATTGTTTACAATAGGAAAGGAGATTTACTGAGCAGGATAAATGGTTTTGGAAACAGAAAAGATGAAAAGCAAGAACGTTTAGAGTAACACATACAGTGATATGGAATTTGGAGTCATGCACCGGGTGTTATCATTGGGCGTCAATCCAATAAGGTCCACCAAACTGTAGAAAGAGCCAACAAGGCACAACTAAACTTCGTAAGTTATTTTTGTGAAACTATTCCTTGTCCAGCCTATGCCGTTCTCACTATAATTTTAATATTGATATTTTCTGCTGTGAGGGGGTTGGAGAAGAACCTCTGGAATTTGTGCCTAGAAGAACTTAAGACGCATATCCATCTGTGTCTTCTAATTTCAGAAATGGGCAACTGGTGGCTTTCCATCAACCATTAAAGTATTCTCATTTGGATCCCAGATCTCAGCCTACCACTGGATTACAAAGGTATAAAATGACATCATTGCATGCACCCGGACCTTGTACAAGATCCAGGATCAGGATGGAAGCATTGAGATATGGTGTCAATACATACTTCTACAGTTCCCTCAACGCTCCACAGATAGAAAGGCATGGAGAAGAATGGCACTTAATAGAAAAGAGGCTACATGAGGCACAAGGAAAGATGAAAAGAAGGAGAAGGGGGTAGTAAGAAAGTAATAAAGAAACAGGGTTGATAGGATAAGAAATCCCGGCGTTGAAGCTCACCACCATCTTGTGAGTGGGACTTGTTAATTGTGAACTCAATCAAATCAGTAGGATACAAGTGCTCTTGCCCATGAATTATACTCATAGGATAATTATTTTACCGTGTTACACAAACATGTCAAAACATGAAAAAAATTAATTACGTATATATTTATACACACATATATATATATATATAGCTTAGGCAGATTCCATAGTTCATTCATAACAAAAAAAGAGTTTCTGAAACTTAATATAACGAATATCTGCAGCATACAATGGGTGATTTAGGAGAATATTGAAATAGCCGTGAGTCACATCTTAAGTCTTTTAACAGAACAGCTGCCAAATTCTTTGGGCTCCGGAAACGTCAAGACAAGTTGCTACACGGCGGCTTTTGAAAGACACAAGTGGGAATAACCTGGTGATATAACTTGCCGCAAATAAAGGAGAATGAATGAACGGAATGCTCCCCCATTACGTGATCACTGGGATAGGGGCTAAAAACTCTTTACCATAAATACATGACACTATATGACAACTAGTTTAACATATAAACCATGTTAGCCCCTCTAGGGCGGTTTCTTTTCTTTACTTTCTGGGGTAATATCAGGTTGTAAGGGAAACAAATTTATTAGGAATAATAATTCAGTTCAAAGAGTTTTGTTCTCCTGTCTGGCTGCCAGCTTAGCGAGATGGCAAACTAAAGCTCCAAGTTGGACCTCAAAAATGTCCATTTTAATCCACATGAGAGTGAATTCTGGCTGGTTCACATCAGAGAAGTCTCACATCTTTAAATACAAAGCTGTCCAAGATGGCTCCTGTCCATCCAAGGTTGGCTGCCCTGCATATGACACAGCTCTTTGTTCTTGGATACCCTTCTTCAGGCTTCAACAATATGTTTGTGGGTTTTTCCTTAAACCAGAGAATTATTATTATATATATATATATATATATATATATATATACACACACACAAGTGTTTTACAAAATTGACAGTGCAGATTTGGATGACTTGGTACCTTTCCTTTTAGACAATTACCCCTGAGGAGGTAGAATGCAGAGGTTGAGTTTAATTAGTTGCATATTTGCATAAAGGACAATAAATGTAACAACCGCCCCACGGAGTAGGAACCAGCAAGCAGATGTCGAGGGTTTCTTCAAGGACCTGGAGATATTCAGGATTTTCCCGAGATCCTGTTTTAGCACCAATTGTATGATATCCATAGCCACCTGTCTACTAGGGTAGCCATGAAGCTTTTGTTTAGCAAACACATATATAGACCAACAATATTATAGCTTTTTCCAAGTTGGTCCAATAAAAGGTACAGTATCACCCACATCACCTCTTGGACCAACACGGCTATGTACATAATACATAGTTTATTATCACGCAGTAAATATTGTGTTTTATTGATGAATATGGTTATAAAGAGAAAGCCAAGAGAAGAGTGGGGTAAACCCATGGGGTACGATGGTGTTCTACTGTCATAACATCTGATTATGAACGCTAGACGTGTGCCATCCCCAACGCGATTCCCAAAGACGACACTGGTTCTATGGCTGAGATGGGGGCAACCTAATGATCTAATGGTTTGAATAACACAAGGTTTACATCTCCATTTCCTTAAAATTGTGTGAAGACATGTGCTTTCCAGTGGACCGAATATTTTGTTCCGTTCAGTTTACCAAAGAATGGCTCCGCGGTCAAAAAGCCTTATCAGCATTTTACGGACAATGCGCTAGCACCACATGACTTAATTCTGAAAGGTAGCTTTAAATGAGATTCACTATAAACTTATTGGGTAAATAATCGGTCTGTGTAATAAAAATAAAACAAAATAAAAAAAAATCGATAGGAATAAATGAATCCCAGATACTTGGTTATAAGACACGGAGTGAAAAGTGTGTGTGGGCATGCTGCGTTTCTGAAATTGTTTGCTCTTTCAGACATACCAGACCTATTATATCTTTTGGCAACTGGCTCTTCAAACACCGCATATTTCTTAAAATATTAGACAATCCAGAAAACGTTGCGAAATACTTTACCACCCAAACGTTTTCACCACCCTTTGTCTATCTGGATCATGTCGCGTGAAAGACAGAGCTGGGGGGGGGGGGTGTCTATTTAATCTAATCAGAGGAGAGCGATTTCAAAATTCTCCAGACCACTTGAATAGCGACGGTAAAATTATGCAAGGTAAACAGTAGACACCCAGACACACAGTAGGTCCTTTTAAAGAACTGTCCCCCTCCCCATGCGCAGAAAGGGCTTTTGCTTTAAGAAGGATAACCACCTTCTTTTGCTTACAGCGTCTACTTCATACTTGCCAGCTAAATATAATAATATAATTATACACAATACTTAAGGATGATGATAGTGGTATTGTAAAAATGGTCACGTCATCACGTTTATCCATGCTTCCAAACAAGGGGAGAGGGTCCCGGCAAATTTAGGATTGCTGGCAGCTATGGAAGTGAATGGTTTGACTGTCTGGTATTGAAGAAGCTAAAAAAATATCACCCTTTAAAAATATTATTTCCAACTTCCAGTAACTTCCAACTCACCTCCGCTTGTGCTTTTGCTTCTTGAATGAGGGTTATGATATCTGATTTGGATGATACAGAAGTCAAAACAGCCTGCAGCTTTTGCTGGTCCCTCGTCGAGACGATTAGATGATCCAAGCTAAACATAAACACATGATGAGACGGGCCGGCCAACTGGCAGCAAAACTAAATAATGATTTATCTTTCTCCTTAAAGCGGAGACATTATTTACCTGGATACCGTCTATGGAGACACCAACTGAAATCTAGCTATGTATCCAGAGAAAATGTTTATTCTAATGCATTACATATAGAATTTACATCTGGAAGAACATTTTAAAGAAGAAAAACACTTTTTTTTAAAAAAAAAGTCTGCCTCTTGTTGTTCGTCGATTGGTACGTTTGTTGATCGGTTACACTGTTGTTTTTCCGGGATAAAATAATATTTAATAATAACTAGATATGTGTGACTACAGAACTAACTGAACGAGATAATTCTAAAATGTTTTAAAGCAGAACTGTGCCTCTAGAATAACTAAAGCACAAGCTACAAGTAGTTTTAATTAAGTTGTTTAATCAGTGTGATTATTTTGGATTCCTTTAGTATAAAGGTTTATCTTGTGGAACCAAGAGGCAGAGAAAACATTATCTTGTTGATTTTCTGAAGTTATCTCCCCTACCAAGGCTTCCTGGACCAATTAACAACAATCAGCAACATAACAGAGCAGAGAAAACCTGATGGGAAGAAATAATGGTTGTAAATCCCAAGTACAAGCGGGTTTTGGTGAAGGAACTCAGCGCTGTGTACTTGTTTGCATGGATTTCTGGCTCACGATGCATTTACCTATCATAGCTGGGTTTAGTGATGAGTCCAGTGGGACTATATGAGTGCCTCCGACGTACCAATATCAACGAACGCAAGACTAGCTAACTCCGGGTGGTCCAAAATACAAAACCTTACTTGACTCACTCACCTTACCGACCAAAGTTTTCTTGACAGATGTCCTTCTTCTTTGACGTCGGCATCCGATGCCAGTTCAGCCACACCATTATGGTCTTTAGAAATTAACTGGTTACTCTTGGAAAGGCCATTCTGATCATGTGCGGTTTGGGCGGCAACCAATCTTTTTGGTGTAATCTCAAGTTCTGTTTTGTAATGAGGGGCATTCCCTTCACTCGAGAAATCCTCGCCGCACAGTTTGTCGAGGTCTGGCATGCTCAACGCCCTTAATTCACGCAGCTTTGAGCGAGACAACGAGAACTGCCTTATGTGGCTAGAAGAATTCTTGTTCTTTCTAATCTGCACGGTCTGCTGTATATTTTCTTTCTTGTCGGTCCTACTTTTCTCATTCGCCGGTGTCTCTTTAGAACTATCCTCAATAATTTTTTCGGTGAATGTTAAGGCCACGCTCGATGGGGATTTCTTGATTTGTGACGGTAAAGTTGTATCGCTTTGTCCCTCACAGCAAGAGCTCAAACTGCGCCTCAAAACCTTAGGCGTGTCATTTGGGTTTGTACCCGAGACGACAGAACCAGAAGATCTTCTACATACAGGAGGTTTAGAGCTGAAAGAATAGTTATTAATATCAATAATCTTAATGACGCTTTTATCAAAATTTGCCAGGTTTTCAAACGATTTGATTCTCTGCTTCACAGTCAGAGCGGACGCGGCTTCTCGTGGCCAGTTAAGTTCGTAGTAATAGTTTCTTCTAATAGATCTTAATGTTTCGCTTCGAAGGTAGTTCTTTTCTTGTGGAGCATCAGATGTTTTTTGGAAATCTTCCATCGCCTTCAAATTTGAATCTTGATTACACAGCGATGCGATGTTACAATTGCTGTCATCCATATTGTGCCCTGGTGCCTCAAAATGTAGATAGTCATCAGTAGGACCATCTGTTACCCCTGCATAATGTTGACCCATGAAACTCGTAAATTGTGTTGGCATTGAAAATGTCCTGGTCACCGATTTAGGGGAGTTAATTGGTTTCTCCAAACTAAGAGCATCCTGTGGGAGCTTAGGAGATAAGTCACTGACCTGAGTGTTGGTCTTGGTGTTGTCAGAGGTCATTTTAGGGGAATGGCGAGATGGAGATGATGATGAAGACAGTTTTACCTCCATAAAGGTTCTTTGAATATCATGGTTATCCAGTTGTCCACCATGAAGAGAAAGAGAGGACCTGGATTGTAATCCATTTTGGGGCATTGAAACTTCTCCAGTAGACCTGCTAGAGTCACTGCTTGAAAAGTGGTCTGCGACAGAGGTGGTTTGGGTAACCTCTCTAGACTTTGTCGCTGTAATTTTACTATCTATGATTTCATCCACATCCATGTTGGAACTTCCTTCAATGACTCCATTCCCTTTGCTGATTGTATCTGGAAGCTGGTTTGTCGACCCAGCAGAATGTTGACTGCATTTATCATTTCCGCCGCTGGTAGCATTTACACCTGGACTGCGGCCGGAACTTATTTTTGATGCAGGTCCAGCCTTTGGTAAAGAACGCATCGTTTTGTGCCTTACTTCATGTTCGGGGGTCTTTGAAAAAACAGTACTTTTATTAAGGTCTTTGGTTGAAGCCATCTCCATCACAGAAGACCTCTTTGGAAGAAGTTTAGGAGAAGGCTGCGGAGATGATTTACGGCAGCTGTCAACTTCGGTTTTTCCACTGACATTTTTAGCCGCCGTGTCACAGTTTGTCCTGTTTTTACTTTTAATAGTAAGGCCTTTCAGCCTGGGACCAGCTTTAGGTACCTGAGTTGTCAGCATATCAAAACTATTGCTTAATGTTCTCTTGTTATCTCCGTGCAGCTTCGACAAAGCTCCGTATTTCTCCACAGCAGAACTCTTTGTTGATGGGGGTTTTATAGTTTTTGTCTCAGTTTTGCCATGCAAGCTTTTTTCGTTGGGTGTAGAAATATGGCAGTTCTTGGTGGGAATTTTAGTTGCAGCACCGGGAAATTCCTGAGAAGTTGTGTCCGTTCCTACACCGCTCTTAAGGTCGCATTTGTTATTCTCGGTCGGACAAGAAGGATCTTTACTTCGGCCGTCACATTTACTTTGTGACACGGACACAGCTTCTTTTGGCTCAGCCCTGAAAGATCCTAATGCTCTTTTGACCCCAGCATCCTTGCAAAAAGGCACAATTTGACTACTAGAATTGTTTATAATGTCCTTGTTGTCGTCTACTCCCAGTTTCATGCAGTCTTCGGTTTTTAAGGCACTCACATCATTACTGAGTGTTATCTGCTGTTGTTGTGGATCATTACATTGTACCATTGGAGAAACCTCTGACTGCGCTCTATCCACAGCGTTTCCCTTTGGTTCCTGATCCGTAGAGACCAGACAAGAATTAGTATTTTCCCGACACAAAGACGCCACCTCTGTTTTTGCTTTGTTAGGGTCACCAGGACATTGTTCTGAAGCGAACGGACTCATATTGTTCTGAATCTTAATATCATCTTTAGCGCAACATATTTCAATCTGCTCATCCTCAGAATCTGTAGTGGCCTGCGTTTCAGACACATGTGAATAGTTTTGAAGAGATGAGATCATGTCGCTCGTGGAATCCGAAGGGATCTCCAGTAAAGATTCAGTGTCAGAGTCCTCCACAGCCTCATACATATAATTTGGCAGATCAGTTGAACTGCTCCCAATCTGCTCTGACAAGGAGAAGTCATCTTCTGCCGTGCTGCTGAAATTCCGAGAGTAATTGCCCAAGCTGCTTTTGTTGACAGCAAATTTCTTTTCCATCTGAACAGAATCCAAAACGGAAAATCGCAGAAAGCTCTCCTCTTCATCTTTTTTGCTGACCGCATCGGTAGCAATATTACCGAAGCCTTCGCTTGTAAATGCATTAGCTCTCATTTGCTGTGTGGCTTCTAAGTCCTTGAATTGGCTTACTTGTCCCACGCTAACAAGACCACTGCAATGAATCCTGGAATGTTGCGCCTCGTTAATCAAATCATCAATATTCGTCACTTGGTTTCCATCACAGTCACCAAGTTCAGAACAATGGATGTTTGGCAGACTTTTTGTTTGTACTTCCTTGGACCCCACGGTTGAGTCCACTATGGGAGAATCGGCTGCCATGATTTCATGGCCATCGGGACATCGTTCGTATCTCTGTACAGAAGTTTCTCGTTCTTCGCAACCTTTGTTCGCATCGGCCCCTGATGCCATTATTATGTGTGACAATCTGTCAACAGCTGTAATAAAATAAACACAATATATTTATATAGAAAATAATATAACCGTAACAAATTTGATCAACTGTACAAATGAAATGCAAATCTAGAGAATTTAAGTACAAAATGTTATTGAGACATTACACTTCAGACAAACTGAGTCAAGAAATAAAAACGCAGTGTTCCAAACTGCCAATAATCATTGGGAAAAAATAGCCATTAAAGTAATTCGTTATATGCCTGGAATACTAAGTTCAAGTGGGTTTCACCCAACCTCATTGACGTAAATAACCAAGCTGATGACCGGTCGGCATGATACTGAAACCCTGGCATACAATACTAAAGTTTACAAAAACATTAAATTAAATGCAGTAACATATTTCAAAATGTATTGGTAAATTGGTATTGTTACAATCCTAACCATTTAACAGAGAAAAATATTCATCTGGGCTAAAAAACGTCTTTTAAAAATATATTTCTAGAAGAACTGCAATAAAAACATGTATATTTTTAATGTTTTATACAGGGAACTTGGTCAACCAAAATCTATTTAAATTGCGATCTTATTGGAAATACTTTAACAGTTCATTGTTTCTGCTAAAATATGTTTTTAAAGCAGATGGTGCTGTGAAAAGCTACACTTCCCTAGCAGATCATAGCCAAATCCTTAGAATCCTTAGAATTAGGTGGCGTTTAGTCCGCTCCAGAAACCTCTCCAGTCAATTTTCCCAGGTTTCCCTCTTTCTACCCGATTCATAAAATATAAAACTTTAAAAATAACTGGTGATGGATAAGCGACTATAAAGCATGAAGAGTGGAAGATAATAATTCCATAATTTTCCTGTTTTGCGCTAAAGCGTTTTTGTTTTATTTTTTGTAAATAAGTCCTAATCACAGAACCTTTTGTATACCTGTGAGCTTTGTAAATGACCAAGAGCCCTCAAACCCTTTCATAGCTCATGTTGAAGATTCTATTGTACCAAGCTGTTAACGATGGCAACCAAAGGGTTCTAATATTGTCCTTACGGAAAGCATGAAGTTTCAGGAGTGTCAGGATTTTCTGAATTAAGGTACCTGTGTTCAAGCAGGGATTTGAGATGGATGTGGCGGTGAGAAAAGCACCAACTGGGAGATCTCATTTAATCAAAGGTAGAAAATGAAGATGTAGCATGACCCTGAGAAACTGGCATCCCGGGTACGGCTGTTTCTGCCATGGCCCGTGCCATGCCTCCCATGTGTGTAAGCAAGCTTTCCAAAAAATGGTATTATCATTCAAATGTTTTTTGGGGCAAAGCCTGCCTGATACAGCGTTTACTGCTTACAGTGATGGTGAATTATGCAAAGTGTCAGCATTAAAATATTATACTGGATTAATAAAATATTAGGAGCCATTTTTAAGCTCAGTAAATGTTAATTTGAGAGACACAGTACTGGCTTACTGGCCACAATGTCAACTCATGCAGAATTACTCAGAAAACGGTGACTATGTGTACTTTTAAAATACATGATTATTATAGGAGATCTACAAGAGTCAAGGGTGCAGCAGAACCAGCTTTCTTTCTAGTTTTCTTTAGAATTGTCCTTTTTTTGGATATCAAAAGGAAGCAGGCTATAATCGTCTAGTAACACTGGGGCAATTATGGAGCACAGTGATTGCTTTATAATCTGATAGAGAAATGTTCTAATAGAACGCGTTCCGCTGGCTGCTCTCTTTCATCAGATGTCACCTCTAAGTATTTAAATGGGCACATAACCTTCTCACTATGCAGAACATTTATGTCCTCTGTACATAAAGATTTACTGCAGGAGAATAAATATTGTCACTTTGTTAAATGGGACAGTAATGTATTTTTGTCCTGTACTGTGTTTTGCTTGACTGTCTTATCTCCATACAAAGGCAAGCAAAGGAGCATTATTAATTATCTGGTGGCTCCTCACAGGCGGGGTTTATTGCATGCTATTTCCCTGTGTACAAACATGGGGAGGAAACATTCACAACGTGGGGGGGGGGGGCAAAAACACTCTGCAGTTCACTGGGACGCTGACTCAATGCTGGCAAGTTCAGATGCCCAAAATGGATATTTTCCATGTTGTTTTCTTAATTCATAAACGTTCAGCAATTTCTGTAATTATATCTTATTTTGATTATCAAAGCACTGATCCATAAAAATATTCATCTACGGGAATAATGGGAGCACGGAGCCTTCAAGCTATGTTTTCTGATGCAGCAGTTTTCTGTAAAGATCAAACACTGCAGTGCTGCAGAACACAAAATACTGTTAAAAATGTGAGATAACGTGATAGAAAATATTAAAAGAATATATATAAATCAATTTCAAAGTTAACTAAGTAACTTTGATTACACTTTTTAAGTACGGTGAATAAAATCTGATCTGTTTGTAGCTTTAAACCAAAAACCAAAACCCCAATTGCTTTAGCTTTAATGATTAATGTTAAACAAGAAATATATTACCTGACACCGGCTTCCGGACTTCCAATGTAACGGATGAGGGTAAACACTGGACATAATCGCAGGCTTCTTGATACGACATGCTGCCCACTTGGACACCATTGATTGATATAATCTCGTCCCCGATGCTCAGCTTTCCCATAGATTCCTAACGATATTATAGATATAAATCTGGTCAATCGCCTTCCAAATCTCAGCAAAGGGTAACACATACAGTAATTCAATTTTAAAGAACCTTATACCATACTTACACCCTGTAATGTCTTTACATACAGAAAGCTTTCCATTATTTGGTTACTCCAGAGATAACTTTGACTGTGAGCTGTACAAATATGCATTATGGCCATATTATTATTATTTAATTGATTATATTTTATATGTTATTTGGCAATTCTGACAAACACCTGATTAGATGTTTTACTAACCTATTACTATCCTTTGCCAACTATGTTTTTAGAATTATGGAAGCCTACACTTGATAGAAAAAATGTTTCTGAAATTATACATATACACACACTACTGTTGAAATGTTTGGGGTTAATGGTGTATTGTAGCTGGAAATGGCTGATTTTAATGGAATATCTTCATGGCGTACAGATTGGCTCTTTATCACTCCCATCACTCTGTGGCATGGCCCTTTATCACTCCCATCACTCCTGTGTTCCAATGGCCCTTTATCACTCCATCACTCCCTGTGTTCAATGGCCCTTTTCAACTCCATCTCTGTGTTCCAATGCACCCATCCCTGTGTTCGCAATGGCCCATTTATCACTCCCATCACTCCTGTGTTCCAATGGCAATTGTTCGCTAACCCAAGTTAAAGTTTAAAAGGCTTCACAGTAATGGATATCTAGATGTCTTTAAAACTGTACAGCAGGGCGAGGTCTCTTCTTTCTGATTTTCATGTTGTTTACATCCAAAATCCTAGAACCTACAGCGCCCAAGTTGCATTGTCGTGTTAATACCATCTGCCATCAACTGGTGTTGTATATTTCGTGAAAGAAATAAATCTATTAGAAAGACACGGAGGCTGAACTCACTGCACATGCATCAAAAGCCTTCTTGTTCTAAAGAAACAGGAATGTTTTCTATGCAAAATGTTGTTTTGAAACAAGAGAAAACTTGTTTTATAATAAACTAATTATAAAATAAACTATTATTTACTAATAAACTAAATAATGTCACCTAGAGCCGTGAGCTTCACTAGCGGATGCCCCCGTGTGTCCGCAGTCACAGACATATAATATTAAACATAGCTGAAGTTTACTTATTAAACAGAAATTTCAAGGAGGACAAAAAAAACAACATTTGTAACCCCTCTAGACTGTAAGCTCGTTTGAGCCGGGCCCTCCTCACCTGTTGTCTCCGTCAATTTGTTATACTACATACTACTTGTTATGTTCTGTCTACCCATTGTACAGCGTTACGGAATTTGATGGCGCTATATAAAACAATAAATAATAATAACTAGTAACGTTCACATACTTTGCCTGCGTCTCCTCCTGGCCGTAATCCAGTTATCGTAACCCTCGAGGGAGTATCTTTGATTTCCAGGTCCAGTCCCAAAGATTCATAATCCCCACAAAACAGCTTCACAGTCTCCGTGCTCCATTTTTCCAGGTTTTCTGTCCCGTCTGTTTTTTTTACGTGTTGAGCGCATTTTGCTTGCTTGGCCGCCGGCCTGTTCTCTTCGCACTTGGGTTTTGGAGTATTTTGGCCTTCGGTGCTCATCATACTCTTCACGCGGGTGACAGCCTTGTGCTCCAGTTTCGGGGACCTCTTGTTCTCCGACTGCCCTTCCGGAGGATCCTTGATCCCCAAACTACTAGGACGTACTTCGTTCTTTGCACAGTATTCAAAAGACTTAATGGCAAAGTAAGGAGAGTCCACCATCTGCTCCATAGAGCTGTCTTCAGACTCCACGGAGCTTCCGCAGAGTGACAGTGCCGACTCCCCAGCACTGATTTTAGACTGCTCGTTATCTTGGATTTCCTCATCAACATCCAAAGAGGAAGTCGTCATGACAATTCCAGCATCCTGATCGGCATGTTTCTTCTTACTGCCATCAAAAGGCCTTTCGTCCTTTTTGAAGTCGTCGTCATCGCTGGCATCTTCATCTTCGTAGCAGTGGATTCGTTTCTGGCGAAGGAGAGGGCTGCGTATGGACTGTGGGCTCCCATTAAGACTAGACTGTCTGCTGGCAACCATATGCTTGCTACTCGGACTGTGATTACTTCCATTTCTCTGCGAGGGCGACATGCTACTCCCTCCCGCGGCTCCTTTCTCTACAAGAAACAAAAGAAACTCATCATATAAATGAAAATATATCCTATTTATTGCACATTAGTTATTATTACTAAAATATAACATATTATTTCTATAGTGGCAACAGAACAGACATAATGGTGCAGAAAGAGAAGAGATCCCTGCCTTTCAAGGCTACAATCTATTACAGTAGATGCTACAGTATAATCGTGGCTCATTACTGATTGTTTTCAAGGCGGTGTAATGGATGGCGATGGAAAAACGTGGAAGCTTTACGTTATTCTTGTAACTTATACAGAATGTTTCCTGATTTTTAAAGGGAAAGTCACAAAGCCTTGGACCTACAATGGACAACGCATAAGACACTGACCACTCTTTGAAGTAGCTCAGCTTGGATGCCTGAATTCCCCTGAATGAAGCTCCAAGGCGAACTGGGACACAACTTGGGCAAAGTCAAATGTTTTCAGTGAAGGGCCAAACACGAGTTTTCCTTACAAACAAGGTTTTGGACAGCCATGAGCTGTGCAGATCTGTTAGCGTAAGGCTCACGTCGGCAATGGAATGGAATTCCTGAACGCTCTCATCCCTTGCATTATTAGAACGTGGGATTGGGTTTATGATAATAAAAAACGTCAGGTCTCCAGGGTGTTTAGTTTTAAACACCACCCAGAACAGTCAACAAACCTCAGCAACCACCGAAAACCTTACATAAACCGAGCATGCAACCAACCAACACAGACAGGCAAATAGTACATAAATCATGTCTCGGATCTATTAAAATGTACCATTGGTGGGGATATGAAACGGTCCTGGTAGTTGGCTCCTGCACTCTCAGACAGCACAACAGTTCAATAGATGTTATTTTCCAAGAAAATGTCCCGGTTTTGGCACTAATTCTTGGAAACTGTCCATGGCACGCAAACATTTTTATTCCTATTCCTAATTATTCCTAATTCATAGTGGAACCTCCTCCAGTTCCCAGAGAGCTGCATCCCAGGTCTACACAGGATGGACATCTGCAGTCCCTATAAATATTATAAGATTCGTTCTTTGGTTCATCATTTTTGCAGGTACAAGGATATTGGATGAATTGACTCTAGCCATAATCTAAAGTACCATGAACTCTAGCAACTCTCCTGTGAGAAGTGGTGAGATGGCCCTGCATAATGTATAGTTCAACTGATGAGGTGACATTCTAGAAATCTCAGTTAACAATGCATTGTGCAGGGCCAGATCAAAGCTTCTTGCAGCAGAAGCTCACTAGGGTTGCTCCTTCATGATGTGAAGTGAAGTCAGGAGCAACTCTCCTGCATATTCCAGCTTTGGTGAACACCTCCATCCAAAGCTGGACTGGGGATGGCTAGGTGGCCCTGCCACTTTAAAGCCAGAGGCCGCCAAGTGACATGAGCGAGGCTGATGACTGGATACAAGTGTGCGGCTGGGCATATCCAGCTGGCGGCCGCTGGAGGGGCAGATCGGGTGCATGTGAAGCAGTGTTGGCCAACGGCCCACCAGGTATTTTTCCGGTGATGCCTCTTCTGCGGATATAATGATGTATTCCAGCATACATCGTATTACTTCCTCTCTGAGTGGATGTTTATGCAACAGCTTTTAAGATCTTTGTAATACATGGCTGAAAGCTGAAATGCATGTTACAAAAAAATAGTTCACTAAAACTGAGAATCTGAACAAACATTCCTCTTACTCCGCCTTTTAATAGATTATTTTTTATATAAGTCTCTGTTAAAGAACAAACATTTCTAGAATAAAAAAAAATTACTTAAGGTATCTGAAATATTCCCCAGGAAGCCACCAACTTTGTCCCAACTCGTATTATGTTTTCTATATTGTGCCGCCTACACATCTCAAATTATAAAAACTAAGACTTTGTGGTTTCTAGAAACATTCTAAATTCCGTAGACAGTGGCTTTGCTCCGAACCAATCTGAAAAAGGGAAATGGTATAATAGAGGGACGTTTGTAATAGGAATCAGGTGCAAAGCGCGCCCCCCGATATGACGGATAATGAATGCAGAGGTTTTCAGTATACATAATGCAGCGCCTGTTCACGAGGCAAGCTGCGGCACTTGGATGGAGAACACTTACTCGCACCGCTCAAAAGAAGAGTGGCATCATCCAGAGAGTTCCTTCCAGCTCTCGGCCGCAGCTGCATCTCATCACTCGAGCCGGTCGCGCTGGTGTCGGAGAACGAGGACTGGGTGGGGGGGTCTTGAGAAAAGTACTGAGACAGTTCTGCTTCCGAGCTCACGGATCCCTGCTATGAAAAGGAAACATGTGTGACGCCAAACAGCTTCCTGAATTTCTTAAGAAAATCTGTTTGTACAAGGATTCAAATTTGATAAGTTCAATGGATCAACTATGTGTCAAAACAAAAGAAAATAAAATTCCCCGATAGAGCAGTGGTAACGACTATTATAGCGGAATTGCTGCACCAATATTAAGGAGCCTCATTTCTGAACCTCTGCACAGTGAGTATTGCGTTCTGTGGTCACACAAATCCCCCAACCAACACACACACAAACACATTACCCTAGGGGGTAGCTTAAATTGCCTTTGTGGTTAGGCCCCTGTGCCCTGCCTTCTGCTTAATGAAAATGCTCAGTTGGTTAGATTACCCGACTGGTGGGCTCCAGGAAACGTTTCATTGTCCAGCTGAGAGAGGACCCTTCTCCTTGTTTTGGCTTCACAGTAGGAGACGGACTCTTCGTGTGGAGACCTAGAAGAATACATATTGCAACTGAATAGTACAACATCTTATACATCCATGTAAAGGAACAGAATTACATAAAACACCATTTATTATAAAAAGCAATAAAAGGGTCAAATTAGTTGATGATAATGAAGCTTGTTATGTTCTGGGACAAGGTTCTAAATATGGAGCAGTCACCATGGCAACAAATGGAACGATACTGCCTATTGCTCCAGAGGGTTCTACATTGTGCACCAGATTCTTCATTAATAAAGAGAGCCCAAAGAGTTGCTCTTTGATAAAAATGTAGCAATCACCATGGTAATAAATGTAAAGCTACTGTTGATCGTTCCAGAAAGTCAGTGCAGTAGATGTTCTTTGTTCACAGTTTTCTGTGGTGAGGACCATGTTGCCCAAAATCCAATAGATCAGATCAATCAATTCTAGATGAAGATTGGTTTGTTAAATGTCAATAAGAAATAAAATAGTGGCACTTTACCTAGGATCTGCGAAGTCCCCGAATCCTTGCTTTCTCGATGGGTCGTACGAGAGATGGCCTCATCCATTTCTTGCTCGGACACCTTCAAAGACAACGTTCCAATATGAAATGACAAAAGGACTTCATAATATCTTCCTCTGCTTCCTAAAGATGGATATGTCCAGCACCAAAGGGTGTGAGATGAATTATATTTACTTGCGCATGAGCTGCATCCCACTCGGCCCTCTGTGATATATAGTAATACTGAGACGGCACATTCCGCAGAGGACAAGGGCACAAAGAACTTCACACGGGCAGAAGAAAAAAAGATTTCCAAAAGTAAAAATATCTGGGTTTACATATTCCCTGGACCATCGCTAGGCGAGCATATGGTCCATCAACACCTATGATACTCCTGCTGATTGCATGGAGGTCTAACAGCCGGGACCCCCAACACCTTTAACCCCAGTTACATTATGGTTGTTATTGTAAACATAACCCATTTAAAATAATCTAAAGTTTTCAGGTAGCTAATGTCTTAACCATTTGTAAGAGTTCTCGCTCTGTTACCTGAGCCCAATCTACTAGAATAAAAACCTGACTTCTTATTACACTGCCGTTTAGTAAACCGTAGAATGGCTCGGTCGTAATCATCCAACCAGACACTCTAATAAATAATAAATAATAAAGTCTATGGATCAATGGACCTTATCAGCATAAACACAAATAATCCGCCCAGAACATATATAATAAATAGAATAAATAATTTTAGAGCTTCTCGATCCAAGGATAATTTTTATTGTCTTTTGGAATCAAGAAGGATCCTCCTTGATGAATTTAGGTATTTTCTTCAATCTAAATTACTATTTTACTATGTTTGTTACTATATATGTTACTATGTATGTTACTATGTATGTTACTATGTATATTACTATTTTACTATGTATGGTACTATGTTACTTCAACAGAGAGATAGAATTATTATTTTTTTTTTTATAACAGATGCCAGATAGATTTGGAGAGATTTTAAGTCCCATCTTTTTTTCATTATTGAGCAGACAATAGAATCCAAAATCAGGCCGTTCACACGGAATAAGAGAGCAATACCATGCGAGGAGAGGCACAGAGTCCTGATGCCTTTTCAATATGTCCAAAAGCAGAAAGTGGTGGAAAGTCGGTTTGCACCTTAACCAGCTGTTCTTTTGATGAGCGTTGGCCGCGTCTGTAGCTGCCGACGAGCCGAGCCAATAAAATAGCCGGTTTAGAAAGCCATGACGGCGGCTAGCCCGCATTTACAGACTGAGGTTGAATACGGTTTGCGCCGTTGCTTTGGGGTAATGAGAGGCTATTGCTTTTGAGTTTACAAAAAAAAAAAACGCTTGTACAATTTTATTACAAAAAGCCACAACACTTACCACTTTTTTTTCCCCAAGCTTTCTCTTTTTACTGCAAATAAGTGGCTTTTACCGCAATAAGGATTGCAAAAGCTTCTCTAAAGTGGCCAGTGGGATGAAAAAATGTAAAAAGGGAATAAAAAAAAATTCTAGAAAAAAGAATTACATGAAAGCACAATTCTTGGCACCTGGAATTAATCTGATCAAGTGATCCCAATCCTAAAGAGGTCAGATTTTGTTTACTATGTGCAATCTATTTCCATTAGTGGTTTAAAGGGACAGTCCTGGTACCCCTACAAAAAAATTGGATCACACACAGACCTTTGTCTTTGAGCAAGAGAGAAAACGATGGCTGCATAAAGATATATTATTTTAATTTATTTTTTTTTATACAGCAAAACTACTTTTTTTCCCATTTTATATCCATGTTATGTCTTTTGTCCCGGAGGAAAGCCAGCTGTTAAACTTCATTTTAAAATGCACTTATATTTTATGAAGTTGTGGGCTCAAGCCTTCCAGAAAACTGTTCTTTTTCACAATGTGACTTTACATATTTATACTCAAATGGGTAAAAAAAAACACTTGTATACGATGGTCAGGCTTTGGTTCATTTAATCACAAGTTTTATTGCCGTCTAATTTAATCTTCTGCCTTTCATGGTTTGACCTTCAAAACACACGATTTAAAAGACTCCTATTTAGATTGGACTGCAGCTGTGAAGAGCATAAAATGTGCTTATTTAATGATTATTGCATTTATTATCTCTATGAACCTCATATTTTTGTACTATGATAAACCATATAAAAGCCTTGCAGATATTTCTCCCCTCTGTCAAAGGGAGAAAGAAGAAGTGAGAGAGGGGAAGGAGTGAGAGTGAGGTTAAGGGAGTTAGGTAGGGAGTGTGTGTGTGTATGTATGCATGTATGTATGTATGTATGTATGTATGTATGTTTTAGTGAATGTGTATGTGTTAGCAACTACTTCAAGCAGCCATGGAGGAAGACTGGAGCTTTTATTTAACGTTATTTTTTTTATTTTTCATCTTTTATCGTTTTGAATTAACGAATATTAAAGAACTCACAGAGGGTTAGAGTTCCTGAGTTCTTTAATATGTATTCTTCTACAGAAGGGGTGTCGGGGACGTTAGACTGTCCCTTTAATTAAAGAAAAGAGTTGCAGTCTCCTTACCTTTGGGTTTGGGTGACGGCTTATGATGAGGCTCACAGGGCCAGGACCACACTCACTCAAGATAGCATAGGCTTCGCTCAGGGCAGCATGACGTAGACTCACCGAGTCAGCCTCCAGAATCTGGTCACCGCGGCTGGAATGTGAAAAACAACAACGATACAATGTGTAGCTTTCTTCTATTTTGTGACAGGGGACAAGTCAGAGAAATTAAGGCTATGAATCTTCCCTATTTACAGATGAAGGAGAGGATTCTCATATGTGGAAAAGTTGGCTAGTAACGAAGTTATCTGCTGTAGTTTTCTGGGGGTTAACGTAATTGCCAGGTTGTCGAGTTTGAACCCGAGCCACAGTTACAATTTGCGGAGTAATATTAAAGAGAGCAAAAACTCAAAAGAGGGTACAAGTGGTGCAGCATCAGACGACCAATAATAAAATCAGCTCTGATCAGACTTTACCTTCTAGGTTTTGCTGCTCGTGGCGGCCTACGTTAGCTCAGCATTAACCTCTGGAACTTACGGGGGCTCCGTGTAGATGACCAGGTCAGGAACAGTTCAGTGGGACGGTTGACTTATATTGAGAACAATCAGCTTTTAATGATTGGATCCAATAGACTGACTTTACTGAGGTGTTATGACGACCCAAAATGTTTCCCTTTAGGGTAAAATAAAGGGGAATGGATATTTGGGCAATAGAGAGATTAAAACATCTCTAGGCCCTATACGCTTTAGAAGTTACACAATTCTCATTTGGAATTATGGAATAGAATAGAAAACATTTGTTATCATAGCCATTTAGGTCGTTGTGACAAGAGCAGACAGAAAATGAGTTTCTATACCAATTCGCACACATTTTACTGCATGCAAATCTGTGCAGAGATTCTTTAGTTATCGGAGTTAGAAAACGAGTCTTCCGATTACTTTTTCTCCTCCTCTTGGTTGACTCGACCGAAAACAGGAAGCATACTTAAGTACAACTCCGGCACATGCTCTGTGGCAGCCAATCACATGAATGCTAGCTGAATGTTCCGCTACCACATCTGTATTTGGCTCCAACTACATCTATGGATTTCACCAGCAGCTCAGCTCCCAGTGAATTCAAAGGGAGCGCCACTGAGGGGCCAGGAGGACAGGGAAGAAGAAAGGAAGACAGACGCCTAATTTTCTAACTCCAATAAATGAATTCACATGAAACCGGAGCTTAAAAGACCGACGTCTCTTTTAAGCGTTGCACCCATCAGCGCCTATATGGCAAACCTACTGTACGGTCTATAATTGACAGAAACACAAAAAGCTGGCGTTTAATGCATTTCCAAAACACAAACCTATATTTTAAAAGTTCAAGAGGCCATTTTGAGGTTAGGACGATCACGGGGAGACTGGAATGTACTTAGTTTAGAGCGGCTTTCTACGTAATTACATTTATCTGCTAGCGATTCTCGCCACTAAATATACCCTCGAAAAACCCGCAAAGACTGGCCTTTTGTTTACCTAAAATATGGAAACGTACTCGGTGAACTTTTTTTTTAAAGGTCAGTCAATCCTTTCCCGAATTATAGCTATCTTACACATCAAACCAAAAACACAGATAATAACATGAAACACTAATATTAAATGCTTAATGGATCTTTGTCTATCGCCAAATAAATCAGCCCCGTCTTCCGAGCCGCTAAAAGTCCTACGTTACAAGAGCGGAAATTAAACATGTGGTTTTAACCAAGCCTATTATTAAAAACTGATCATAGAAAGTTGGAAAAAGTTTTGCACAGAAGAGACTCAAGGTGCATTTAAAGGGTCCGATACGTGGATTTCCTTCACTTACTCAATGAATAACAAACGTTCAACAGACTAAAGATTCACACCGGGCAGGATCATAACAGAACATCTGGAATCATTTAGAACTTAAATCTTCCAAGAAGTCTTTACATATCCCCCCCAACTCTGTATATAGAAACCATATTTTCTCCCACAGTGGTCTTTCACGTAAAGCTGTCGAGTTAACAGATTTGCAGTCAGACTAAAGTAAAAATCGGTTCGACCCTAGGAGACTAAAATCTAAAACGAAGACTTACTTTCTCAGCAAGGTCCACTCCATTAAACGTTAGAAATGCGGACATCGTTTATGCGCAGCAGACCCAAAAATGTCTAAATACTGCCATTATCTTACACATCTTGAGATGTCTGGGATCTTTAACCCTTTGCGTGCATTTTGGAGGCGAGTGGGGTCTGAAGGCAGAACCTTTTCAGACACGGTGGGGCAGATATGTGCCGTGAACAGGAGACCAAAGTCTGAGAATTCTTCTTGGTTCCTCTGCCATTCTATGAAGTGTTTATAGTGAAGCAGGTAACGTGGAGAGAGGTTAACTGGTTTTCGTGGAAAAACCCAGAGCCCGGGAGATCATTAATTGGTTGAAATAACATTGGCTTCACTTGCCTCCCCCGGCCAGAAGGTGCCAGCCCTCCACTGGCCCTGGCATGGAGCCCAAAATGTTACATGGTGGGCAGATTTATAGAGAACTAAAAAAAATGGTTTTCCTTTTTTCCCTTTAGAGAAACTAAAATTGTAAGGTAGACATGTTGTGCATAAAAAATGTTCTATGCATTATACTTGCAAAAGAATGAGCTTTAATAAGGGGGGGGGGCACAGTTTAAAACCCTCTGGCAAAATCAACCTAAAATTGAAATAGTGATGCGATGGCGCATGCAGTTTTGGATTCTCAACCCCACCTAAGTCTCCCGTCCATTTTGGCCGCAGATCCTGGAGCGAGGCTGTGGATGTAGATTCCCGGGAAGCTGTTCTCGAGTGTAAGGCAGCAAGCGCCGATACCTAAACCGACCGCGGGTTCTGTGTGGACAACAGAGACAGGGAACTGTGTGAGAACATACACCGTACATATCGATTTCTACGTCCCCACAACTGTCCAGAGTCAACACACAGATTGTTTTTCCATCACACGGTAATCATAATTGGTATTCATATAGCGACTTTCTCTCGGTGGGACTCAACGAACCCAATCAGCAGCTGTATAATAGATTTTATTATGACTATTACTGGTACTCATTTATCAACCTCAGAAGGATGAAGGCCTTAGTTGACCCTGTCGGGACTCAAACCTGTGACCCAGGGTATTTACCAACCGTGCTATCTCACAGACTTTATGATGCATGTCGGCTGGACATTGTCCTGGGTTAGGGCAACAACAGCATCGACAACCCACCTCCCACTCATTTATCTCCAGCCACCATCTACTAAGCTGAGCTCCACTGCATGACATCATATCGCCCATGCACTGCATTTTAAGGATGCAAGAAGCGAGTAAGTTTGCTATGGCGGCTATGCCTGAACATCCAATAGGACAGCTAGAGATAAAGGCTCTCTTGGGAGGCGTATGTGTATAAATGCCCTTTGTTGCATATTAACCCATTTTATATATATTTTGAAATTTTGATCCTTTACTTTTATTTTTATTTTTTTTAAATAAATGTTACCTTTATTTAGAGTTACTTCCATAATAATGCGGTCTTTGGGGCCAGGCCCCTTGCGACACGCGGTAGAAGAGTCGCCGTCGTCGGAGGCAGGCACGGGCGTCCCGGCGCCGACGTTTGAGTTTGGGGAACTGGAGCGGCTCATTAACGTGGGAGTAGCACAGGGTGTGAGGCTGGGGCTGCGCAGCCGGGTTCGCACTGTCAGCGTCACTACTCCTTTCTTAAGTTGCTGCCATAAAAGAAACAGACATGTTAATGCATTTACAAAATTAAATGAACACTGCACAAAAAAAAAACCTGCACAAAAAAAAAAAAAGTAACACCCCAAAAAGTGACCCTTTAAAATTAATTTTAAATGATTAACTAATTTTCTTAAAGGTGCTGTTCCACTTAAAGAAAAATTGGCAGTTTAATCACAAATTAGGCTTTCCTTAATACAATTTTCCTTATTATTTATTTTTATTTTTTTGGTGGGGTGGGGGGCTTGGAAATTAGTCACCCTGCCAATTACTTTTTAATACTGCAATGGTTTAAATGGAAAAATTGTTATGTTATCACAACGCTATCGTGACACCAAAATCCCAATTTAATGGGTGCGATTAATTACTTAACTCAATAAAGTGTTTGGCAATTGTCGCCTGAAGGTGGAAAGAAGAAAGGATATGATATAATTACCCCTGCCACGGTGAAATACTGACAAGTAGAATCAAAGGGTGCCACGTGTCCTTCATCTCTTGACTTACCTTAAATTTGTGAATAGCCTCTTGGTGTGTCAGGCCTTGTAACGACTCCCCGTTAACCTCTAGGATTTCATCCCCTGTGGAGAAGAAGCTTTGCTGTTATGAATTCCATGTTGTTTTGTAAAGAGTTTATCATAAGCAGTTGGATTTTACCGATTTTGACCCACTTTGGACATTGACTACAATTTTTCTGCTACTTTTTGGTTACCTAATTAGGTTGCTTGGTTTATCTGGAATTTAACGCTGGCCTGGACTTTGATCATCCTTACCTGTTGCCCTTCTGTACTATGCTTTGGTTTCCGCCTTGCCACCTTGGCTACCTTCTCCCTGATTTTGCCTCTGCTGTCTCCCTGGCAGCTGTGATGCCAATCTACCCCGGTGTCTGAAGATCTAAGCCTTCCGGCCCATCTTCCAACCGGTTCAGAGCTTTGTATGCAGAAGGTACCCAAGAACAAAGCTTGGACTGCGGCAGACAGCCATCTGCAATCAGAGGCTCACAATCCGGTTGTTCTGTGCCGGGTTCTGAGCCTTCAGGTGTTCCTGCACAGAGACTCCTACCTGTCTGGGGTTACTGGGACAGGTGGTAACACGGGAAGGTGAACAACCTCCCAATGTCCAGGGTCACTGGTTTAATAAAAGGCTAACAACAAAAACATACATTATATATAAAAACTATTATTAGGCATAACACTATATAACTCGTTACAATGTGGAGCTGTTGAAAGAGAACTATAAATGAAGATGTTACAAGCAATGTATAAAATTGACCGAGTAGGAGCATTAAGAACGCCCGACTGCACGGATAGAAGATGCAGAACAGTCGTATGTAGGTCACATGCACGTTGCTTAGGGCTGTTCGGAATGACAGAAAATGATAGAAATACTTTTTATGATCAGATTTACAAAGACAGATGAACTCTTAAGTCCTTGCTGGAATAAGCGAGAAGATTATTTAGGTCAAGAACCTCTAACACAAACACTGTATATCTAACGCGGCAACAGAGTGAGTACGGCTCGGCATTCACACACGCGAATGTCAAATGAAAAAAAAAAAAAAAGAAGAAGAAAGAAAAAAACATATTTTGTCATTTCTTTGTCTTTCCTTAAAACCCGGCCAAGTTTTAGTAATATTCTGTAAAGACTTAAGCAGCTGGAGGGAAATCCATCCCAAGTACTAACCAACTGTCTTGGATTGGACAGTCTTGAGATCTGTTTATGCTCTTGGTGCAAAAAAAAATGGTGCAGTTACCATGGTAACCAATGAAACAGGTCTTATTGGCCCACTTGCATCATACTACACGAGAAAGATTCTTGAGGTGTAACCCATTGATTTATTTAGTTCTGCAGCGTAGTTTACTGCACCTTCACTCCCATATCATACCTTCCTTTAGTCTTCCATCGCCAGCGGCAGCGCCATTAGGAAAAATTGTCTTCACAAAGATTCCCATCCGCCCGCGGGCAGAATCCTGTCCTCCGACAATGCTGAACCCGAGACCCTTAAGGCAAAGAGAACGCAAACAAAGTCAGGACCCGAAAGCCGGTGCAGAATTCCTGGGACCGGCAATCAAGAGGTGATAACAGCATCCTATCTCTCACAAAGAGGGAAAAGAATAGAGACAGATAGTACCAAATCTATCAACTGTCTGAAATAGACACGGAAGTGTGAATGTCTATCCTGATACTCAGAGGGGGAAAAATGATTAGTATGAGCTTTCACTCTCACTAGCTGAGATAAAGTCACAACTAGCACTGGAGACACCCAGCGGTCAGTAGCAGCCGCCCCTCGCGACCCCAGCGTTCAAAGCGACGCTGGATCGCGTATCATCGATGACGTACCTGGTACGTCCCGGTCTGCCGGTGACCTTTGACCTGGAAGTACCAGGTACGTCCCGGTCTTGAAGTGGTTAATTTACTAGAGTTACGATTTATGTGTTACAGCTCTGCCATGTCTTAAATACTATGGCAAAAGTGTGCACATTTTTATTCATTGCCATCATCCTTCAGAGACCGGAATCCTACTGGAAGTCACTTTCTGGATTCTATTAATCGGATTGAACATCAAAACCTACATATTATTTGCGGTTGTGTTGTTCCTCCGTATTCACACAGATATCACAAAATGAGGCACTAACTTGGACAATATAAAAAGAGACCTCTGAGATTCCGAAAGCTTCTCTGAGGTCCTGAAAGCCGACTACATTTGTTTCTACGTTGGCTAAAAAAAATGTTTTACTTTTTAACCAAGGGCTTTTTCCAATGTTATGTTTTAAAGTCCGAGGAGGAAAGTAAACTTTCCATAAAGAAACCTCAGGTTTGGAATCAAACCTGATCTATCATTGGATTCTTCTAATGTATTTATTGATGACCGGACTAAGGTGGTCCTTGGTGTCCAATGGTCCTACAGCACAAAGCCTTTGAGTAACGTCGCGGCGGAGGAGAAGACTGCACGTCCTGCCGAAATTAAACAATGAATTATAAACCAAGGCATTTAAACTTTTTGGAGAAAATGTCGCAGTGCTTTACCTTCCCCTGGCCTTTCATCAAGACAATGTTGGAGATGATAGATGGCTGAGCCAGTCTCCAGGGGGACTCCACCTGCACCGTGCTTAAAGACCTCGTCGTTTTCTTCACAATGTTGTAGTCCTAACAAAGAGAAATGTTAACGGCCATCATTATCGTTGATAATTAAACTACCCTTTATATATTGCATTCGCTACATTTGCAGAACGCAGCGTTCAATCACAATCGCCTCTAGTCTAAAGCTACAGAGATACTTCTAAGAAAGGCTGAAGACACTTCGTTAATAACTTACACAAGTACGACCGGGGGGGTTTGAGAAAGATGCAGAGCAAAAAGGAGACAGAAATAATTACATAAAAATCAGAATTAAAGCATCTTCAACTATAGAAAATCTTTATTCTTTAAGAAAGAAATAGAATCTCACTTTAAGTCATTCCGTACAGGCGTGGTGCAGATTAATTTGCGAATCTAGCAATATTATGTTTAACAGTTTTTTTATTTAATATTAATATTAATTTGTTTATATTATACATTCAGAAGAAGTGTATTTTATTTAAATATTAATAGGATAAATAACAACATATTATTATTTCAAGTCAAAGGTGTCTAACCTGTCTGGACTCCAGCTGCTGTGGGAGAGAATGTTTCCGGCCCCCACGACATAATTTATCTCCTTTGTCAATATAGGGGTCTCCGTTTCCCACCGACAGCTCATCATCTTCACCCACAGACTGCAAGCGACTGCCGCTGCCTGCAAAAAAAACCCCAGAAACCGAAAACTAAAAGACATCCGGGAGTGCGTGTTACTGCGATACATTCAATTCATGCTTTGTTCTTATGGTTGGACCACACAAAAACACCACAGAACGCATTTTCTGCTTGTATGGCAACAACTTATCAGTGCCCGTTTGGGTTACATGACAATTGAGTCATGGAAGGGTTTGGACACTCAATGGTACCAAGGACGATGTCTCAACTGCTGCGTTTACTTACAAAATAGATAAACCATAAAATGATAATAATCACATCAAAAGGGATTTAACTCATCCAGAAGGATTGTTACCATTTCTGTAAATAAAAATACCTTGAGATCGACTTCTGTACTTGAGAAGACTGTTGCCCAATGTGGGACTCCGGCAAACGTTCCGTTCTGTGGGGGTCTTTTCTGGCAGTTTGTCACTTGCGGTCACCTAATATGTAAGGAAGCAGAAACCGAGGTACGATGAATGACAGTATTACATGAATCATGTAGCAATCTCACAAGTGCCTCCATACGGACAACACACCTTTAGGACCTAAATGTCCCTATTTTTTCCCCTGATGTCCCTCTTTTCTACAGCCCTCAAGGCCACATCAATGTGTTTGGATAACGGATATTAATAAAAGGTCATGTGAACCTCATAACACCCAAGGACAAACAATATAATGAATTATGGTGGAATTCTAGGGTCCCTAAACTGGCACCTTGACATGTTAAAATGGAATCCCCCATGAAGAAGACATGTTAAAATGGAACACACTTGAAGAAGACATGTTAAAATGGAACACACTTGAAGAACTTCAACTAAAGACTCCTTTTTCTCTTCCGCTAATATGGCTATGCCCGTGATTCTTATTAAGATGGATTTTTCACTACAAGATATCCTTGAGTTTTTTTTCTAGATACTCTCCCATTTCCAAGAACCAAGTAACTTTTACGGTTTTTATAGCTGGTAGAAAGACAAGCAAACTATGAGGGCCAAATGATTTTTGTTGGCCGACAAATCCCTGTTATTAGTGAGGCTCACGGCAGTCTTGCTGCATTTCGTGCCTCCGTATGAATTACGGAATGTGCTGTTTGTCTGCTAAATAGCCAAATCTGAGATTATTTCAGTCTATTTCAGTACACAGGTGCTTTTCGGTATAGAAGATTGATGTTCAGTACTGTTGATTTGCGTTGAGTTGGAATATGTTTAGCAAATTCCTTTCAATCAATCACAAACTGTTTCCTCGTTCTATTTTAAAGGATCTATTACTAAAGTTCTATAAAATATATATTTTTAATGCTTTCATGCTTCCGTATTATTTTACGTACGGAGTAAGCCTGGGAGTTTATGATGAGTCTCTTGTGCCCAGTCACGTATGTAACCATCACACTCTTTTTACTCCGCTTTCAGTGGCCTCTCCCCGTTTATTCCTATTATATCGGGTGAGTCATTTTAGGTAGAAGTTACTACCCAGGGCTGATGTCCTAAAACACAAGATTACAGGTAATTCCAAATTCTCCATTGGCCTAGCTAATTAGAAAGGGATAATGTACTCGGTAATTAAGGCCAATTGAGTATAGTAATGCCGTCTAACATCAATATAAGAACCACAATCATCTTTAACACGGTGTCCACACCTTGCCTCTCACGGTGATATATGTTAAGTACAAATCATATATACTGGAGCTTTAGTTAAATGAGATAAAATGGAGAAGGGGTGGAAACCAAAATAAAATTGTGTATTTAGTTGTAATAAATATTTAGTTGATTTATAAAATAAATATAAAATAAAAATTATATATATATGTATATATATCTCAGTTGTGCTGTTAAGCAGTAAAAGCTTTTAGGGGGACACGCTGGACAAACTCAGACCCTATTGACTGAAATCTTTAGATTTTTGCTTCCCTATTGACTGAAATCTTTAGATTTTTGCTTCCCGATCTTCTCAGGGCAAAAACAACAAATCCGCAATTTTGTGAGTTCATTGTTTACCCATAAAAAAAGTCACATTTTCAAAATTGTGCAATGGGCCTTCAGACATTGTCCAACTTCATTTGTTCTACCTCTCTCCTCTCTTTCTCTTTCTCATTTTTGTCTCTCATTATGAATTTGCCATTAAAAAAAACAGGTTTCTATATAACAAACTTAGTACACAGGATACATATTTTCAAAGCTCAAAAAAAAGTCTGTTTTTGAAGATTAAAAAAAAAAATCACATCTGTTCATCACCTTATTCGCTGCTTTTTAATCTCGGCCAAAACTGGCTTTTTTTGGTAGTATACACAAAATTGCATTCCATTTTCAAAAGTATTGGCTCAAATCAGTAACAATCACTCTTAAATAAACACAGCACATAAACTGAGGCTTTATTTAGTTATCGGAGTTGAAACCATCAACATAAGAAGAAAGTCCAAGAAAGATTATGGCACCTCCCCAAAAGGAGAGTATGAGAACACGGTGGGATTTTCCGGCTTCATTAACCCATTTAAAGGGGAAGTTCCATGTGAAAATTACATTTTCTTCCCTTTTGTACCTGCAGACCTGGGGCACGACACTGAGCTGATTCTTTATGGCAATTCTAATGAAGTCCAGTCCTCCAAAGACTTCCTTAGAGTGTCTGGATAACAGACTACGACTGAGCCATTCTATTTTTACCCCAAGGCATCGGGGCTGGACCTCCTACCCCATCCCGCAAGGGGGCTCCAGGTAGCCAGAGCCAGAAAGTACCCAGGTATACCTATGAACCAAACAGAGCGTTTTGCTATAGAAACCAAAGGAGCTTCTTAGAAGGTCTGCTAAGGTTTATTTGCCTAACATGCTTGGGATTGAGTTGGATTGAGAAATAAATTATTTTGATAATTAAAGTTATATATTCAAATTAATTCTGTGAATCCAGCAATAAGTAAGCCGTAACTGTCTGATTTATTGCCAATCTTTTATTTTTCGAATACTGCCAGAGCCCTTTGTGCCAGCAAGCGTTCCTCGAATAACTTTCCACGGGCTCTTCCAAGACTCGTTTCAGAGTGCTGTGGCTTTTAAGACATTACCTCACTTCAAAAGTCGTTATCGAATCTTATAGATTGGCACAGGAGTTATTCTCAACCATTACTTCAGGTTCCTATTGTCTCAAAAAAAAAAACCCACGGCATTAACTCCTTGACGGCCAGAGGAACTTCAAAAAAACATCCCTGTTTATTATTATTACAGCACAGTCAGTAGCATTTAAAGATTAATAATATAAAAAATATAATATGAAATAAAGTTAAACTTACAGCACAGTCAGTAGCATTTAAAGATTAATAATATAAAAAATATAATATGAAATAAAGTTAAACTCTATTACTTTTATGCCCTGCAAATTTACTTGTATATTTTCACTATTTGTCTCTAGCACTTCCTATTTTAATCAAAAAGGCAAGCGGAATTCAAACCAAACCCGGCACGTCAGAGGAAAAGAGTTCATTTACATTTTCCACAATGACATCAGGAGTTGAGTAACGTTTCCAAATGAGCCATTTTATTGCCATGCGATTGCAGTTATTAAATATTATTCGCCATACAATAAAAGTCGGACTGGTTTCTGCACTCTGCTTAAATACTCAGTTGAGGCTGAGGGCTGTTTTTTTTTTTTTAAATATGGCTTTGCCTAAAATATACATACGGTTTTTATGGCTTATGGGGGAAATTGCACTTTATGGGTCTGTGGGCCGTATTTCACACAAGAGTTGCTTTCATCATTCCTAGAATTGAACATCTGTCGATACGCTTAAGGAAGAATAGATACTGTAGGGTAAAAGAAAGCCTTTTATATCAACTAAACCCATCAACTAAATCTGCTGGGGAATGAGATTTATAATTTTATAGTTCATCCTATTATTCACTTGTTCAGGGCGAGCTGGTACCAGACATGGGGCAGTTAGCGGTTGGCACAGCACCACATCTGGGACCTCTCTGAAGCTGGCCAGGTAATAAGGCACCAGTTCCTTACTGCTGGTGATGTGCTACGTCATGAAACGCCATCGGAAAGCCATCAGAAAGCTCCCATGTATGTCAATACCTAGAAACGCAATGGTTTGGCCCAGAGGCTCTCTGGGCCAAACCATTACAAATGGATTACGGTGTCCAAGGATTACTGCCAACTACCAGGGCTCAGAACCTTCTGATCTGTGGGTTGGAGTAACATTTAGATCTACCAACTTTCTGTACATAGTGGCTGACTCATCCGACCGGGCTCAGCACGGCCCCTAACATCTCCCCACTAACACCAGCAGGGTCTCCGGAGAAGGGGTCCTGGAACATTCCAGTCTATGTAAATATAACACAGTATGAAAAGATATTATTGGATTCACATAACACACACATTGCACCTATGTATATTTTGCGAGGTAAAAGCAGGCGCACATTTGTGCCATTTGTTTGATCAATACAACAGAGAACTTTATAAAAGCAACATGTTGGTCTGTACTGTATCCAGTGAGAAACTTGGAAATAAAATGTGAGATGGGTCATATGACTTAATCTGGGGTATTTAAAAAAATAAATGCACTTATTAGTCTGAAAAACAAGTTAGAACCTAAGAGACTGTGCGAAACACACAAAAAGTGCCATCCAAAACATTTCCGTAAAGCAAAAAAAAAACGAACAAAAAAAAAAACAATGGAATGGAGATTTAAGTTCCTTCATAAGTTATCATTTAAGTATTCTTGGCTTAAAACGATCAGAAACAATTCAGAGATCTGGAGTCTTCCTTCCTGTTTTATCTTGAAGTCATCAAGCACGCTGGGGCCAAAAATGCGTTCTCTCCTGTGAATCATGATGTTTCCTCCAGATTTCGATCTCTACCATTTCTCAAGATTAGAAGATAATATGGTCTGGTTACCCACCCTGACCATGAAATGCAGCAAAATGTCTAACGCCAGGTATACCTTCATTAAAGGGACACCCCAGCTCTCATATCCCCTTAATGCATATGGTATGGCCTTTTGTTAACAAAAAAAAGCCTTTTTTAGATATAAGTGAAAGAAGAAAACATAAACCAGGAATACTCAAAATAAAGACAAATGAAGGAAGTTATGTAAATGAGACAATCCATGCGACCTGATGGGATACACCCAAAATTATTGAAAGAGCCAGTGCCCTGGCAAAAACCGCTAGCAGATCTATTTAACCAGTCACTAATGACGGGAATAATTCCAGAAGACCATAGTACCACTGCTCAAAAAAGTTAACAGGGAAGACTCAGCCAACTACAGACCAGTAAGTCTCACCTTAGTAGTTGGCGAATTAATGGAAAACCATGGATAGGATAACACAATGATATTAATCGTTATTTAAATGCGCCAATCACTTACACTAAATATCAGTTATTGGCTTGGCATGAAAATCTGAGCGTTTTACCTATACATTGTATGAGTCACGTTGATAGAACATGTATAGGAGTCATTTAATTGGCTGGGGTAAAGGTCCCACCTAAAAGGATAGCCCTAACAAAGTTTATTTCTGTTTATTCCAGAAGAGGAATGTTAGAAGAAGAGGTCATAATCTAAAAATGGAGGGTCAGCGGTTTAGATGCAACGTTAGGAAACTAAGTGGTAGAGGGAGCTTGGGATAGGAACACCGCTCCTGAATCTAAGATGAGACCTCAAGGTCCGAGTCTTTGCAGTAGGAAAGACGGGCAGACCACGTGGGCCAAATGTTTCTATGGGCGAACTCCGGATCTCAGCTAGTAGGGGGCACCACCACGAGGTTCGTTCAAATGCAAGCAAATGCACATGGTGGAGAGGGAAAGGGGTGGAATTCAGAAGTTGCTTTTCAATGTTATTCATCGCAACAATAACTTATCACATTAGAACGCATGATGTGCTGCGCATCATAAGAACCCGCAGGCTTAAAAGATGTTTATTCCAATTGTTCATTGTTGAAAAAAAGATTAAATTCACTGATTGAGAACTATCTGCATTAATACATTCTTTAACGAGCAAAAAAAGAGGGGTTTCCCTATAAATCTGGGACAGCTGGCAGGTATCAGCAGGTCCCACCCTGTATTCACTAATGTAGACTGTTTTAGAGATGTTTGGCGTTACTAAAATAACTACTCCTGGAAGACGGTTTAAGTCTGGAGTGATTATACGAACACATACAGACAGCCTTTGTCGGAATAAGCCGCCCAGCGGGAATATATCTGATTAGCGCCAACGCACAGGCGGCGTTTCTATTGAATTCTAATCTACTACTTAACGCGACCCACCAGTCACTGCGATTGCGATAAGCATGGAAATTCCATTAATAGAGCAGCAATACTCCTGCTGAGACGCATTAACCAGATGTGGCGTTTTTTTTCCAGTAAATCTCCCGCAGGGGGGCTCGGGGGTCCCTGAGACACCTGGATGATTCCCGAGACGCAAACCCTTCACTTCTTTACCATCGTCTTACGACGCATCAAAATTATTTGCGAGTGGATAGAAGTAGGTGGTTTTACTCGCTAGTTACCTTTTTTTATCAAGGTTTTTAGCTATATTTTAGGGCAGAATTAAAGGGACAGCAACGCTACTGCCCCGGTAGGCGTCAAAACCGGTTACGCTGCCCGCGTGTTAATAGGCCCTGGGGCGGGTGTTTGCATAGCGTGTATAGAGACAGGGGAAAATGACCACGTGGCCGCAGTTACATGGACATGTGCTTGTAAACACGCAGTTCCCGTGTAGACCAGTGGTCTGAATGCAGGGGTCATTTAAAAATATCTCACAACACGGCTTTAGGGTTCTCATAATTTTTTCACAGGCCAGCACTTCCATAGTGGACACTAATTGCTCAAACAGATATCTCCCGGTAGACCTGACCCCAAACATCTGGAATTACATGACAAAAACAAACGTCCAGTGACTGGAATACCCCGTACCACACGTGGCCCTTTATCACTCCAATCACTCCTGTGCTCCAGTGGCCCTTTATTACTCCCATCACTCCTGTGTTCCAATGGCCCTTTATCACTCCCATCACTCCTGTGTTCCATGGTGTTCCAATGGCCCTTTATCACATCACTCCATCACTCCATCACTCCTGTGTTCCAATTATTGTGTGAAGTTTCAAGTTTAAAAAGGCTAATTGATCGCAATTATGTTACAGCTAGAAATGTGTAAAGGGCCATTGGAACACGGGAGTGATGGGAGTGATAAAGGCCATTGAACACTGGAGTGATGGGAGTGATAAAGGGCCGTTGGAACACTGGAGTGATGGGAGTGATAAAGGGCCTCTGTAACCCTGTGAAGATATTCATTAAAAATGAGCCGTTTCTGGCTACGATGATCATTTAAAACATTAACCCCATTTGCGCTGGATTTCATGCTATTTTAATGGACACAATTTGCTTTTCTTTCAAAAACGAGGAAATCAATAAGTGACCCCAAACATTTGTACCAATGAAAAAATAAATAAATACAACTGTTGGTGATATTTTTCCACTAGAAGAGTTTGATTACCCCGTTTGGCAGGAGTGATGTTCCAGGAGCCTGTTTATATAGAGCAATAATAATCTGTACTACATAAAAAAATAAAAATAGGGGTTTTGTGTCACCCTTTCCGATACCGTTTGCCAACGGGTACAAAGCACATCAAGCGTTTAGCTTTTTACACCCATGCGTTAATTATCACTGATGAGTTCATGACATCATTATATACCGGAGTCATTAATAACAAATGAACTCACTGTCATCGCTTGATATCGGCAGCAAGATATGGAAACCAGGACGTTTAAGCAGCACAATGAAGTGATACGGAGGACTATCGGGGTTAAGATAACAAGTGACGTCCGGGAGCAGAAGAGCGTGCGCATGGTAATGGAGGCCATTATGAGATATTATGTATTTTACACTAATTAGCTGCGGACAGATGGCGGTGTTTGCGTACGCACTCAATATTCGCATTAGACCGGAATAATTCGCACAGCCATCAGTTTTATCCCAGGTTAATGACCATGCTTGCCAAACTGCACTCCACTGCCATCTGCTTTTTGAAGGTAAAATTCTTGTAAAAAAAAAATTGAATTTGCAAGATAAAATGTAAAATGCATGATCGCTGTAAAGATGTATTGTTCCTGTACAGGTCCTCTCTCATCTGTATTTTGAGTGGTTTTGGTACCTGCATTAATAATAAATTTGGTGTACACACTATTGTTCCTATGCAGCCTGACACTGCGCATGTTCCGTGGACCTCACAGTCATCTGTAACATTTTTTCCAGGGTGGGTCAAATATCCCCTCTCATCTTTCCCCTAGCCCATTCTTCATTGCCTACCTTTTTTTGCTCAGGAGAGCGGTTTCCCAGTGAGAGGCAAATGTTAGTTACCCATTAATAGGAGAAACTATAAGACAATGGTAGTAGTAGCAGCATGTACCTGTGCAACATGAGATCATGACAACCTCAATAGCTGGGGTGGTAAAAATTTGCCACGACTAACCCAAAAAAAAGACCTTGTGCCAGTAGCATACAAACTGTGTCACTGCGCAGGCATGGACTCTGTGCCTGTGAACGAGCAGCTGCCAGAGCGAAGGGGAGGAGACCAGCTAGAGGAAAGCAAGAAAGTAGACCAAACTCTGACTACTTAACCCCTCTAAACAGCCTACGCTTTCTCGCTCCCCAGGAGTGGGGCAAATACCCCCTCTTGCCCTCCCCTGCGGATGCCCATGGTGCCCATAGAGACCTGACCTCCAGGGACTTTTTCGAATGTCCCACTGTTTTATTGCAGTGATACTGTAATCAACTACATTCCTTCCGTTGTATCATATTAATATATCCACACGGTAAACAAACACCATAAAGTACGACAACATTCTGCTTCAGCGCAGGAAACTATGCCGCCTGTTAGTATAGTAATAGCCGTATACCAGATTGTATCAGCATTGTTAATGAATAACATTATCTGTTTAACGAGTACTTTCTTAAAGTGAACATAAACAGAAAGTAGTATAGAGTGATCTTGAGTACCTGCAGACTGTTAATTGATAAAGGGGCACTCCGGGAACATGTAAAATAATTCCTATAAATAATCATTTTTTCCTGCTCTTTGTCTCCCAGATAGTTAGCTTGAGGGCTACTTGCACCCACCTAGTATACCCGCCACCAGCCAGCTCCGGGAAGAGAGGGGTGTCTAATGAGACCCCCATGCGCATTCGTAGAAAGCCCTCCCATACTTCAAAATAGCCAATGAGTGGCGCAAAAACAGAACTGTGGTTGGGGTAGTGCACTGCTGCTCTGCAGCTGCAGCTTCTCCTATTAGCAAAGTCTTTTTTATGTTATTTAAGTATATTAACTGATTGAAGAGCGTATATTCAAGAACTTCAATATGCATTATTTATCGGTGAGGCTGCATGGGTCACTATACTGTCCTTTTAAGATACAACCTCAAACCTCAGATACATATCATATATCATATATCTACCACTAGAGCTGAGATGACTTTTCCTTTAAGGAGGCAGCCCTTCCGAGGCTCTTCATTGATGGGGGAAAGACGGAACAGCTGGTTTTGTTTTGGCGCTCGGCAATTTCTTGTAACATTTGTATTACCAACACAAAAAAAATACAACATTACCTCATATATTATTTCCTCTACAAAAACCCCATTCCCACAGAACAGGAAAGTAAACATAATTCACCGAACAATGGCCCCACGAGTAGGCAACGCTGGAATGATTATGGAATATGAATACACTCACAGCTGCTGGTCCTGAAGAAGGCTCATGGCACTCTTTGTCATCTTCTCCGTCTGGTTCTACGTTTTCCTTGTTGTCAGTGGAAGGACAGACATCCTGGGCTGCGCAGGCGCTCACTAGATCAGGCAAACTCGTAGATGGGTACTTTAAGAAATCCACCTCGTTGCCATCCTGAAAACAAGAGGCTCTTATGATGAGCGAACAAAGCTCCTTAAGTTCTAATGTTCTACAGAACCTACCAAGTCCAACCATGATATATCGGCGAAGACTTTTATATGAAGAGTACGGTCATATATTTTAATTGGAGTTGTTGGAGCCAAGGCACACTAAAGTTTTGAAGAACTATTAGATAATGCTGATTTGTAGGGTCATGGTACAAGTTCTTCTCATTTTTGGTTCTGTATCCTCTTTCTTCGGTTTACAGATAGAGGCACCCAGTGATAGGTGATCCCCACGTTTCCCTCTTGCGGGTGTTATCATAATTGAAACACAGTTGTTTACATGATTAACCAGTTGATAATTGATGCATCATTAATTAAATGTACACCTACCCTGCTGGCAACAACAAGCTGGACAAGCCCCACTGTCGCTCGGAGAATAGCCACGGCTTCTTGGTGAGAGAGTCCAACCAGAGACTGGCCATTAATCATTAGTAACTCGTCCCCAGCCTTTAATCTGCCGTCCCTACAGAGAGAAAAAGGAACAGCTGCATGTAGGAGACGCGTGAGCTTTCACATGTAATGCACACGTTTAATTCAATTCACATAGTAATTGTCTTGGAGGGGAATGTGGCCCATGGAACAGCGCAGCTAACCGGAAGGGGCTTTGACTGGGTGACAAGGTGGGCTTAGGATAATGGGGTTAAGGGACATTGGATAAGGGACTTTGGGAGGTCCTGTATTAATAGGTCCCTCCATTTTGTGATTTCTAACCTGAATCTTCCCTCTCTCCCTGTTATTAGTAGAGTCACCAAGGGTCTTGTCATCAGTGTCACAGTGGTGGGGCTGGTCAGTGTAAGGTGGGGTGAAATAATAGGAAATAGCGTGTTTCTGGTTTGGTTGGTGTTGGTGGTTTGGAGATGGTCAGTAGCTCAGAACCTGGTGTGGGAAAGGCGCGTCTCGGTAGGCTCTTTCCCGATGCTTGGAAAACAATGGGGGAATGTATGCTCTGTATTGCTTTTGGTGGCAATTCTGGCAATGTTAATAATTTGTTGTGGTTTTGTTTCCCATGCATATTAAAATCTGTGGCCGTTTTTTATCTGAACAGTTTTGTGTCCGTGAGTTTATTTCATTAGGGGTAATGGTATCGGGAAAACATGCTCACTAAATGGACAATTCTCCAGTCAAGGTATTTTTTAATAAAATGTAGTTAATTCTTTTACCCTACTGCCCTAAAGCCAGATTATAACGTTTACGTGATTGTAGGGCAAATGTGCACACGTTAAGGGAACTCCAGTCATTATATGCACTTTAATGCACATGATAGCCAAGTGTGCCAAGTAAATTTACATTTTTGGAAAGCGATGGAGAGATTCATCAGAATCACCCACTATGTATCTGCCCTCTTCTCACCCCCAGCTCCTTTTGCCAAAATACATCTTCTGCTTCCGAGCGCACAAGCACTTAACTCACTATACTCACCCCCAGCCCCAACACTCCTGTGAGAGTTCCAGGGGGCTATAATACCTGCCTCCCCTCCCCCAGTGTACATGCACTCCAATTGTTTTCAATAGGTGGTCTTTCCTGCCACCGCTTTAGGCTGCAGCTTATCGATAAGGGTTAAATAATGCACATTATCACAACACTCTGGCTTTTCGCCTTCTGAAGTTCTGCTTCTAACTAAATAACTGATGGGTCGGCGGTATGCATCTTTATGTTTCTGTTTTTTTGTTTTATGTTATGGAATCTATGCTCATTTTTTCTTAGGATGGTATCTCCTTTGTCGTATAGGCTTCGACGGGGGATGTACGCTATTCCTCCCGAAAATTTGTGATACATACACATTGTAACCCATTTTTGCGCAGGTTCTGTTGTGCCTGCTTGCTGTATATTTAACCATATGTATGTACTGCTTATATTTCTGTACACCTGTCGGAGTTTGTACCTCTACTGCTTACTTTTCAGTAAGTGTCTGTGGACACTGTCATTTATTTATTGTACCATCAATAAACGGAATTTGAGTTGAAAATAAAAAAAAAATAAAAAAAATAATGCACATTACAGTAATTTACTTCATTCAAAGTACTTTCATATGCATTATATTTTGGCAGGTTGCATGGGACTGTAAAGAGTTCAATGTCATATATTATACCAGAATCTTATTTCAAGGTATTAAAGATCACCATGAAAAGTCATCACAGAGTTCTCCAACTATTGTGGACCTAAAGCTCACAGAATGTAAGATACGGGCCGAATATCAGCTGCTTTAGGTGTCGTGAATCTGTGGTCCATTGATGCCCACGTGATGGGTAAGAGGTACTTGTGTTGATGTGACTGTAGGAATGAAGCCGGGGCTGCGTGTGACATTACGTCCGAGCCTTTCCTCTCTATTGTGTGTTTATGGTTTTCCTGTCTACTCTTTGTTTTAATGAGTACAGTCATCTCCTGATGATGCTGCAACTCTAATGTGTGAAGCTATGTTAGGAAACTGCTCTATGAATAATCATCACGTCTAGGAGGTTCCTTCACCCAACATAACATGCTTAACTGGGATTAACTGGGCAGAAGGTGGAACATTTCATCCACCCTCAAAATCACAGTACATGCCTAGTAAGTGTCAACATCTTCATAAACAATGTTACTGGCAATTCAGACGTTCGCATGCATTGGGTCACCTACAAAAATACCATTTCCATTCCTTCCAACACATCAAACATCCATGTTTGAAACACAATGTTCTACTGGGTGTAGACATGATCAAGAGGTGTTCATGAAGGCCATCATTTAGAATAATGTATCTTATGTATCTCATTTCCAAAAATGATCATGGTTTTATACATGTTATAGTGACTTTTAGGGCTGTAGAACCCTGTGATACCCTCATATCAAGCAAACATTCTGAGTGGAAAGAAGGATTAGGATCATAAAGAAGGGAGCTTAGCAATTATAATGTGTTCCGTACTTGATGATCTGTCCCGATTGTACTATAGTATTCTGAAACACTAATTTATTTTGATCACTGGGATAAAAAAAGGAATAAAGTTTAAAGACAACCACATACCTGTCAGCAGATCCACCTTCTTCTACATGGGCAACAACGATTCCATGAGGGGACCTTTTAGAGCCTCGGCCTCCGGTAATCTGGATTCCCAACCCTTTAGGTCCCTTTAACATGTGCATCTTCCAAATGCAACAACCATCACGCTGAAAAAGAAGGTACAATCTCATATACTGGAAGCGATATTTATGTTGCTCCAATTGGGTGCTTCAGTTACCATTGTTTATGGAATTACCCTTAATACAACGTTCCAATTAAAGGGACATATTTCGGGTAAGGCATCTTATGTATAGTATATATAGAAGACGGGCCAAGCCAGGAACGCACAGCGTATTGGCCGGTAGATGCAGGTACAAGCAGGTTATTGGCAAGGAGTGCACTGCCAATGTCTCCCTGACCTCAATAATCCATTCATTGATATGGTAGACGTTCTTCACAAAGTAGATGGAGATTTGGTATAGAGGAGCAGCCTGCCGTTGAGCATAGTCTTCCAGTAAAATAAACAAATTTCAGTGGTCAATGAATGGGTTACTGAGTTGTCAAACTTTTCAGGAATGCAAGTTAGGGAGACAGTTACACGGCACATAATAAAGCTCCTTCTATAATCTGCATTCCGAGAGACTTCTAAGACAAAAGACACGCACAACTCCACATTCTATTACTACATCTATATGCAGAAGATTGCTATCAGCACTAAGGAGCCTATAGTAGAAGATTTATTCATATACCATGGAGCGAGCCATTCATACGCTACTCAGTGCTGGACTAGCATTTCATTAACCACCAGACGCACAAATCTCTTAAAGGGACAGTGTACTACCCCAAACATTCATGCACATTAAAACTACTTGGCAAGTACTTTAATATACATAAAAGTATATAAAAAATATAAATACATATTTTTTTTTAATCTTTGCAGAAAACAAAAAAAAACTCCTTACACTCTGCTCTAAGCATTTCCCGCTATTTTGTTTGTTGCTGGGTGAAGACTATCACTGGTGGAAGAGCCCCTTTGAAATTAGTAGGAGCACCAAAGGCACATGCGCGCCATCGCAAGCAGCCATTGCTGGAGCCAGCTGGAGGCAAGCAGGAGAGGAGTTCGGCCGAAGGCATCTCATACAAGGCGAATGAATGAATGAATGAATGTGGTTCTGGGAGACATACTAAATGCATAAAGAGCTTATGATGAGTCCCTCTATGGCTTAAGAAAAACAAGGTAACAATAATTCAGTCATTCCATACACTAATATGGATACAAGGGCTAGGGTGTACTTTTAAATCTGTATCACCTGAGCTGGGTTAAATATTTTATGAGATCAAATAAAATGAAAGAAAAATATGTTGCTTTTGGTTTCCTTGAACTTAAAAGGAACGAATCGTAATCAAATGCTCATTTTTTAAAAATCTACTATTATCTATAATTATCTATTTCTAAGAGAACAACATCATAGATTATCATTGATTGATGATTAGTATTTATCAATTTCCTGTTGGAATGCTAGGTTTACTTTGTTCCTTGGATTCCTCTGGCTGTAGATGTATCAGATCATTAAGTTAAGATTGTTGGAGATAGAATAACTACATGATTCATGCATCGCACCAACGAACGCTTAATGGAAACATACCGTGCTGAATTTATTTGGATTGGCCATATGGTCAAACTAGCGTTAAGCTCCCTAGCAGCAAGCCTTGCCATGTTTATATCCAATATATGCAGACGTGTCAGAAAATCTAGGACATGTTTGTCAAGTACCAATGTGTTAATCTAAATATTTATGCGTTTGAAGGTGATCCAGTTCCAAGCCTGAATCCAATTTATTTTTCCCTGAACTATTGCAACGTATGTTAACTGTAAAAGAAAATAATAATTTAGTTAAATCTGGGTTAATGTCTGGGTTTCCCAAATCACAAACTGTCTTGAAGACATGACAACATTTACAGTGTGATCCAGAGAGGAATTGCCACATATCAGTTAAAACCAGAATCAAAGGTGGAAAGTCTATATAGGCATACGGCTCCTGAATTGAAGACGAGACCTGCGACTGATTAAGGTGGTCTGAGTCTTTACATCAGGAAAAAATGGGCAGTCTAGATGGATGGGTCTGATCTGCTTTGATATTATCCAATGTTCTAGATTTTCCATCTCCCTGCTCTGACATCACATCTGCTACTAATAAACACAAAGGCAGATTATTCGGGTCAAAATATCCCTTAATTTTTCATGATGCATCAAGGAAGGCTACACTGGAATCCTACAGGCAGCCTAAACACTCTTCAGCTCTGTCTTAGAAGATGACACAGGAGAGTATATTTACAATGCTTGGTCAATCTTAAGATAACCTCAATAACTTAAAAAAATTAAAATGTAATGCGACAACAAGACAGCAAACCAACATAGGTTATCTAAGCCTTCCGATTATTATTGGAGGTGGACGACATATTTCTTTATACTCAATGAGCTAGAGAAACACACCTTTGGTGAACTCTCACATGGCTTGGACATGGTCCTTCCCACCTTCGTAACATGGTGTCTACGAGGCTCATCTTCTTCACAGTGGTATGATTGTGTATTTCTTGAGTCATCTCCTCCCATAGCCTCATCACAAGAATGGGAGCCATCAATGTCCATAGGTATCTGATGTCCATTTTCATGAATGGCCTCCTGGGTGCCTTTGGTTTCATTGCTTTCTTTAGCTGAAGTCCTTGAGATGACCCCAAATTTCCTGGTTCTTTTTCCATTTTGTGTTGTTCTAACACTTTGCTGTGAGGTAGAACTTGCTTTGGGTTCACAGGTGGAGCTGTGGCTGCCATTTGACGGAGGAAGAGGAGCTTTGCGTTTAATGCGGCGCAACATGATCAGGTAGATAAATCCGCCATTCCAGCACTGCTCAGCCAGGTAACTGGGGGAGAAAAAACAAGCATAGCGCTTCTTAAAGACTTCTGCACAATATAGACTGTGAAATACATGAACATTTTACTAGAAAAAGTTTAAAGCAATTGTATCAGCATATTCGAATCTGGAGTCAATCTAGAAATTAGAAACTCTTAAATGTTACTTTCTTTACATATGCAATATTTTGGTTACATCCACCCTGTTAATACATCTAATTATGTCTTATCTTACTAAATGGCTATAAGCAACTTGTGGAGGGGGTCTTCTCAGGAACGTCTTTGATAATACATTCTGAATATGAGTTCACCTGCCAATTGACCTGGGTTTGACTTGGAGTCTCCGGGTAAAGACCTGCTTCCCAGAGTCTCCGGGTAAAGACCTGCTTCCAGAGCTCCGGTAAAACCTGCTCCAGAGTCTCCGGGTAAAGACCGCTTCCAGAGTCTCCGGTAAAGACCTGCTTCCCAGGAGTCTCCCAGGTACAAGACCTGCTTCACAGAGTTCCGGGTAAAGACCTGCTTCCCAGAGTCTCCGATAAAGACCGCTCCCGGAGTCTCCGAGTAAAGCCTGCTTCCCAGAGTCTTTCCGAGTAAAGACCGCTTCCGGAGTCTCCGAAGTTAAAGACCTGCTTCCCAGAGTCTCCGGGTAAAGACCTGCTTCCCGGAGTCTCCGGATAAAGACCTGCTTCCCAGAGTCTCCGGGTAAAGACCTGCTTCCCAGAGTCTCCGGGTAAAGACCTGCTTCCCGGAGTCTCCGGATAAAGACCTGCTTCCCAGAGTCTCCGGGTAAAGACCTGCTTCCCAGAGTCTCCGGGTAAAGACCTGCTTCCCAGAGTCTCCAGGTCAGTTTCTTCTTTCTCTGAGCAACATTTGGTCATGCCCACAATCACCCATGTTCTGACTACTCCATGACCATTCTTCCCTGCTCCCTGACAAGTTCCCTCATTCTAAAAGCCCTCTGGGGACCCTACGCATTTCTAGCCTGAAACCTACACAGTCACTCCGCAATAGAGGGAGAGCTTTGGGTAGCCTAAACTGGGAAATGTATCATAAAATGATTGTGGAAACCGTACAGCCATAGTAGATTAACTACTACATTAAATTCTGAATAGCACCGGGGCCTTTCTGCTGTCGTTTTTTTTGCATAGGAGTTTTGAGAGTCGTCCAAATACAAAGTGACAGCTCTGGCAGAGCAGTGAACCTTCTGTCTGCTAGTTATATGATCATATTTCATAGAAAACCATAAAGTAAGGGAGTGCAAACAAGTCAAATCTGGCATTTTCGATGAAAAAAAACTTCTCCAGGAGTGTCAAATATTCCATAAAAAAAGTTTGGTAAGCCCTATATTCACATTAAATGCAAATCTCGGCACCAATTGGCTGCTTCAAACCGCCAAAAGCAGTGTGAAAATTACCGCGTTTCTAGTAATAAGCCTCAGATCTGTCATTTTATGAAGACCTTTGCAAGTTTAATGAAATGAAAACACAAAAACCTTGAAGCTTCTTTTGCTTTGGTAACAACCTATCAGTGCCTGCTTTCGTGTCACATGACAATTAAGTGGTCCCACCAAAATGATGAACAAGTCAAACTTTACGTGATTATATCAATGGATGTTTTACTACAAATGGAGTTTCTAGAACTGCTTTTAGTTTTGAAAGCGTGACATTCAGCAGAGTAGGTAGAACAGTACCATTATGGGTCTCATACGTCGATACTGTATGAGAAACCACACATAATATGGCACTTCCAGTCTGGCCCGAGACCCAATTATATATCGGGTAAATGTAGGTCTGTCTCTTTATGGTATTTGACATCAGACATGTTGGGGGAAGCAGATGGGGAGCGCTGTGAGCCTCACATCTTAGTGAATAATATAGGGGAACATTGTAGAGATGAACACCCGAGATATAACTCGCCTGTGAGTCAAGCCGCAAGATCTGCGTCTGGCTTTCTTCAAATGATTCCAACCAACCCTAAGACAACTCTTCTTTATTAACACCAAACACAGACTATCTTTTCTCTGATTTCCAAGCCCGGTTTGTTCCCATGCTCCAGAGCCGAGCAATTCTCTGTCAGACTTGAGGTCAATTATCATTGTAAGGAAAGGAATATTGGGAAATTCTTCTACAGATGAATTCATTAACCTTGTGATCTTCTACAACCCTCGACAACAAGCAAAGAACATATTCAATTCAAATTCCATCCCGTGTTTACAGCTTCCGTAACATATTAAATGCTTTATAAAAATACTTCATATTAAACTCTACGTTAAAACACAAATGGAACGATTATTAGGAATTTTAAATGTATGTAATCGTGTTAAACACTTCCCCTTTACATATAGGAGCGGAAGGCAAAGATGTAAGGGTGTTAGCCGGTGTATTAAGCAAATGAGATGCAAAAGTGAAAAGAAAGTCACAAAATTTCAAAACCAAGCAGACTCGATTTAATGAGATTGACTCCGGGCTGCTTGGTCTGGGTGGAGATCTGGATTTCAGATTTATGAAGCTACTAAACAGGTTCCCTCGCCGTGCGATGAATCATATAGGGCAAGGGTGTCCAAGTGTTTTCTGCAGTGGGCCACTTCATCAGAATTGCATACGTGCGAGGGCCGCACTCGTTTTTCACTGTGAGAAAATATGGCCTCTAATAAGATATGCAGATTAAAATAAAGTAAATGACACAAAACCTTTACTTTTCCTTTCACTGATTTCTGGGCCTAGAAAGTTTTGTAGAAAGTTTTGTGGCTACAAATTCAGGATTCAGGATCATTAAAAATGAAATAGTTCTATTTATTCTAGGGATGAACCAAAATGAAAATTCTGGACCAAAACATTCACGGTTAACTTAGCCAAAACCGAAAATGACCTCCACCTTTAAAAATAATAATAAAAACTCACATTTTTTTTATAAAAGTAGGTAACACACCACAATTGGACAAAAAAAATTAGCAATATGACTTGGCATGTTAGCAATCACACTCCTATCTTACCCAGGCAACCAGTGAATGCTGGTACCTAGGCATGATGGGACTGTGCTTGCTGTGATTGCTGTTAGCAAAATGGTGTTTTGTTTTAGGAGTTGCCTGCAGGATAATTATCCAATAAAGGAGATAAAGATTATTATTATCTTTTATTTATGAAGGGCAAGCAGCAAATTACACAGCGCTGAAGATAATAACTTTCATCGTCGGAATCTGACAACTTTCTGTGCAGGAAATGCCGTAATAAGGTGTTGTACTTTTAATAGGATACTTCCCTGCCTGTTCGGTCCGGGTTGTAACACACCTTTCACTGAAACGATTAAGCAATCAACGTCCGTCAGTCATCATTTCCGATGTTCTTTGGAAAACACCCTCGGTGCTTGAAATCTGGATATTAGTAATATTACCAGAATTATCATGTTTGCGCAGTGGTTTGGGGCGTATACACAAAAACATCAAATCATCAGAACATCATCATGCAATCGAATCAGTAAACTCATTTCTACCAAGCGTTTAGGAAGGACAGACCCTACTTAGGTCCCGCACCTTCTTTCTCGTCGTTCCTCACCCGATGCTTCTCTTTTTAGGAGCTCAGAACTTTTTGCTGGGTATGAGGGCATCACACGGTTCTCCAACCCTAAAAGTCACAATTATATATATATATATATATAAACAATGCTAACTTAAGCCGCGTAAAACTATTCTTCAAGTGATCATCTCAGACCACACAACAGCAATCCGTCACAAAGTCACAGAAACTTTATATAAAGTCCTGCCTGCCTTTTAAGGTCCCCTCAAACCACAACATTTTTGGCCATTTGATATTCTTCTAATGGACGGCAAATGATGTCCCTCAAAGCCATTTGTTTATTAAAGGGTATTACGTAGCACAAGGAGCAGCACTGTATACAGTCATGTAAAAACAACTCATTTATGTTCAAATAAATTCACTTTATCTGCAAACCAGGAGGCTGCAAATGTCAGTCAAGTGATATTTTTGGTGATTTTTACTGAGTTGATTCTTTATGGCAATGCTAATGAAGTCCGTTCCTCCATAGGAATGCATTAAGAAGTGTGTCAGGCCGGACCATTGAGACTGAGTCATTCTAATGTTTATCACAAGTAGTATGATAAGGAGTCAGAGGGTGTGTCTTGTACATTGGGCTCAGATAACAGAGCGAAATGGTTAATATGCAGCTGCCTGAAAAAAATTATGGAAAACTAGGGGGAAAAATCAAGAACAATAGTTTTTAAACCTATTTTTATGCTATACTAGTAATGGTGGAGGTTCCACTTTAACACATACACACAGGCATCACACCCATGTTCAGTTTTGTACATTGCTTTATCAAAAGCATAGAATCCAAGCAGATTACTCCCGGTATAACCCATCCCAGCATATTCACGCCTTTCATGCTTTATGGAAATGTCTTTACCGCAACTCAAAAGTTTCAAGTTTCTTTAATCTATCTTTTATTAGAGTGAAGCACAAGTATATTGACAGTCCCAGTTTATTATAGGTACAAAGCTTTTTTAAAAGGACAGAGATTAGTATGGCGTAGAGAACGTATCCTGGAAGTCTTTGAACCCACAATAAACAGGACTGGCAAAGAGCATCAGCCAGTGATAAACATGTTACAGTGCGCCTATCCTACGGAGATGACAGGGTGCATTTTACAGACCACAAGGTTTTATGTTTACACTGTGCGAGAGAAAAAGCCAACATGAATACCGAAGTATATTTATACCTCCTGCGCCTTCACTCTCCACTAGGGGCAGCAGAGGCCCAGAGTCATGGCTAAATAATGACCTTATTTGCACCATGTAATAAAGAGCTCAAACACCAGCAATCGGTGCAGGAGAACCTGAAATCCAAATGGATATCCACCATATAATTACCACAAATGTATTTATTAGATGAAAGCTGGGAAATGAAATCAAATTAGCATTTCCATGGTTCGGTACAAGTGATCACAAAAAGGTTACCAATTTTTAATAAACGGGACAAGGTGACTACAGACTTCCAGACAATTCCAGAGGAGGACAAGGAAGGGTTTTGCCTTTTATCTATTTATTTATTTTAACTTTCACAGTTTGGGTTTGGGGGGGGTCTTTATTGTATTACTTTACAGCATACCTTCCAAGTGTCCTGTTTTAAGCAAAACAGTCTCAATTTTCAGGCACTCCCACTTTTGCAGACAGTGGGGATAATTGGCTTGTAGCACAGTCCTCAAAAGCAGCTCCCACGTGGTCACCATGCAATGTCCCACAGCGACACAAAGTCATATCTACCAGTCCTGCTTCAGTAGATCGTACGGTGACTGGACTGGTAAGGGTGATGAATGGTAGGTAAATGGTCCTGCCGCCAGCCCCACCTCTAAAAACAGGCAGACTAAATAGGCCAAAGGGTTCTGAGCGTCATATTTCAGAATAATCCACCAATATGAATTTAAAAGACACTGGAGCCCACCTTGGGTACCAACAAACCCATCCAAAGGCTAAACTAGACTCGCAAAATAGACTCTGCTTTCATGGTCGCAATATTGCAAATTAATTCCCGTAGGCAATCTATATGATAATGTGCTGTGGGATTCTGACTGCACATTGAAGTAACAATCATCTGATTGTTATATTACATTCCTGGGTCCGGGGTGGCTCCGTCTCACACTAACTGGTAGTATGGAGTTCCGGATTCATTACGTTGGCTTCGCTCCCAGAGACTGTAGCATTTGGATATCAAACAAAACTGTTATTAAACATAATACGAGACACCTTACTCCAGAAAATATTTTAACATAATTTAAATAGCGTTATAATTAACACAGATTAGTAACAGAGAATATAGTTTAGCAGGGGGTGTATAATAATATGTTAGAATTTTTGGATTTAGGGGGCAGTCGGCCATGGACTTTTTATGTTAAATGCAACTTTTCCGTTTACAATTTGTCTAAATAGTGTTTTCTTTAGGATAACTTAAGCTTTTTATTCTTACGAATATACTAGCTTCCAGTGCAGCACATTATATCACGCAAAATGTTATGGCGTCACATGTCATAGCTGCCAACAGTCCCAAAATGGGGCAGTCCTGGCAGCTGTCCTTAAAGGACTGCAAGAAGCAGGTAGAATGCCTGAATAACAGGTGGAAGTCCCCAGAAACCTGCGAGACACAACACGCATCCCACGGACCTCTTATGAAACGGACATTAGGTCACTCTGCCGAGGTCTATTAGTGGGTGCACAAAACAAAAGAACTACTGATAAGAATATGTATTTTTCCTCTGTTGCTGGGCAGTTCTTGGGTCACCCAGTGCTGAATTTATAAAGATTTCTTTACCGGCGCTGGATGATGAAGAAAATGACTCATTCACTAAATTATCAGTGATTATGCAAATTGAGAAGATTGGATACGCTTCAAAATGTCGCTATTCAGCTTTTATAATAGGAGACTTGTAACATTGTATTTAAAAAAAACATTTATTTAATATATGTGTGTGATTTATGATATATAATGCAGTTTAACTCCGTGAAGTTATGGACATCTCCCTGCATTAACCATACATTATACAGGGCCCTTCTTAAAGAAGAAGCTCACTGATGTTGGCCGCTCATAATACATGGAGCTGGAATTTTCATCACGCCTGCTAAGCCCTATTGTAGTGAATGTTCCTCCCAGACAAAGATCACGTTGTTGAAACTCCGTCAACTGTGCACAAGCACGAGCCTGGATTATATCTGTTGGAAAAGCATTCATCTCTGGGCGCCATTGTTATCAAGCTTTAGCTAGCACTTGGTGGACGTACGGGCTATTGCTGCCCACGGGCTTTCATCGGGGTTAAACTGGTATCACATTCATAAAACGGTCTATTCTGAATGTGGGGAGGGTGACAGCGGGCACCGGCCGTCACATACATAAGGGGGGCGTCAGGGCAGTTTAGATAATGGCGGAGGAGCGTGGCAGCAGCAGCCACATAACCCGGGGCAGATTTGTCCACCGCTTCATGGGCCGGTTGGGGAGATTCCTTGTACTCGGCTCATACACACTATGAGGCACTTGGCCTAACCAGTAGAGTCTCCATTCTCACTCCATGCATTCAGCGCGCTGGGACGTGACATCAATGCATTGGACGGCGGTCAGCGAGGTAAGTAGGGGGGTAGTTAGACATGACCGGGGCCAAGGTACCTCTCCGTGATGGTGCACCTTGGGTATTTCACGTGCACACGTATGTGTTTGGCTCCAAATATGATCCCCAATCCACAACTCCAAACAAAAAAAAACAGGATCCTGTAAACGAATCCTCCCTTTTGCTGTTGGAACTGTTGCCATGGTTACCGCAAACAGATTTAACAATCCGTAAAGTAAATGCCTTAAAGAATGATCAAGCTGGGTCATATCAGAAGAAAGAATAGTAGGAATTTAGTATTTTAGCGCCAGAGGGGTAAACGCGTCACCGCTCGGTTACTTAAAAGCACGATTTAACAAATTAGAAGCTGTATTTAAGTTATTACTTTCTCTTTCCCCGGGCGATCTCCCTTTGCCAGAAAGTCTTCCCACCTAAGTATGTTTCTAATAATTTATGTGTAAATTAACCACAAGGTAACAATTTCACAGCAGGCTCCGCTGGGATTTCCTTATTCTATTGTCTATTGTCAAACACAATGGGGTTTATTCACTAAAGGGAGAGCTGTGGTTTCTTCTCCCCGCTATTCATTACAAAGGCCCAACACTAGCAGGTTTCTACATAAAGGCTGAGTTGGCCCCGTATAATGTTTAATTCAAGGAGACTGGGGGAAACCCATTGATTTTACACATTATACAGGGCCAGCCAAGCTCTTCCTGCAGCAGAAGTTCACTGGGGTTGGGCCTTCATAATGTATAGCAAAGGCAAGGAGCTGAAACAAAACTCTCCTGACAACCAATCGGCACACCTGGGAACTTCTGGGCTCCGGCTACCCGGACTGCCCACTGACGTCGGTGGGCGGCCCCGCTGACCCCGGCAGGGACCACCCCCATTTAAAGAAAAAAATGGGCGGGGAGAGGGGCGTGTCAAGAGCCCGCTCCCGCGACCAGCAGGATTCGGGTCTGCCTGGAGAACCGGAGAAGCTCTTCCGGCCCGCGAGTTCTTCCATTCTGACCCGGAGCCTCCAGCTATGGCACAAACACTCCATTCCTCTTTTACGATTCATTACAGTAGGCCAGGCTTGGCCCACAAAAAAGCGGGGAGGAGCCAGATCTAGAAAATCAGGGGCAAGTTCTTGAATTAAATTTACTTAGCTGTTGGTTTCTATGGCGATAGCCCCATATCGTCTGTTTGTCACTAGGATTTTGCCAACTGAAATGCCTACATACTTCTCTTAACAAATAACGTTATTTTATTGATATGAAGACTTGACATGGATTCTCTGATTTCGTTTTTGCCTCATTTTTTTCGGCGTGAAAAATAGTAAATACAAGCCTTTTTTTAAAAAAATTTGCACCGCAAATAACCCTACTTTAAATCTCCGCATATCTACAGCAGCCAGAAAAACAGAGATGGAATCTGAACAGTAAAAGGGAGCGGATCCTTAAATGACTTCTGCGTGAGCTTTAAATATTGATGATCTGAGGAAGATTTGCCGTCACGGCATCTCGCCGTCTTGAGTTTTCCTGAATTCCAGGAAATTTAACCCCTTAAGGACAATGCCCATTAAAAACAACGCATTGTGAGCCCGTACATGTACTAGAGAAACTTTCAATGGAAAAGTATGGGAAGCAGACTGCGTTATCGCCACTCATACTCCCTTTACTTCAACCCAATCACTCTAAGCCAGCATAAATAGGGAAACGGCAGTGTCTGTCTTCTTGCCACTAAAAGCCCAAACTGGGGACCTGCAATGATTTTGTTTTCCACAAATTCCTTTACTGAGATGGTAGTAGATAAGTGTAACAGCCTCCCATCTGAATGGGTAGAGGCTATTACTTACTGGAAGGTAATTCAAACATGCGCGGGGTAGGCATATGGCTCCTGAATATAAGACGAGCCCAACGACTGTTCGAGATCTGAGACTTACATTTGGAGAAATACAGAAATACAGAAAATGTTATCAGAGCTACACAAAGGCAGGCGGCAAAAAACATTTAAAGGTAAAAGGTGAGGAGCAGAAATGAAAAAGCTAAAAATTAAAAACTCTTAAAAAAAATGCATATTATGTTTAGGTTTTTTGACATCCCAGCATTCTTCAGCCATTGGCAGGTAACAATAAGTCCTTAGGATACCGCGGGTCTAGTGATGTTATTTCATCTTATTCCATGGAAAGGGTGAGGCTCGTGGGTTTTAATGAACCTCCTCGCAGGCATGAAAACCCACCATGGAAATTCAGGTATAAAAAACGTGGGATTAATACAGAATATAGTACAAGGGGGATGGAAAAAGCGCTAGATGGGACTTACCACCAGGCGTAGGTGGTATGATGGTAAGTGGGTAGGTGGTAAGAAAATGATCCTAAAAGTTCATAAAATAGAGCACTTTAAACACTTTGCAAAAAAGCCTTTGTAAAGGCGAAACGCGTAGTGTGCCATTTTATACTATTTTATACTTTTTATTCTGTAAAGTATAAATAAGTAACCTTTTTACATTGCTCCTGGGACCATTATATATTTCTTTTTTTTTTAGCAAGAAGGACACCTGCTGTTCCGATATCCTTGGTGGGGATCATACCACCTACGCCTGTAGGAAAGAGCAACCTTCAAAATGCTCTTAACCACGATGTTAACCAACGCCTGAGTGCCACACCATTGCTGCTCTTTCATCCTTAGGCGAGGATTGTATCGCCCATACGTGCATTTTGGAGCTAGGATATCTTTCTTTATATACCTTTGTTATATACACCATTGTGCTGCTTTTCTTTTTTCTATTTTATATTGTTGAAGCGCAGCCACTACCCCCTTTGTGATGTTTTATATAGCACCATCAGATTCCGCAGTGCTGTACACGGGGTAGATAGGTAATAATTGGTATATAACATAGCAAGATGACATACAGAAACAATAGGTGAGGAGGGGCCTGCTCATAAGAGCTTACAATCTAGACATTACACCTCCACGTGCCCTATGTGTAATGACCACCCATCTAGTCAAAGTAAACCCCACCAGTGACCACGTTCTTAGTCCACAAGAGTAGAGGCCATCCCACCAGTCTTCCTAAGAAGCCATAACCCCCCCCCGCTAGTCCTAAACAGAGCCGGCCTTTCATATCTAACGGGCGAACAGTTTATTATATCTTATTAATTCAATTGCATCACTGATGTGAACTACCTCTAATGAGACCCCCAACTTGCTTGTGATTACAAAGTACTTAGACGTTAGACTGTCCCTGTAAGGCGCAGTACTGTACACACTACTCTCCATGCTTTATGGCTTCTTATGGTTCAGCGGCTCGAATGTTCTGCGCTCTGTGACAAATCCTGCCCTGGACAGCGCTCAAATAACACGCGCCCTGATTAGCCTGCAGGTTAATTACCGGCCATTAACGCAATCGCTGGCCATGGAAAAGAGGCAGATCCTTCAATACGATGGAAAGAACAGAGACTCCCAAAGGCTGAAATAACCGCAACGTGCAGGTGAAACATCGCCAACGGCAAAAGAACTCGGACCCTTCCTAATGCGATATTAATTACACACATATGTATACGCCTATAGGCAGACGCACAGCGGCGAGCCGGCGAACCAGGCAAATGCGGGGAGAGCCAGTGGCCAAAGGGGCCACTCAATTTCCTTTACTGCGACTCCAGCAGCAGATCGGGTCCTTCAGTGCGCAGCAGCACATACGTTATTTAGCAGCCATTGCCCTCAATGTCCCCAGACCCCCCGGTCTAGTAGATCTAAAGATGTTGCTACATTTCTCCATCATTTCCCCTTTTTCTAGTAGCCGGGTGTATCTATAGCCACAATCATATGAAAGTAAGTGGTGCCTATCCCTATATATTAGAAGAAGGGCCAAGTGGGCCGGGGAAAATAAAACAGGCCGTCTAGATGAGCTGAATGGCTCTGATCTGATAGCACAAAAATATGTCAATAAGATATTCTCCCACTAGATGCCCAATGTACATAAACAACAATCTTAAGTTTGTAGTCTCCTAAATCATGGTAAAGCCTCGACCCTAACTGCATCTTTAACCACACTCACTCACTTTAACCATTTCATATGTCGCCAATATACGGTATATTATTTATTATTTTATATAGCTCCATCAGATTCTGTAGCGCTGTACAATGTGCAGATATATATTGATATATATTATCATATATTGTTTTATATAGCTCCATCAGATTCCGTAGAGCTGTACATATATATATATATATATATATATATATTAATAACATATCATCTGTCCTAAGATTTATTATATTTTCTGTATCAAAGAGCCACTTGTCTTCTGGATATTAAAGAGCAGTAATAAATACACTCACAAAAAAAGGATATAAGCTTGAAATCCCACATAAGACAGCCCCGTAACCGTACAATCTAAAGATCAGGAGAAGCTGGAATGTTAACTTTATTAAAAACGCTTCCATTACCCCACCCGGCTCCAAATCCCCAGATTATACATTTACTTTCATCAAATTAAACGCTCACATCGAAGACTAGAAAAACAGAATTAGACTGGCAGATATAACCTATTCGGACCATCATTGACCCTTTGAGTGCCAGGCGGGATTAATGTCTTATCCTTCTGGCGTTTAAAGGGTTAACGAGTCCTGTTACAACGCGCTTGAACGATTCTAGACAAAGTCTACATTATAGGAAAATAAACATAACGAATGGGCGTATTTTGCATTTTCATTTTTTTTTACACTAAAATGATTTATAAATATTAAATAATGAATCCCATTCAGTTCGGTTTCTATTATGACAAATAACTCATTCTTTTAGACATGAAAGAAAAGCACTGTTGGGGAAATCGCTGCAATTTATATTCATATTAGAAAGCGTCCATTCTTCGTAGAATGGGGCCACAAAGAGGGAAAGGGTTAATAAAGGTTTTTTTCAATTAAAAGTGTGATTAAAAGCATTCCAGACCCCACACAGACCCTCGTAACCAACGGGCATTCGCGGACCACCGATGATAATTTTATCACTTGGATTTAAAGTCAAATTTCCTTTATACTGAATGTTCTCTTTAGCTTAAAAAAATGAGCGCAGAATAAGGAATAGCAGTGATTTAAAAATATATATGTTAGTAAATCGCAGGGAAATAAACCTCCAGGAAAAATACAGAAGAAGATAGTAACTTATTTTTTTTAATTTGATAGATTTGAGGGATAATTCATAAATAATAGTGTTAAGATTTTTTTACATTTTAAAGAACGCACAAATTTTTTGTTGGGGTTTCTGCCTGGAGTGTCCCTTTAAATTCAAGTTTGCCTAATATTTAAAAAAAAGAGGAAAAAAATACATGAAGAATTGTGCATTTGATCTACAAATGTGCCCTTAGCGGGGTTAACTTGCTTAAAAAAAATTCATACTGAGTAAGCACAATACATATATATATATATATACATATCAAGGGATTGAATGCTTATGGTACAGCAATGCACTGATGACTTAACCAGCATTTAAAAGGTTAAAACAGCTCCACTCCTTAAAACACAAATACTGCAGGTCCCTGCGTGTTAACAGAAAACGTCCATTTGGGTGAATCTGTTTACCTTTGGGTTCCGTGAACGTTACTGTATCTCATGGTTACTGAATGGAGCTTCTTGGCACAAATGGACGGCCAATCAACCGAAAAGGATATTGGAACGGCGTTTACCCCACGCATGTATTCCATAAAGAATGCGGTTCCAACAAGAGGTCATACCCCGAAACTGGAGGGTCAGAGGCTTAGATGTGAGGAAGTTCTACCTTAGTGATAGGGTGGTAGATAAATGGAACAGCATCCCAGCAGAAATGGCAGAGGTGAAACATACATGGGATATGTGTATGCCTCCTAAATCAAGACCAAGGACTGAATTAGATCTGAGTTACACGAGGAGCAACGGGCAGACTCCATTCTTTGCTTACACTCTAATTTTATGAAAGTAATAAATGTTTGTTTTTATACCAGCCATCAAATTCTCTGATTGTGTGAATTACTGCCCCCTACAGGGGTACACTGACACACACACACTGACACAGACACACACACACACACAGACACACACAGACACACACACTTCACAGACACCACACTCACAGACACACACACACACTGACACACACACACTGACACACATACCACACACTGACACCACACAGACACATAAACACACACCCACACACTCACAGACAACACACTCACAGACCACACACACACTGACACAACACACACACTGACACACACACACTGACAAACACACTCACAGACACACACTCACAGACACACACTCACAGACACACACACACACTGACACACACACCACTGACACATAAACACACGCTGACACACACACAGGGACACACACACACACCACACTGGACACACACACACTGACACACAGACACACAGACACACACACTGACACACACACTGACACACACACTGACACACACACTCACAGACACACACTCACAGACACACTGACAGTACAGAAGAGAAGACCCAGGGCTTCCCACAAGTCCTGATTCCAACCAGTAACTTCTCCCACTCCCACCCCAACCCCAACTCCAACTCCAACCCCAACTCCAACCCCAACCCCAACTCCAACTCCAACCCCAACTCCAACCCCAACCCCAACTCCAACTCCAACCCCAACTCCAACCCCAACCCCCAACTCCAACCGGTAGAAACCCATCTCTGGTGTCCCTTATATCCCCCAAGTGTTTTATTCACCATGCACAGGGGCAAACACACACTATATGGGATACAGTAAACTGCCTATAACGTTTAACCCATTCAGTGACACAAAGAATAAGTAGGGCTGCGTATAAACTTTAACCCATTCAGAAAATAAGTAGGGCTGTCAATAAATTTAAGCCATTCGGCAAAGTAGGGCTGCTTATAACATTTAACCCATTCAGTGCCAGAAAGTGTTTAAAATATCTATATCTATTACACCCCCCATAAATAAACACGCATATATATTATATAGAGTAACACGCACATCCCTCAATCTTTATGTCACAGAAAACTCCAGGATCTTACGAAGTCATTAAGTTGTGCAGCGGTCTCGCGTGCCGTGGATCTGTCACGGCCCCGTGCTCTTACCTTGCTATTAGTCCACTCGTGCCCGGAGCCCACGGTCATGGTGCGAGGGCAGCCTCCGCTCCGTGTGCCGGCTCCACGCGCTCTGCCTGCTCTCCGGCTCCTTCCACTAGTGGGGAGAATCCCAGCGGCTGCCCACGCAGCTACCGTGCCACACCTACTGCCTAACTCCCAGCAGGCGCAGCCAGCACGCCACGCGCCCGGCCAGAGTACTACCATGTTACTCGCATGTCAACTCACATGCCAACAACTCCCATCAATCCCAGCCACGGCGCAGTGTCCCATACAAACTGCATATCACAATCTGGCATGCCTGCTGCTTCTGCACCGCAAGGCTCATCATGCCCAGCCCAGGC
>VKOC01000001.1:58371748-58387191 GCA_009364415.1 Spea multiplicata | reverse complement strand
AAAGGGGAAGTTCCATGTGAAAATTACATTTTCTTCCCTTTTGTACCTGCAGACCTGGGGCACGACACTGAGCTGATTCTTTATGGCAATTCTAATGAAGTCCAGTCCTCCAAAGACTTCCTTAGAGTGTCTGGATAACAGACTACGACTGAGCCATTCTTTTTTTACCCCAAGGCATCGGGGCTGGACCTCCTACCCCATCCCGCAAGGGGGCTCCAGGTAGCCAGAGCCAGAAAGTACCCAGGTATACCTATGAACCAAACAGAGCGTTTTGCTATAGAAACCAAAGGAGCTTCTTAGAAGGTCTGCTAAGGTTTATTTGCCTAACATGCTTGGGATTGAGTTGGATTGAGAAATAAATTATTTTGATAATTAAAGTTATATATTCAAATTAATTCTGTGAATCCAGCAATAAGTAAGCCGTAACTGTCTGATTTATTGCCAATCTTTTATTTTTCGAATACTGCCAGAGCCCTTTGTGCCAGCAAGCGTTCCTCGAATAACTTTCCACGGGCTCTTCCAAGACTCGTTTCAGAGTGCTGTGGCTTTTAAGACATTACCTCACTTCAAAAGTCGTTATCGAATCTTATAGATTGGCACAGGAGTTATTCTCAACCATTACTTCAGGTTCCTATTGTCTCAAAAAAAAAAACCCACGGCATTAACTCCTTGACGGCCAGAGGAACTTCAAAAAAACATCCCTGTTTATTATTATTACAGCACAGTCAGTAGCATTTAAAGATTAATAATATAAAAAATAATTAATCTTTTAAAATAACGTTAACCCCTATGTTATTTATGCTGAATTACTTGTATTATTTTTATATTTGTCTCTAGCACTTTATTTTAATCAAAAGCAAGGAATTTCAACTTAAGGCAGTCAGAGAAAACAGTCATTACATTTTCCACAATGACATCAGGAGTTGAGTAACGTTTCCAAATGAGCCATTTTATTGCCATGCGATTGCAGTTATTAAATATTATTCGCCATACAATAAAAGTCGGACTGGTTTCTGCACTCTGCTTAAATACTCAGTTGAGGCTGAGGGCTGTTTTTTTTTTTTTAAATATGGCTTTGCCTAAAATATACATACGGTTTTTATGGCTTATGGGGGAAATTGCACTTTATGGGTCTGTGGGCCGTATTTCACACAAGAGTTGCTTTCATCATTCCTAGAATTGAACATCTGTCGATACGCTTAAGGAAGAATAGATACTGTAGGGTAAAAGAAAGCCTTTTATATCAACTAAACCCATCAACTAAATCTGCTGGGGAATGAGATTTATAATTTTATAGTTCATCCTATTATTTACTTGTCCAGGGCGAGCTGGTACCAGACATGGGGCAGTTAGTGGTTGGCACAGCACCACACCTGGGACCTCTCTGAAGTTGGCCAGGTAATAAGGCACCAGTTCCTTACTGCTGCTGGTGATGTGCTACGTCATGAAACGCCATCGGAAAGCCATCAGAAAGCTCCCATGTATGTCAATACCTAGAAACTCAATGGTTTGGCCCAGAGGCCCTCTGGGCCAAACCATTACAAATGGATTACGGTGTCCAAGGATTACTGCCGACTACCAGGGCTCAGAACCTTCTGATCTGTGGGTTGGAGTAACATTTAGATCTACCAACTTTCTGTACATAGTGGCTGATTCATCCGACCGCGCTCAGCACGGCCCCTAACATCTCTAACACCAGCAGGGTCTCCAGAGAAGGGGTCCTGGAACATTGCAGTCTATGTAAATATAACACACTATGAAAAGATATTATTGGATTCACATAACACACACAATGTATATTTTGTGAGGTAAAAGCAGGCGCACATTTGTGCTATTTGTTTGATCAATACAACAGAGAACTTTATAAAGTGTTTATCTTGCAACATGTTGGTCTGTACTGTATCCAGTGAGAAACTTGGAAATAAGATGTGAGCTGGGTCATATGACTTATTCTGGGATATTTAAAAACAATAAATGCACTTATTAGTCTGAAAAACAAGTTAGAACCTAAGAGACTGTGCGAAACACACAAAAAGTGCCATCAAAAACATTTCCGTAAAGCAAAAAAAACAAAAAAACAAAAACAAAACAATGGAATGGAGATTTAAGTTCCTTCATCAGTTATCATTTAAGTATTCTTGGCTTAAAATGATCAGAAACAATTCACATATCTGGAGTCTTCCTTCCTGTTTTATCTTGAAGTCATCAAGCACGCGGGGGCCAAAAATGGGTTCTCTCCCGTGAATCATGATGTTTCCTCCAGATTTCGATCTCTACCATTTCTGAAGATTTGAAGATGATATGGTTCGGTTACCCACCCTGACCATGAAATGCAGCAAAATGTCTAACGCCAGGTATACATTCATTAAAGGGACACCCCAGCTCTCATATCCCCTTAATGCATATGGTATGGCCCTTTGTTAACAAAAAAAGGCTTTTTTAGATATAAGTGAAAGAAGAAAACATAAACCAGGAATACTCAAAATAAAGACAAATATAGGAAGTTATGTAAATGAGGATAAAGATCTAGCCGACTGTTTAATAAATATATCTGTTTTTACAGACGAAGATGAAGGTGAGGGACCCCAAGAGTAATAGGGTGACATGTAAAACAGGACTGTTTACAGAGGAAGAAGTTCTACTTGGACTCTCTAATGTGAAAACAGACAAATCCATGCGACCCAAAATTATTAAAAGAGCCAGTGACCTGGCAAAAACCGCTAGCAGATCTATTTAACCAGTCACTAATGACGGGAGTAATTCCAGAAGGCCATAGTACCACTGCTCAAAAAAAAGTTAACAGGGAAGACTCAGCCAACTACAGACCAGTAAGTCTCACCTTGGTAGTTGGCAAATTAATGGAAAACCATGGATAGGATAACACAATGATATTAATCGTTATTTAAATGCGACAATCAGTTATTGGCTAGGCATGAAAATCTGACATTGAAAATAGGAGCGTTTTACCTATACATTGTATGGGTCACATTGATAGAACATGTATAGGAGTCATTTAATTGGCTGGGGTAAAGGTCCCAGCTAAAAGGATAGCCCTAACAAAGTGTATTTCTGTTTATTCCAGAGGAGGAATGTTAGAAGAAGAGGTCATAATCTAAAATCTGGAGGGTCAGCGGTTTAGATGTAACGTTAGGAAACTAAGTGGTAGAGGGAGCTTGGGATAGGAACACTGCTCCTGAATCTAAGATGAGACCTCAAGGTCCGAGTCTTTGCAGTAGGAAAGACGGGCAGACCACGTGGGCCAAATGTTTCTATGGGTGAACTACGGATCTCAGCTAGTAGGGGGCACCACCACGAGGTTCGTTCAAATGCAAGCAAATGCACACGGTGGAGAGGGGTGGAATTCCGAAGTTGCTTTTCAATGTTATTCATCGCAACAATAACGTATCACATTGGAACGCATGATGTGCTGCGCATCCTAACAACCCGCAGGGCTTAAAAGAAGTTTATTCCAATTTTTCATTGTCGAAAAAAAGATTAAATACACTGATTGAGAACTTTCTGCATTAATACATTCTTTAACGAGCCAAAAAAAGAGGGGTTTCCCTATAAATCTGGGACAGTTGGCAGGTATCAGCAGGTCCCACCCTGTATTCACTAATGTAGACTGTTTTAGAGATATTTGGCGTTACTAAAATAACTACTCCTGGAAGACGGTTTAAGTCTGGAGTGATTATACGAACACATACAGACAGCCTTTGTCGGAATAAGCCGCCCAGCGGGAATATATCTGATTAGCGCCAACGCACAGGCGGCGTTTCTATTTAATTCTAATCTACTACTTAACGCGACCCACCAGTCACTGCGATTGCGATAAGCATGGAAATTCCATTAACAGAGCAGCAATACTCCTGCTGAGACGCATTAACCAGATGTGGCGTTTTTTTCCAGTAAATCTCCCGCAGGGGGGCTCGGGGGTCCCTGAGACACCTGGATGATTCCCGAGACGCAAACCCTTCCCTTCTTTACCATCGTCTTACGACGCATCAAAATTATTTGCGAGTGGATAGAAGTAGGTGGTTTTACTCGCTAGTTACCTTTTTTATCAAGGTTTTTAGCTATATTTTAGGGCAGAATTAAAGGGACAGCAGTGCTACTGCCCTGGTAGGCGGCAAAACTGGTTACGCTGCACGCGTGTAAATAGGCCCTGGGGCGGGTGTTTGCATAGCGTGTATAGAGACAGGGGAAAATGACCACGTGGCCGCAGTTACATGGACATGTGCTTGTAAACACGCAGTTCCCGTGTAGACCAGTGGTCTGAATGCAGGGGTCATTTAAAAATATCTCACAACGCAGCTTTAGGGTTTTCATATTTTTTTTCACAGGCCAGCGCTTCCATAGTGGACACTAATTGCTCAAACAGATATCTCCCAGTAGACCTGACCCCAAACATCTGGAATTACATGACAAAAACAAACTTCCAGTGACTGGAATACCCCTGTACCACACACGTGTCCCGTTGTTCAGCAGGATCAGTCCCTCTGTCCCCCACTCAGAATTCTTTATTTATCAGAATTCTTGGTGGGTCACAATAATATCAGGGAACTCTTTGGATGAAGCGCATCTACCCGGGGGCTCAGGGTCAGCTTCTTCTTTCTTTAGAATGCCCATGCCCCCTACACGTTATCTGACTTCACTCCACCCACTTCACTTCCCACTTCACCTCCCACTCCCCACCCACTTCACCTCCCACTCCCCCACCCACTAAAAGGCTGTCGAAGACTAGCCACACCCCTGCAAGCAGCTTGAATGAGAACTTTTGGTAGCCTACCTCGGGAAACTCCCAGGTGTGAGAATTAAGCATATATAAAAAGGATAAAATATGTTTGGGAATTACGGTAAATACACCATTTTTTCCAAATAACCTTCCCAAAAGTAACTAAAAAACTAGACTTTTTGTCTAGGATAGTGGACTGATTTGCCGCATTTCCAGTTAAATACCTTGTGAGAAAACTTCTAAAGATATACTCAACTTTTATAATTAATTATAATGAATATTTTTTCTTCCACAAACAGAAGCAATATTAGAGTTTAGTTTACCCTACTTTGTTAATATGTTTTAGATTTAAATATATACACTAACATTCAAAATGTAACATTTCTAGCTGTAACATAATTGCGATCAATTAGCCTTTTAAAATTGAACACAACGTACCATTGGAACACAGGAGTGATGGGAGTGATAAAGGGCCGTTGGAACACAGGAGTGATGGAGTGATAAAGGCCATTGGAACACAGAGTGATGGGAGTTGATAAAGGCCGTTGGAACACAGGAGTGATGGGATGATAAAGGGCCGTTGGAACACAGGAGTGATGGGAGTGGTAAAGGGCCATTGGAAACACAGGAGTGATGGGAGTGATAGAGGGCCATTGGAACACAGGAGTGATAAAAGGCCTCTGTAACCCTGTGAAGATATTCATTAAAAATGAGCGGTTTCCGGCTACGATGATCATTTACAACATTAACCCCGTCTCCGCTGGATTTCTGATCCATTTCATGCTATTTTAATGGACACATTTTGCTTTTCTTTTTAAAAAACGAGGAAATCTCTAAGTGACCCCAAACATTTGAACCAATGAAAAAACAAATAAATAAATACAACTGTTGGTGATATTTTTCCACTAGAAGGGTTTGACTACCCCGTTTGTCAGGAGTGATGTTCCAGGAGCCCGTTTATATAGAGCAATAATAATCTGTACTACATAAAAAAAAAAAAATAGGGGTTTTGTGTCACCCTTTCCGATGCCGTTTGCCAACGGGTACAAAGCACATCAAGTGTTTAGCTTTTTACACCCATGCGTTAATTATCACTGATGAGTTCATGACATCATTATATACCGGAGTCATTAATAACAAATGAACTCACTGTCATCGCTTGATATCGGCAGCAAGATATGGAAACCAGGACATTTAACCAGCACAATGAAGTGATACGGAGGACTATCGGGGTTAAGATAACAAGTGACGTCCGGGAGCAGAAGAGCGTGCGCATGGTAATGGAGGCCATTATGAGATATTATGTATTTTACACTAATTAGCTGCGGACAGATGGCGGTGTTTGCGTACGCACTCAATATTCGCATTAGACCGGAATAATTCGCACAGCCATCAGTTTTATCCCAGGTTAATGACCATGCTTGCCAAACTGCACTCCACTGCCATCTGCTTTTTGAAGGTAAAATTCTTGTAAAAAAAAAATTGAATTTGCAAGATAAAATGTAAAATGCATGATCGCTGTATTTTGAGTGGTTTTGGTACCTGCATTAATAATAAATTTGGTGTACACACTATTGTTCCTATGCAGCCTGACACTGCGCATGTTCCGTGGACCTCACAGTCATCTGTAAGATTTTTTCCAGGGTGGGTCGAATATCCCCTCTCATCTTTCCCCTATCCCATTCTTCATTGCCTACCTTTTAAGCTCAGGAGAGCGGTTTCCCAGTGAGAGGCAAATGTTAGTTACCCATTACTAGGAGAAATTATATGACAATGGTAGTAGTAGCAGCATGTACCCGTGCAACATGAGATCATGACAACCTCAACAGCTGGGGTGGTAAAAATTTGCCACGACTAACCCAAAAAAAAAGACCTTGTGCCCGCAGCATACAAACTGTGTCACTGCGCAGGCATGGACTCTGTGCCTGTGAACGAGCAGCTGCCAGAGTGAAGGGGAGGAGACCAGCTAGAAGAAAGCAAGAAAGTAGACCAAACCACTCTGACTACTTAACCCCTCTAAAAAGACTACGGTTTCTCGCTCCCCAGGAGTGGGGCAAGTACCCTAACTTGCCCTCCCCTGCGGATGCCCATAGAGACCTGACCTCCAGGGACTTTTCGAATGTCCCACTGTTTTATTGCACTGATACTGTAATCAACTACATTCTTTCCGTTGTATCATATTAATATATCCACACGGTAAACAAACACCATAAAGTACAACATTCTGCTTCAGCGCAGGAAACTATGCCGCCTGTTAATATAGTAATAGCCGTATACCAGATTGTATCAGCATTGTTAATGAATAACATTATCTGTTTAACGAGTACTTTCTTAAAGTGAACATAAACAGAAAGTAGTATAGAGTGATCTTGAGTGCCTGCAGACTGTTAATTGATAAAGGGGCACTCCAGGAACATTTAAAATAATCCCTATAAATAATCATGTTTTCCTGCTTTTTGTCTCCCAGATAGTTAGCTTGAGGGCTGAACACATCTCCTGTTACTTGCACCCACCTATTATACCCACCACCCGCCAGCTCCGGCTCAGAGAGGTTTCCGGGGAAGAGAGGGGTATCTAATGAGACCCCCATCCGCATTCGTAGAAAGCACAAAATAGCCAATCAGTGTGGCAAAAACAGAACTGTGGTTGGGGTAGTGCACTGCTGCTCTGCAGCTGCAGCTTCTCCTATTAGCAAAGTCTTTTGTATGTTATTTAAGTATATTAACTGATTTAAGAGCGTATATTCAAGAACTTCAATATGCATTATTTATCGGTGAGGCTGCGTGGGTCACTATACTGTCCTTTTAAGATACAACCTCAGATACATATCATAGTTCAGCGATAGTTATTGTAACTAATTTACAATCAGAGGGATTGGGAAAAAATTAAGTTTTCTTCACTTAATATATTTGTTAGCAAATTATATTGTTACTCCATTTCATATAATACTTATGGACTAGTCAACTAAACAAAGCACTCAAATATAGCTTTAAACGACAAAGATCTACCACTAGAGCTGAGACGACTTTTCCTTTAAGGAGGCAGCCCTTCCGAGGCTCTTCATTGATGGGGGAAAGACGGAACAGCTGGTTTTGTTTTGGCGCTCGGCAATTTCTTGTAACATTTGTATTACCAACACAAAAAAAATACAACATTACCTCATATATTATTTCCTCTACAAAAACCCCATTCCCACAGAACAGGAAAGTAAACAGAATTCACCGAACAATGGCCCCACGAGTAGGCAACGCTGGAATGATTAAGGAATATGAATGCACTCACAGCTGCTGGTCCTGAAGAAGGCTCATGGCACTCTTTGTCATCTTCTCCGTCTGGTTCTACGTTTTCCTTGTTGTCAGTGGAAGGACAGGCATCCTGGGCTGCGCAGGCGCTCACTAAATCAGGCAAACTCGTAGATGGGTACTTTAAGAAATCCACCTCGTTGCCATCCTGAAAACAAGAGGCTCTTATGATGAGCGAACAAAGCTCCTTAAGTTCTAATGTTCTACAGAACCTACCAAGTCCAACCATGATATGTCGGCGAAGACTTTTATATGAAGAGTACGGTCATATATCTTAATTGGAGTTGTTGGAGCCAAGGCACACTAAAGATTTGAAGAACTATTAGATAATGCTGATTTGTAGGGTCATGGTACAAGTTCTTCTCATTTTTGGTTCTGTATCTATCCTCTTTCTTCGGTTCACAGATAGAGGCACCCAGCAATAGGTGAGCTCTCGGTGGTAATAAAAAACTATCCCCACGTTCCCCTCTTGCGGGTGTTATCACAAATTGAAACACAGTTGTTCACATGATTAACCAGTTGATAATTGATGCAGCATTTATTAAATGTACACCTACCCTGCTGGCAACAACAAGCTGAACAAGCCCCACTGTCGCCCGGAGGATAGCCACGGCTTCTTGGTGAGAGAGTCCAACCAGAGACTGGCCATTAATCATTAGTAACTCGTCCCCAGCCTTTAATCTGCCATCCCTACAGAGAAAAAAGGAACAGCTGCATGTAGGAGACGCGTGAGCTTTCACATGTAATGCACACCTTTAATTCAATTCACATAGTAATTGTCTTGGAGGGGAATGTGGCCCATGGAACAGCGCAGCTAAGCGGAAGGGGCTTCGACTGGGTGACGAGGTGCGCTTAGGATAGGGTTGGTTAAGGGACATTGGATAAGGGACTTTGGGAGGTCCTGTATTAATAGGTCCCTCCATTTTGTGACTTCTAATCAGTTTTTCTTACCTGAATCTGAAAGGGACCCTGGTGGGGCTGGTCAGTGTAAAGTGGGGTAGAATAATAGTTGGCTAATAGGAAATAGTCTGTTTCTGGTTTGGTTGGCGGTTTGGAGCTGGTTGGTGGCTCAGAACCTGATGTGGGAAAGCTGCGTCTCGGTAGGCCCTTTCCCGATTGGTTTTGTTGTTGGGGTTAATGGTGTTGTTATATGTATGGGAAGGGGGGGGATGTCATTGTCAGGAGGTTGCTTAGAAAACAATGGGGAATGTATGCACTGTATTGCTTTTGTTGGCAATTCTGGCAATTACTTTATCACGTTAATAATTTTTTGTGGTTTTGTTTCCCATACATATTAAAATCTGTGGCCAATTTTTATCCAAACAGTTTTGCGTCCGTGAGTTTATTTCATGGCAGGTAATGGTATTGTTTTCAATAGGTGGCCTTTCCTGCCACCGCTTTAGCCTGCAGCTTATCAATAAGGGTTAAATAATGCACAATAATTTACTTCAAAATACTTTCATATGCATTATTTTTGGCGGGGCAGCATGAGACTGTAAAGAGTCCCTTTTAAGGGGCAGCAATGCCCATTTTTTATCCAGGTATTTTTCTCTTTAAATAAAAAGTTCAATGTCATACATTAAACCGGAATCTAATTTCTAGGTATTGAAGATCACCATGAAAAGTCATCACAGAGTTCTCCAATTATTGCGGACCTAAAGCTCACAGAACGTAAGATACGGGCCAAATATCAACTGTCGTGAATGTGTGGTCCATTGATGCCCACATGATGGGTAAGAGGTACTTGTGTTGATGTGACTGTAGGAATGAAGCCCGGGCTGCGTGTGACATTACATCCCAGCCTTTCCTCTCTATTGTGTGTTTATGTTTTTCCTGTCTACTCTTTGTTTTAATGAGTACAGTCATCTCCTGATGATGCTGCAACTCTAATGTGTGAAGCTATGTTAGGAAACTGCTCTATGAATAATCATCACGTCTAGGAGGTTCCTTCACCCAACATACACATAACATGCTTAACTGGGATTAACTGGGCAGAAGGTGGAAAATGTCATCCACCCTCAAAATCACAGTACTTGCCTAGTAAGTGTCAACATCTTCATAAACAATGTTACTGGCAATTCAGACGTTCGCAAGCATTGGGTCACCTACAAAAATACCATTTCCATTCCTTCCAACATATCAAACATCCAAAGCGGATCACAATGTTCTACTGGGTGTAGACATGATCAAGAGGTGTTCATGAAGGCCATCATTTAGAATAATGTATCTTATGTATCTCATTTCCAAAAATGTTCATGGTTTTATACATGTTATTGTGACTTTTAGAGCTGTAGAACCCTGTAATACCCTCATATCAAGCAAACATTCTGAGTGGAAAGAAGAATTTGGATCCTAAAGAAGGGAGTTTAGCAATTATGTGTTCCGTACTTGATGATCTGTCCCGATTGTACTATAGTATTCTGTAGTATTCTGAAACACTAATTTATTTTGATCACTGGGATAAAAAAAAGGAATAAAGTTTAAAGACAACCACATACCTGTCAGCAGATCCACCTTCTTCTACATGGGCAACAACGATTCCATGAGGGGACCTTTTAGAGCCTCGGCCTCCGGTAATCTGGATTCCCAACCCTTTAGGTCCCTTTAACATGTGCATCTTCCAAATGCAGCAACCATCACGCTGAAAAAGAAGGTACAATCTCATACACTGGAAGCGATATTTATGTTGCTCCAATTGGGTGCTTCAGTTACCATTGATTATGGAATTACCCTTAATGCAACGTTCCAATTAAAGGGACATATATCGGGTAAAGCAGCTTATGTATAGTATATATAGAAGACGGGCCAAGCCAGGAACGCACAGGGTATTGGCCGGTAGATGCAGGTACAAGCAAGTTATTGGCAAGGAGTGCACCACCAATGTCTCCCTGACCCCAATAATGCATTCATTGATATGGTAGACGTTCTTCACAAAATAGATTGAGATAATCGTTTGGTATAGAGGAGCAGCCTGCCGTTTAGCATAGTCTTCCAGTAAAATAAACATATTTCAGTGGTCAATGAATGGGTTACTGAGTTGTCAAACTTTTCAGGAATGCAAGTTAGGGAGACAGTTACACGGCACATAATAAAGCTCCTTCTATAATCTGCATCCCGAGAGACTTCTAAGACAAAAGACACGCACAACTCCACATTCTATTACTACATCTATATGCAGAAGATTGCTATAAGCACTAAGGAGCCTATAGTAGATGATTTATTCATATACCATGGAGCGAGCCATTCATACGCTACTCAGTGCTGGGCTAGCATTTCATTAATCACCAGACGCACAAAAGTATAACCAAATCTCTTAAAGGGACAGTGTACTACCCCAAACATTCATGCACATTAAAACTACTTGGCAAGTACTTTAATATACATAAAAGTATATAAAAAATATAAATACATATTTTATTTACTCTTTGCAGAAAACAAAAAAAAACTCCTTCACTCTGCTCTAAGCATTTCCCACTATTTTTTTGCTGCTGGGTGAAGACTATCACTGGTGGAAGAGCCCCTTTGAAATGAGTAGGAGCACCAAAGGCACATGCACGCCATCGCAAGCAACCATTGCTGGAGCCAGGTGGAGGCAAGCAGGAGAGGAGTTCGGCCGAAGGCATCTCATACAAGGCGAAAGAATGAATGAATGAATGTGGTTCTGGGACATCCTAAATGCATAAAAAGCTTATGATGAGTCCCTCTATGGCTTAAGAAAAACAAGGTAACATCCAGTCATTCCATACATTAATATGGATACAAGGGCTAGGGTGTACTTTTAAATCTGTATCACCTGAGCTGGGTTAAATATTTTATGAGATCAAATAAAATGAAAGAAAAATATGTTGCTTTTGGTTTCCTTGAACTTAATAGGAATGAATCGTAATCAAATGCTCATTTTTAAAAAATCTACTATTATCTATAATTATCTAAGAGAACAACATCATAGATTATCATTGATTGATGATTAGTATTTATCAATTTCCTGTTGGAATGCTAGGTTTACTTTGTTCCTTGGATTCCTCTGGCTGTAGATGTATCAGATCATTAAGTTAAGATTGTTGGAGATAGAATAACTACATGATTCATGCATCGCACCAACGAACGCTTAATGGAAACATACCGTGCTGAATTTATTTGGATTGGCCATATGGTCAAACTAGCGTTAAGCTCCCTAGCAGCAAGCCTTGCCATGTTTATATCCAATATATGCAGACGTGTCAGAAAATCTAGGACATGTTTGTCAAGTACCAATGTGTTAATCTAAATATTTATGCGTTTGAAGGTGATCCAGTTCCAAGCCTGAATCCAATTTATTTTTCCCTGAACTATTGAAACGTATGTTAACTGTAAAAGAAAATAATAATTTAGTTAAATCTGGGTTAATGTCTGGGTTTCCCAAATCACAAACTGTCTTGAAGACATGACAACATTTACAGTGTGATCCAGAGAGGAATTGCCACATATCAGTTAAAACCAGAATCAAAGGTGGAAAGTCTATATAGGCATACGGCTCCTGAATTGAAGACGAGACCTGCGACTGATTAAGGTGGTCTGAGTCTTTACATCAGGAAAAAATGGGCAGTCTAGATGGATGGGTCTGATCTGCTTTGATATTATCCAATGTTCTAGATTTTCCATCTCCCTGCTCTGACATCACATCTGCTACTAATAAACACAAAGGCAGATTATTCGGGTCAAAATATCCCTTAATTTTTCATGATGCATCAAGGAAGGCTACACTGGAATCCTACAGGCAGCCTAAACACTCTTCAGCTCTGTCTTAGAAGATGACACAGGAGAGTATATTTACAATGCTTGGTCAATCTTAAGATAACCTCAATAACTTAAAAAAATTAAAATGTAATGCGACAACAAGACAGCAAACCAACATAGGTTATCTAAGCCTTCCGATTATTATTGGAGGTGGACGACATATTTCTTTATACTCAATGAGCTAGAGAAACACACCTTTGGTGAACTCTCACATGGCTTGGACATGGTCCTTCCCACCTTCGTAACATGGTGTCTACGAGGCTCATCTTCTTCACAGTGGTATGATTGTGTATTTCTTGAGTCATCTCCTCCCATAGCCTCATCACAAGAATGGGAGCCATCAATGTCCATAGGTATCTGATGTCCATTTTCATGAATGGCCTCCTGGGTGCCTTTGGTTTCATTGCTTTCTTTAGCTGAAGTCCTTGAGATGACCCCAAATTTCCTGGTTCTTTTTCCATTTTGTGTTGTTCTAACACTTTGCTGTGAGGTAGAACTTGCTTTGGGTTCACAGGTGGAGCTGTGGCTGCCATTTGACGGAGGAAGAGGAGCTTTGCGTTTAATGCGGCGCAACATGATCAGGTAGATAAATCCGCCATTCCAGCACTGCTCAGCCAGGTAACTGGGGGAGAAAAAACAAGCATAGCGCTTCTTAAAGACTTCTGCACAATATAGACTGTGAAATACATGAACATTTTACTAGAAAAAGTTTAAAGCAATTGTATCAGCATATTCGAATCTGGAGTCAATCTAGAAATTAGAAACTCTTAAATGTTACTTTCTTTACATATGCAATATTTTGGTTACATCCACCCTGTTAATACATCTAATTATGTCTTATCTTACTAAATGGCTATAAGCAACTTGTGGAGGGGGTCTTCTCAGGAACGTCTTTGATAATACATTCTGAATATGAGTTCACCTGCCAATTGACCTGGGTTTGACTTGGAGTCTCCGGGTAAAGACCTGCTTCCCAGAGTCTCCGGGTAATAAGACCCTTGCTTCCCAGGATCTCCGTGTAAAGAACCTTCCTTCAAGAGCTCCCGGGTAAAGACCTGCTTCCGAGTCTCCGATAAAAGACCTGCCTTCCCAGAGTCTCCAGGTAAAGACCTGCTTCACAGAGTCTCCGGTAAAAGACCTGCTTCCCAGAGTCCCGGATAAAGACCCGCTCCCGAGTCTCCGGATAAAGACCCGCTTCCCGAGACTCCGAGTAAAGACCCTGTCTTCCCAGAGTCCCGAATTAAAGACCGTTCCCGAGTCTCCGAAGTAAAGACCTGTTCCCCGGAGTCTCCGGGTAAAGACCGCTTCCCGGGTCTCCGGACCAAAACCGCTTCCAGAAGTCTCCGCGATAAAGACCTGCTTCCCAGAGTCTCCGGGTAAAGACCTGCTTCCCGGAGTCTCCGGATAAAGACCTGCTTCCCAGAGTCTCCGGGTAAAGACCTGCTTCCCAGAGTCTCCGGGTAAAGACCTGCTTCCCGGAGTCTCCGGATAAAGACCTGCTTCCCAGAGTCTCCGGGTAAAGACCTGCTTCCCAGAGTCTCCGGGTAAAGACCTGCTTCCCAGAGTCTCCAGGTCAGTTTCTTCTTTCTCTGAGCAACATTTGGTCATGCCCACAATCACCCATGTTCTGACTACTCCATGACCATTCTTCCCTGCTCCCTGACAAGTTCCCTCATTCTAAAAGCCCTCTGGGGACCCTACGCATTTCTAGCCTGAAACCTACACAGTCACTCCGCAATAGAGGGAGAGCTTTGGGTAGCCTAAACTGGGAAATGTATCATAAAATGATTGTGGAAACCGTACAGCCATAGTAGATTAACTACTACATTAAATTCTGAATAGCACCGGGGCCTTTCTGCTGTCGTTTTTTTTGCATAGGAGTTTTGAGAGTCGTCCAAATACAAAGTGACAGCTCTGGCAGAGCAGTGAACCTTCTGTCTGCTAGTTATATGATCATATTTCATAGAAAACCATAAAGTAAGGGAGTGCAAACAAGTCAAATCTGGCATTTTCGATGAAAAAAAACTTCTCCAGGAGTGTCAAATATTCCATAAAAAAAGTTTGGTAAGCCCTATATTCACATTAAATGCAAATCTCGGCACCAATTGGCTGCTTCAAACCGCCAAAAGCAGTGTGAAAATTACCGCGTTTCTAGTAATAAGCCTCAGATCTGTCATTTTATGAAGACCTTTGCAAGTTTAATGAAATGAAAACACAAAAACCTTGAAGCTTCTTTTGCTTTGGTAACAACCTATCAGTGCCTGCTTTCGTGTCACATGACAATTAAGTGGTCCCACCAAAATGATGAACAAGTCAAACTTTACGTGATTATATCAATGGATGTTTTACTACAAATGGAGTTTCTAGAACTGCTTTTAGTTTTGAAAGCGTGACATTCAGCAGAGTAGGTAGAACAGCACCATTATGGGTCTCATACGTCGATACTGTATGAGAAACCACACATAATATGGCACTTCCAGTCTGGCCCGAGACCCAATTATATATCGGGTAAATGTAGGTCTGTCTCTTTATGGTATTTGACATCAGACATGTTGGGGGAAGCAGATGGGGAGCGCTGTGAGCCTCACATCTTAGTGAATAATATAGGGGAACATTGTAGAGATGAACAC